>OY744604.1:3729346-4174346 GCA_963556255.1 Allolobophora icterica | reverse complement strand
TGTTCCTTTTGGTATTGAAATAAGCCACACAAAATTTCAATGAATTTGGATAATGTTTAGTACTGCCTCAACGACTTTGAAATTAGTTAGCTTTAACTCGTTTTGTCCAAAAAATCGAATTTCAGTAAACAACCAATTTTACTGAAAAACTTAACAGTCAAGTCTAAAAAACAATGTAACACTGCCTAAGAAGCCATATCTATAACCATAGGCGTTGCCACATTGATAAATTTTATATTTAAAAATTCTTCAGTGGGTTATACCTCCGCACCCCTACTACTCCCGGTATTCCTCCTGTTGAATTTAAGTCTGGCTACGTCCTTGTCTATAAATTTAAATGCCAATATGTTTCTAATGAATTAAAATGAAACTCGTTAGAAAGTATACAATTATAAGCCCATAATTTCTGTACTGTATTAACTAGAAAACTGAGTGACTATGACTACATTCAGAAAAAAGTGCTTTTTGTTTGAATTTGGATATTGTTTCCGATGGTCTTCTGCAATTTGGAACAAGAATTGGTTTTGATCTCGCTTTGTCGAGTTGAAGGTTAATGCTAGTACAATCCCTCTTTCTGCACTGTCATTGACAACTTAAACATTTGAAGAACATATGAATCAATGAATCATCTGGTTCTTCGAATGCTGCTGAACGAAAGTGATAAATTGGATAAAACGGATACATTATCATTGCCATGAGTTCAGTTCTTCGCTGCCGCTGAGATGTAGGTTGCCTTTCTGTTGCTGACATTTGTTCGATCCAGTGCAGAAGCAAGATTTGGCGGAAAGATATTCGCAGAACTGAACTCATTTTGTCTGACTCTCATAGTCAGATGTCGGTGGAATTGGAGTTTTCGCACAGTGTCCCTCCACAAAATTTGAAACTTTTCATTAGTACTCATCTTCTGAATCACTGTCATCTGATTCACTTTCAAAACTTGATGTAGAGAACTGTTTTTAACTTAGATATTCCGCTGCTTTTTCTTTCCTTTCTTCCTCTTTTATGCGCCTTAGGTTATCTTTTGGTGATTTTAATTTTTTATTTTCTTCTTTCTTGGCCAAATTTGCATGTAATGGTATATTTTCTTTCTGATCACTTATCCACAAGAAATGTTCTGTCGTCTTCAATTTCAATTCTTTCTCAGAAAGTTTATCTTTCTTGTGGTGAATAAAATAAACTTTTTATGCATCCAAGCTTGTAGGCAATACTCTATTTCAGAACGTTTCCTGAGGTTCTCCAATAAGATGAATGAATGTCTTTGACCTGGTTTCAGCCATAATATTATTTCCTTTATTTATTAAATAATGCTAACAAGTATTTCTCAAATAGTTTCCAATATTTTCTTTTTCATAAATTATAGTAATATTTTATGTTCTTTTTAGTTCTTTATTAAGAAATAAGTAAGTAAGTATTACTGAGTAATTTAAAATGCTTTACAATAAAAATATTATATTGAATAAAATTTATATTCCAAATAAATATTTGAGCTCTTTGAGGCAGTTCTAAATCCAAACCAATTTCAGCCATATTTCACAGTTTTGCTCTATGGACTAAAAGGAACTCAAAAAGTAAAGAGCCTCTTTTGATTGTTAACTTTTATTTTTTTCCTACAGAACTTGAATCACCCTAATATATATATATATATATATATATATATATATAACAGGCTCTCTACTAAGCTCTGTCAAATACTGATTGGTCATTTCACCTTGTTTCTTACTGTCCTCAAAACTGCGTTGTTTGACCGTGGTTGGGCCCCAGCCCAAGTGCTTCTTGGGCTGGGGCCTACTCAGTGCTTCTGAGTAGGCAATCTTGAAGGGGCGGTATATAAAACTGCCTTAATTATAATAACAGAGCACATGTGAATCTATGCAAGGCTAGTAGGAGGATATTTAAAGGAAGACATTTTTTTAATATCTTTGATAATATATATATATATGTATATGTATATATCAATAAAATGAATCATGCTTAAACTTGTTATTTTGTTTGTTCCTAGTTGTTGTGAGAGTTCATGCTCATCTCGGTGGATCCCAAGGAAATGTTCTTATGACAGAAGATGAAATTTCAACAGCATTTGAAAAAATGCTTATTGGCAGATCGATCACAGAGCGTAGTAGATTGTTGGACATTTTTCAGTTAAAAGTAATTGATGCCAAGAAAGGACAAAGCATTGTTCTCTACATCTATTGTGAAACAGTGGAAGAGCTATTACGTTTGCAGGAATTGCTGACCAGTGGTTGTCTCAAGGACGCTGCTGAACGACTTTTCAACAAGTTGTTGACTCGTTCACAAGAAGTTGCAGTGGAAAATGCTACATTGAATGATGAAGAGTTCAAGCGCATGAAAGCGTATTTCACAGGTGACCAATTATTTAATTTCAATGCATTAATTTGTTTGTAACATAGTGCTGCTTGTCCTCTTTTCACATTTGAGTCTGCTTTATGACCTTGTAATCAATGGCGACAGGCCAAAGGCTGTTCTTCTTACAATCCACCAGCGTATGCAGTCTTTCTCAGTTGACCTTGCAGCAACCAAAACCCCGTTCTCAGACAAATAACTCGTGGTTTCACCATCAATAGCTGTCTCACTATGACTGCGATGGGTCAACAATTCCAAGTGGCTGCCATTTTGAAGTTGTTTGTATATTTTGCTGGCAATTGTAGAGAATTTTCTGCACTATTCAGTTGTGGAATAACTGCCCTTATAGTGCATAAAAGATACTGCTTACTCTAATAAAATCATACAGTAATGACTACCATATATCATGTTGTAATTATCTATATATAATTGTACAATTGTAGCCATAGTCATTTTTCATTGCAACATCCACTTTACCTGTTACAGCAACTTTCATCCCCACAAAGCAGCTCAAAATAACATTCTAGCATCTTTAGTTGCATGAAACTATTACTTTTTAGATGGTTTATGTTAATTTTAATTTTTTAATGAGCAAGTGAGTATCATTTGAATAGATCGACTTCTTTTGCAAGGAGATTTTCTTACAGATCAGTTCGAGCATTACCGCAATGTTATGTTACACTACTCATACAGCAATTCTAGAGCTCTGAGGGGTTTCTCTTGAAGCGGCGCTACACATGTTCGTGATTATAATTAGTTACTATATTATGGTTTGCATTTCTTTCACACAGATATTGAATCAGTGCATCAAGCTGTTGAAAGGAAAGTCGAGCCAGAAGAAATGGAAGGTAGGTTTTCATAGGCGATATATAGGTCATCGCAAGCAAGATGACTAGTATGATATTTCACTTCGTCCAAAGTTTCTAAGCTAAACCTCGGTCTGTGCATACATATTACCTTTTCAAACTTTACTTGCAGTTTGTTTGTATTCCTTTGTATCATAGCATTGTTACCTGGCATTACTTCTGTTGACTGACTGCTGCCCTCCACCCATATATACAATTCCTCACTCAACTTATTAATTTATGACAAGTAAACAAATTCATTACTTACTGGTTTAGTTGTATTTACTTAGTTGCTAAGTACTGATAAACCACTTGTCAGATTTTCTAACTCTATGAATTCTGCTTTTCTGACTCATGGCATATATTTGAGTTTAAATTTCGATTAATGCAATTTTTTTATTTTATTAATTTATTTGCCTAGATTGAAATGCATACCTTTTAGTATCTTCTCAAAAGAAGCAGCATGAAGCAGCACTTTATCAAGTGTGACTATTTTGTTATTTTTCAGTTGATGCAACTCAAGAGCCTGAATCCAAAGCTCCGCAATCAATGGAAGGTTAAACTCAAACTCACAATTCTCTTGTAGCCTTTGATGTCTACAGTTATTGATACTAATTTTATTACACTTGAAATTTTCAGGTGTAGAAATTGAAGATGCAGCCGGATTACAGTAATTTGAGTAAGTTACCATTTACATTTGCAAAACAGATCTCAACGTCTCTACCACATACATATGTATGTCTGTGTTACTCGCTGTCAGCAACAAGTCTTCTGTTTCTAAGATCTTTCTATTGAAGTGTAAGCGGTACGGGTCGTGCCTTTGGAACAGCTTCCGAATCTCACCAAACTTAACTGGGTTATAGCTGGCACCGAAAGTCGTCTAATGCGCCTATTCCCGACTTCTAAAAATGATCCGAATTTGTTTTTACAAATTTCTAAAATTCTATAAAATCCAATGGAATACCATCGATTATGTTTACGCTTATACCGGAAGCACGTTATTTCTTCACGGCAGCACGTTATTTGTGCACTGCGCCGCATTATTTCAAAGCGTATAGCGCAATACAAACACAACGTCGTGGAAACTTTTATATATGTGCACAGATAACCAATGTAATGTTAAGTGTGCGATTACACTGCACAACAGTGATTTTGCTTCTTGAAGACTTTTGCGTGCTTCTAATGCACTTTTTGCTGCTGATCACGAAAATCACCTTGAAATTGTCCTAGCACGTACCGTTTTTGAGAAATCTTCATTTTTTAGAATTTTTTTTCATATTTTTCAGCTATGATCTTTCGCTGACGTTATAATATGCTCCGTGTAACTGAGGTGTGTCCAGGCAAGCATTTAGGTCAGATTGCATAGCGTTTGTGTTATAGCTGGTACAGCTTGTGCATGCATGAGCATGCGGATGCTGGATGGAAGCTGCCGGCAAACTCTATGGCGCTATAGAAGCCACTCGCATACACATATGCTACTCAGAAAGCTGAGATCGGTTTTTTGTAGTTTTGTATGTCACTTTTTCAAGGTATAGCTTTGTCTATGTAAGCTACATAACAAGTGAGCCAGCTTTATAATAGATTTCCATTTAAATATAATATATTTTAGGACGGTAGTTGACAGCAGAAAATGGCTCGCCAGTGTCACAACAGCTGTGATACATGTACATTCTGCTGCATTTGTGGAGAGTACACGATTAGGCCTTAGAGACGAGCCATGACTGGATTTCTTAGGAAAGCATATGAGCTGTACTTTGGTAGAAGCCATCGAGATAAAGTCAATCTAAAATTATCAAGACAAGACAAGGAGTGGGCTTCTCACATTTGCTGTGCAAGATGTGCTGTCAATCTTAGAGGTTGGATCAGAGGTACTCCGAAGGCAATGCCATTTGCTGTCCCAGTGGTCTGGCGAGAACAGAAGAACCACGTCACGGACTGCTACTTTTGTCTCACTAATGTTTCTGGTTTCTCTGGTAAGAATAGGAAAGCAACTGAATATCCGAATCTAAATTCAGCCATGAGACCAGTGCCACACGATGAAAAAAATCTTCCGGTACCTAAGCCACCGGAGAAGTGGTGCTTAGACGAAGAAGAAGAAGATGCTGCAAGGACCAGCCGGGCATGTCTACAGCTACTGACAGTGATCCGGATTTTGAACCAGGCATATCTGGTGAGCCTCATCTCATCACACAGTCAGAATTAAACGGCCTGTTCAGGGACTTGGGTTTGTCGAAAGCAAAAGCAGAACAATTGGGTTCAAGACTGCAATGATGGTGCTTGCTGTCGCCGAGTGCTAAGGTTTCCGTATTTCGACACCGGCAAGAGGATTTAACAAAGTTCTTTGAAAAGATTGACAACTTAATTTTCTTTACTGACATTGACAGGTTGTTCACAGCTTTGGGTTGTGAGCATGACCCACAAGAATGGCGTCTCTTTATTGATTCATTAGTGTTCAGCCTTAAGTCTGTGTTGTTACACAATGGCAATCCTTCAATACCTGATTCCATGAACAAGGATGGTGAAGGTTATCGTTAGTTAACCCTTATAGGGTCACGATATTTCTCAACCGATTTTGGTCACCGGGGGGTAAAAAAATACCCCAACTGTGATTCGCATGATTCCTATGATAAACTCCGATTTTCAAGTATAAAACCACAGTATAAATAATAAATGCATAAATACATGCATATATATACATACATGTATGTACATGCATACGTACACAACTACATACATGTATGTGCATACATACATACACACGCACATACATACAAATAGGTATACACTTTGTCTTTGATATGTATGTTTGTGTGTACGTGCTTATGTATGTAATACACACAATGTCATGTATGTATATGCTTACATACATACATACATTCATGCATACATGCATGCATGCATATATGCATGAATGCATGGGGGGTTCAAGACAAATTGACGTCAACAATAATTTTTATCAAAACGCATGTATGTTTTATGTATGTATGTTGTATGTATCTACGTGTGCATACAGGTTTGTATGTATACATGTGTGTATGTATGTATGTATGTATGTATGTACGTACATGTATGTATGTAGTATGTATGTATATATGTACCGGTTTATGTATGTACGCATGTATGTATGTATGTGTATGTATATGTTTATGTACGTACATGTATCTATGTATGTATATATGTACGTGTGTATGTATGTATGTATGTGCATACATGCATGTATGTATGGATGTATGGATGTATGTATGCATGTATGTACATATATCTGTATGTACATACATATGTATATTTTTATGTATGTATGCATGTATATGTGTATTTACGTACATGTATCTATGTATGTATATATGCACGTGTGTACGTATGTGTGTACATACATGTATGTATGTATGTATGTACGTGTGTATGTATGTATATATGTACGTGTGTATGTATGTATGTATTTACATGTATGTATGTATGTACGTACGTACATACGTGTGTATGTATGTATGTTTGTATATATGTATGTATGTATGTACGTGTGCATGTATGTATGTATGTACGTGTGTTTTTATGTATGTGTGTATGTTTGTATATATGTATGTAGGTATGTATGTATGTTGTATCTATGTATATTCCGGCGGAGCCCCGGAATAGCGGACCGGAACCTGTGTAAACCATGCATAATGTTATGTTTATAAATTCCTGAGTAAAATAGCTAGGTCGTGGTGCATTTTCGTACTTTATAGCTGATTTGGGTGCATGACTAACTAATGAAACTGGATGCATTCTGTGGATGAAACATGTTTAGGAAAAGTCATAGAAGCGATTTCTTCAACTATTTTCAGGGATTAAAATTTCCGTGAAAAACCGATGTGGGGGTATTTTTTTACCCCCCGGTGACCCTATAAGGGTTAAGATAGATGTTCCCAAGAATAAGTGATGCCAAGACCAAAGAAGGCATTTTGTGGATCCACAGATCAGACACGTCATCAATGACAAGGAGTCCGAACATTTTGTTGGTGGGACTAGAGAAAATCACCTGGAAAGCATTCAACGGTGTCGTAGAGAATTTTCTTGGCTACTACAGAGCACCAAATTGCATTCACGTGGCTGACAAACTTCTTACAGCATAGGAAAACATGAAATGCAACATGTCACTGAAGATTCACTCCCATTTGAACTTCTTTCCCGCAAAGCTAGGTGCAGTCAGTGACGTCTGTGACGAACAGGGAGAAAGGTTTTACCAGGACATTGCCACAGTGGAATAACGTTATCAAAGCAACGTGGAATCCATCAGTGTTGGCTGACTATTGTTTGGACACTGCAACGGGATGCAGCGGACAGTGATTACACATGAAAATCAACATCAAAACATCTTTAGGCCTTTGGAATAATTATTTATTCTGCACCTCATATACATGTACATTGTGCAACTAAACAGGTTTTGTTGCATTTGTCAACAAACTTTAATTTCATGTTTCTCAAAATTCCTACGTGACACAGACAATCTAAGATGATATTTGTGTTCACTTTGAAGGGGTCTATCATCAGCACCCAAAAATTTTCAGGATGCAAACAAATTTTTTAAATTTGTTGTCCAGTTATTGGTTGTGTGAACAATGCGAATTATGATTATAATTTGTGTTGTAGATGATCGTATTTAAGAAATGTATTATGCTAAATGTCTTAAGCGTGCCTCTTAACAGCTCTTTTGCCTCCTCTAGCCTTTGTCAACCGGACTGGATCTTCACAGGACAACTCAAGCTGTGGCTCTGTGCCTAGCTTTGCGGTGGCGCTTTATAAATTTGGAATTTAGTATTGTAAAGGGACTTTGGGTGTAAATAATAATTGTATTGTTTATATCTAACAAACTGCTTTATTTCATACTGTATGTAAATCAATCAACTAGACGCTCTTCAAGGCAACTATTCAGAGGCGCTCAATAATAGTAAATAACTATGATAAACTGAAGTAGTAATAACTTTTTAAAGTAATATTGCTCTAAATATTGTAAAGGGACTTTGGAATTAAATCAGGTGAAATTCACCGGGTAAGCTACCACATGAGACTGTGAATAGGCCAACAGACCTAGAGAAAACGGTAAACGTAGGCTACGTTTTAGCGTAATTAATTATTGGACGAAATGTCCACGTTCGCTTTAGCGTAATTAATTATTGGAAGCTGGATGAGCGATGAAAATAGAAATTAAACTGGAAGCTAGATGAGCGATGAAAATTAAAGTCAAACTGGAAGCTGGCTGAGCGATGTAAATGGAGATCAAACGAGAAGCTGGATGTATGAAGAAGGTAATC
Source organism: Allolobophora icterica (assembly GCA_963556255.1). NCBI lineage: Eukaryota > Metazoa > Annelida > Clitellata > Crassiclitellata > Lumbricidae > Allolobophora > Allolobophora icterica. Next base: position 4,165,846 of record OY744604.1, on the reverse strand, counting down.
CTCCAGTTTAGGTGCTTTAACTCTTATAGTGGATAGTTATCAGCAATTCTGATGACTGATGAAAATATAACTCAAACTAGAAGTTGGATGATTGATTAAAATATTATTGAAACTAGAAACTGGATAAATGATGAAAATATTACATATTTAAACGGAAACTAGAAGTTGGAATCGCGATGAAACTATAATCGTTTAACGCCGATGTCATTGCCGTGGATGAGCGATGAAAACATTTCATAGTAAAACTTGAAATAGAAGCTGGATGTGCGATAAAAATGAGCTAAAACTGGAAGTTGGATGGATGAACGATTAAAACGTGTAATATTAAAACTTAACTAGAGGTGGAAGGTGGATGAAATAATTATTTACGCTATTCATTGTTTGGAAATCCTGCCAATAATTAATTACGCTAAAGCGTACGTTTACCGAGAAAACAATGCCTAAATTCCTATGTTGCAAACAAGTTTTGCCAAACCTTACAACTCGGGGCATTATCCACTTACACGAACACAACCTAATCAAGCATCACAGGGAAGGAGGAGGCTGAGGTTTTCCTTTCAAAGGACCCAGAAGAATGGAAAGATGACGAGTCCTACAAGAAATTGAAAGCAAGCGTCCAAGCCATGAAGGTGGTCAATGACAGCACTGAATGTGGCATTGCGCTCATCCAGATATGTAATGAAACGATCACAAAAAATGAAGATCAGAAGCATTTCTTGCTCTAATTTGTCAAGCGCCACCGCTAGCTCTACCCCCACCCCATCCAAAGCAGCCTTGACAGCTGATGATCACTAAAAGAAAAACATTGTAGGCCTAAACGGTTGTTGTGGATAGTTGCATATCCAGACTCTATCCTTCAGACTTGACAAACTACATTTAACCAGTTTTTAAATGTTGCATTCGTTCTGCATTCATTCGTGTCAATGTCAATAGTGACTTTTATCTGAAAGACTACTTTCAAAACTAATGCTTCTTACTGTTAACATTTTAGGATACCAGTTAACAGTTTTTCAATTGTTTTCTTATTGTTCACATCCTATTACTGAATGTCAAAAAATAAGAATAAAAGAAGGATGTTATTATCAAAATTAACTCATTATTTGCTGTTTTTCGCTGTTTATCCAAAAAGTGATAATTCATAGAGACCCCTAAATATTCTCAGATTGACTTCAAAATTTGTCACAAAATTCACAATATTACACGTACCAAGGGCAGCCATGTGGAGAAACAAATTTCTAAATTTTACTTTTTTGGACCACACTAATATATATATATATATATATATATATATATATATATATATATATCAGAGCCGTTTTAAGGAGTTTGGGGGCCCTAGGCATAATCCGTACGAACCCTAACTAACATAAGTAGGCGCCGACTTTTACTTTTGTCTCTGGGTGCCCGTGTCCTCCCCCTCAATTCCCCCTTCACATTCTCCTTAGATAGGCGAAGTTTAGCGGATTTTCGGAGAAGGAAATTTGTTTTCTTGTCAAAGGCAACGAGGTTAGAAAAAGTATTGGAAATCGGTGACGACGTTCCAGTGTTATTATTTATTATTTTAAATAATAGATAAATATTTAATTTACTTATGTACGGGCTGTGACTGTAAAATCATGCAATGTTGGGTATTTGTGTTGTAGTTGTACTTCCCAAGTTGTGAGATTACTTAGTTGCAAAAATTTGAATTTAAGATCCGAACTCCTGTAAAGTTATGAGTTTATCGAGAATGTTGGCAGGAAGGAAGCGAAATAGGCTGGTATGAAATTTTCATTTTGACGAAGATACAGACAAATCTAGGCCCTACACGCCAAGAACCAACTGAGAAAATGCCGGACTTTGCGGAACAGCACTTGCTAGAAAAAATAAAAGCATTACAAGTCTTGGGAGGGAATACATGCTGCATTGTTAGAATAACATTCCACCCCTTGTTTTATTTCATTTTTTTTTCGAGACAAGTTTGGCGCGCTTCTGCATGCATGCGATGCAAACTTTTACAGCGCGGAAATTAATAATTATTTGGAAAACTAAAATAAGAAGTAAAATTATTTGAGTACTAAAATAGGAATAAGAAGTAAAATTATTTGTGAAGTAAAATTAGAATTAGAAGTAAAATTCAAGAGCTCAGAACTGAATTAAAACTGAATTAGGAATTATTTTTAGAAGTAAAATATCACTGCGTATTACTAAACTCATACCAACACAGTATTTTGTACGACAAGTGTATAATAGGTCTAGTTTAACATACGTTACAGTTTCCATTGTTAATTCGTTAAACAAACTAAAAGTGAGATTGTAATAAGTGTTTGCTATACATGGATTGTGACTTTATCACATCATTTCCTTACAAACATCGCTTTCGTGTTTTGCTCTGAGCAATTCGATTTTCAAAGACTCCAACACATCTGAATCTATGCTCATGACAGACAGGCAGTTCAATCGTTCTTGCATCATACGGCTGCGCAGCTGGTTCTTGATAAGAGAAAGAACGTTCACCCGTACAGTTTGTAACCATCATTGACATACACCTCTTTAGTGCAATTTCAATGTTTGGAAACGTTGATTCCAGATTGTCATTCTTTATCATGGCATAGAATAGATTATTGACAAAAATTTTCTATTGGAGGCAACATTTTTCCAGGGGGTCCAAAATGACGTTTTTGCATAGCTATTCATGAACACAGAAAACGAGACAATTTTCAAAATCCAGGGAGGAAAATAACCCTTTCCCCCTCCGGACGAACATGGCCATGCGCTAAAATTATGGATTTATTTCAGTCTAACTTCTAAAATGCAGAACGCAACAGACTTTTATTTAAAAACTGTTATTGTTCTTACTTTGCTTTGAAGAATTTTTACTTGTTAGAACAGAACTTATAATATTGTTATTTTTTTCTGGGTCGTCTCGGGGCCCCCCTGTTGCGCGGGGCCCTAGGCCCGTGCCACGCGTGCCTATGCCTTAAAACGGCACTGATATATATCATCAAATGTGACTGCTTTGTTATTTTTCAGTTGACGTAACTCAGGTACCTGATTCCGAAGTTCCGGAATCAATGGAAGGTTAAACTCAAAACTGACAATTCTCTTGTAGCCTTTGCTGTCTGCAGCTATTCATGATAATTTTATTACACTCGCAATATCAGGCGTAAAAATTGAAGTAGGGCGACAGCTGTGGGTAAGGATGCAACCGGATATATAATTATTTGAACAAGTTACCAGTTACACTTGCAAAACAGATCTCAACAACCCTAACACATACAATACATACATAAATGTCTGGTTTGCTCGCTGTCAGTAACAAGTCTTCTGTTTCTAGGATCTTTCTATTGAGCTGTAAACATGCCAGAGATAACAGCAGCTTTGGCCAAACTATTCTTTTCTTAGAATGTTGTTTTTGAGCATAAAAACAGTAACTTCAAAATATTATTATTATTTTTTTTATTCCCCGAGGTACATATAATCTCTCAGGAGTCAGACATTAAGAATGTGAAAATTAATCTCTGGAGTGACCATCTTATTATTATTATTATTATTATTATTATTATTATTATTATTATTATTATCATTATTATTATTATTATTATTATTATTATTATTATTATTATTATTATTATTATTATTATTATTATTATTATTACAAAAGTCTTATATATAGCGCCCCTTTAAGGTTATCTACTCAGAAGCGCTTCCAGTCCAACCCCAGTAAAACAAGAGAGTTTTAAGGCACGTGTGGAACAGAGAAGAGCAATCAGTCGGGGTCAGGCGCAGCGCTACTGGGAACCCATTCCAGGTCACTGGGCCAGAGACAGAGAAGACACGGTGTTGCCGGATAGCAGTCATTGCACGGGGGACAAGGGGCTCAGCCTGCGTCACAGAGCGAAGAGAACCATGGCGCTGGACAGCCACAGTGGAGTAGCAAAGTTCCCGGAGGTAGGGGGAGCCAAGCCCTCAAGGCACCGCCGAACCAAGGCAGAGACCCAATAAGCAATGCGCTGCGAGTAGGGGAGCCAGTGGAGCACCTCCCGCATGTACTCGGAGACCCGGCCAAACTTGGGGATGCAACCCACCAGCCGGGTAGCAGTGCGCAGGACACGATTGAGGCACCTCAATCAGCTGGTTGGGAGCCCACCAGGTTGGGAAATGCATACCTTTAGTATATTCTTTAAAGAAACAGCATACAGTATGCATAATGGGTTCCACGACAAAAGTTTCACGACAAATGGTTCACCGACAAAAGGTTCACCGACAAAAGGTTCACGACAAAAGGTTCACGACAAAAGGTTCACGACAAATGGTTCACGACAGAAGGTTCACAGGCGAATGGATCACGATATTCCAGCTTCTAGCTTGAGCGATATTTTCATTGGTTTCATCTCATTTTCATCGCTCTTCCAGCTCCTTGTTTCAGCTCATTTTCGTCGCTTATCCACCTTTCAGTTAAATTTACATTTTAATTAACATTTTAATCGATCATCCCGCTCACAGTTTAATTAACTTTTTAATCGTTCATCCCGCTCCTAATTTAATTAACATTTAATTGTCATCCCGCTTCTAGTTTATTTTCTATCGTTCGTCCCGCTTCCAGTTTAATTAACTTTTTAATCGTTCATCCCCTCTAGTTTAATTAACATTCTAGTCGTTCATCCCGCTTCCACTTTATTTTACATTTGAATCGTTTGTCCCGCCTCCAGTTAATTAACATTTGAATCGTTCGTCCCGCTTCCAGTTTAATTTACATTTTAATCGTCATCCCGTTTCTAGTTTAACTTTTTAATCGTCATCCCGTTTCTAGTTTAATTTACATTTTAATCGTCACCCCGCTCTTAGTTTATTTAACTTTTCAATCGTCATCCCGCTTCTTGTTTAAGTTACATTTTAATCGTTCATCCAGTTCCTAGTTTGATTTACATTTTAATCGTCAACTCGCTCCCAGTTTAATTAACTCCTTAATCGTTCATCCCGTTCCTACTTTAATTAACTTTTTAATCGTTTATCCCGCTTCCACTTTAGTACGACATATTTTCATAGGTCTTCCAGCTTCTAGTTTTGAGCTTAATTTTCATCATCCCGGTTTCATGCGATGGAAATTGTTTCCTATTATTAGGCCTAATAAGGTTCTATTGATAAGTGAGGATGGTTGTAGCTATATTCGACACCGACCATCTGTCCTGGACGTGGAATTAGTAGCCACAACCGGCGTCACTTCCGACAAACGCAGGAGCACAGTCATTTACCAGGGGCTGTTAAAAGTGAGATGCGAACTATTAAGACCGGAATGAAGCAATCAGCTACCAATGCTATTGGTGGGAACAGTAAGTACTACGAACGTCATGCAAGCTTCACTTTTCTCGGCATCCAGTGCAGCGAAAGCCAGACTGCCCAGGTTGGACCATTTAAAACGAACAATCCAGCGTAGCAGAAATAGGCATCAAGTTCCTATTCCTCTGCCACGAACACGAGATGACATTGATATGTAAATTAAACTAGGAGCGGGATGAATGACTAAAATGTTATTTACTCTGGAAGCGGGATGAACGATTAAAATGTTAATTAAACTAGGATCGGGATGACCACTAAAGGTTAATTAAACTAGGATCGGAATGACGACTGAAATGTAAATTAAACTGGAAACGGGATGACGATTAAAATGTTAATTAAACTTGAAGCGGGATGAGCGAATAAAAAGTTAATTAAACTGGAAGCGGGACGAACGATTATAATGTTAATTAAACTGGAAGCGGGATGACGATTAAAATGTAAATTAAACTAGAAGCGGGATGAAAGATTAAAATGTTAATTAAACTTGAAGCGGGATGAGCGAATAAAAAGTTAATTAAAATGGAAGCGGGACGAACGATTATTATGTTAATAAAACTGGAAGCGGGATGACGATTAAAATGTAAATTAAAGTAGGAGCGGGATGACGATTAAAATGTAAATAAAACTATGAGCGGGATGAATGATTAAAAACTTAATTAAACTAGGAGCGGGATGACGATTGAAATGTAAATTAAACTAGAGCGGGATGAACGACTAAAAAGTTAATTAAACAAAGAGCGGGATGACGATTAAAATGTAAATTGAAATGGAAGCGGGATCAACGATTAAAATTTAAGTTAATCTAGGAGCGGGATGAATTATTAAAATGTTAATTAAACTAGAAGCGGGATGAAGGATTAGAAAGTTAATTAAACTAGGAGCGGGATGACGATTAAAATGTAAATTAAACTAGGAGCAGGATGAATGATTAAAATGTTATTTACTCTGGAAGCGGGATGAACGATTAAAATGCTAATTAAACTAGAAGCGGGATGACGATTAAAAGGTTAATTAAACTAGAAGCGGGATGACGATTAAAATGCAAATTAATAAGAGCGGGATGACGATTAAAATGTAAATTAAGCTGGAAGCGGGATGAACGATTAGAAAGTTAATTAAACTAGGAGCGGGATGACGATTAAAATGTAAATTAAACTAGGAACGGGATGATTGATTAAAATGTTAATTAAAATAGGAGCGGGGTGAACGATAGAAATGTAAATTAAACTGGAAGCGGGATGAACGATAGAAATGTAAATTAAACTGGAAGCGGGATCAACGATTAAAATGTAATTTAAACTGGAAGCGGGAGTAACGATAAAAATGTTAATTAAACTGGAAGCTGGATGAGCGATGAAAATGTATCATATTAACACGTAAGCGTTTCATTTTAACGCTTAAACTTGAAGCTGGACGACCGATGAAAACTTAGCTCAAATTAAAAGCTGGGTTCTCGACGAAAACGTAGTTCAATCTAGAAGCTGGATTAGCAGTGAAAAGATCGTGAACCATTTGTCCGTGAACCTTTTGTCGTGAACCATTTGTCCGTGAACCTTTTGTCGTGAACCATTTGTCGTGAACCTTTTGTCGTGATCCTTTTGTCGTGACACCTGCATAATGTGACTGGTTTTTTCAGGTGATGTAGGTCAAGTACCTGAATTCAAAATTCCGGAATCAGTAGAAGGTTAAACTCAAAGTCACAATTCTCTTGTAACTTTTGATGTCTACAGCTATTCATAATAATTTTATTACACTTGCAATATCAGGCTTAAAAATTCTTGAATGGGTGACATCTGAGGAGATAGGATGCAACCAGATATACAATTATTTGAACGAGTTACCATTCCTCTATGTAGGTTCCATGATTGTGACCTACGGCTATTTAAGACAGCTGTTGTAGTCACTGAGTCAGGCAAGATGATCTTTAGTGGCATTGCATTACGATAAAAATCAGAGCGTTTACTTTCTTTGGACCCTGGAGATTGTTTCAATTTGTTCTGAAATCTTTCGTCATTTCAGACTTCGTTGGTTAACTGTTTGCTTTTGGTTTTTTACGTTCCAAAAGTTTACATAATATTGGAAATGTTTTAAATAAGAATTGGACCAATATTTTATTGATGTAAAGGTTGATGCTCATTTATAAGTTCGTAAGATAATTAAATGTGTAACCATGCCTAGAAAGCTGCTTTTAAGTATTAAGTTTTGATAAAGCTAGATGCAATTTTAGCCAATCAGAAACTGTCTCTCTAGGTCGTTTTGGTGTGCCCTTATACAGTAGGCATTGAAATTGTAGAAATTAATGCTTTATTTTTATTAAAAAGAAAGATAGTCTACTGCACTATGTTCATAATTTCTGCATGTCCTATTGTGTATTCTTACAGAACCGGCTGAAGCTACAGACAGACAGAAGCAAGGTGAAAACTTTGAACAGTTTGTTGTTTCTAGTACTTCCAATTACTGATTAAATATTGAGTATTATTATTACCATTATTATTATATTTATTATTACAAATATTTTAAAACTCACAAAGTCGTACAGACATGCAAATCTGAGGCTGAATGTGTTAGTCGATAGGTGAAGAAGAGCTAGTATCCAGATATTTGGAAACCAATGAGAAATAGTGAGTTTTTAACCGTTTCATCACGAAAAAGAAAGAGTGAGCATTGAATAGACATTGGTAGTCGATTCCATTCCTTTGGAGCAGCAACACAGAATGCACGAGAGCCCACGACATTGCTAAATACTCGAAGATCGCATACAGCATGGAGGTATGTGGCGAAGTGCGACATCGCAGACTTGCGCTAAATAAGTGACCTAAGGGCTTGCCTCGGTTTGACAGCCGCCTGCGTGCTAAGCTAGGCCGGATGCGCCAAGCTTAGCTGATGTAAGATGTGTTGAGCAAGGTGACCGCCATGACAGATGGACGTTGTATTTCTGAGGCTCGAAATTGTCGCAAAATTGCCGATTTAAGATGCAATTGAAGCGTACATTTGTGTAGTTTCGAGTAGTTGGGAATCGAACCGTGAGCTGCTCAAGATTTGATGCATTTGACTCGAATTTGTCACTGATTTGTATCGAATATCGACGATCCTGCGCCTGGGCTGGTGAAATCGAATCGACAGTGCCGTGACTGCGAAGCTCAGCCGAAGTGATTTGTATGCCGAGGTCGAATGTTCTGGAAAGGACAGGCAAACTTTCGATTTCTTACTTTCTAAATTTAAGAAGGTTAAATTTTGGCCGTAGGGTAATAGTTTAATCGCAAATTGGTATCTTTTGATCTGGGCAAACCGTGAGCACTGAAAAGTACGTCCAGTTGTGACATTGCCATTGTTTTAATATGTCAAGCATTGCATTGATGACCCTCGTGAGCAGGTTGGGGCCCTTAATTACGATTTGATTGATGTGATACGAGTTGCTAGCATTGTGTTGAAAGGGTATTGATCACTACCGCAAGTGATGTGCTGACATTTTACTGCTATATAAATGTTTAATGAGAACTCTTATTGATAGATGAAAGACTGAAAGATCTTTTATGTAATTGTAAATGTAAGTTTTAATTAGTTTGACAATATTAAAATAATGAGTTTAAATTTAGCTGAACTGGTTGAATTGGTGTTAAATGATCCTAAGGCAAGAGCAGAGGTCACTCAGAGAGTATTAGCACAGTTAGTAGAGACTTCTAAGGCGCCAGCTTCCTTAGAAGCAGAGGACACAGCCCAGTGGGAAGTTAGGTCCCAGGCTTCGATCACAGACCCAGATAGGATGAGCCTAGGTGAAGAGGGAGTTCTTCATGACACTCCAATTAAAACTGTGCTTGGGTCCAGTTCGAATCCTGAGGTAACCATTCGGACAAACCTCGTTTCCAGACCGGAAACTGCTGACAGCCGTTCAGCCATCCTGGTAGATGCTGAAAGGGCGTCTGAGAATATAGAGTTAGGAGTAGGGAACCGTTCCATAGGCCTGCCTAGGCGTAGCGAAAGGTTAAAGGGTAAATTAGCTGTGAATTACGGACAGGACGAGTGTCATCCTCTATCTAGGAAGTCCTTCAAATCATCTGCCACTGTCCAGTATCAGGGCCCAACACAGCACACGGGCACCCAAGTTGGGGGCCTCGCGACAGGTATGTATGAAGAGTTACTAGTTACTGTAGTTGAAAGTAAGTTGTTGTGCTCGCTGTAAAGGTTTTATAGGTCGAATAGGTCAATTTTAACCTTATTCTGATTTTAAGAGGAAGCCAATGTAGCTGACGAGCAGGATTAAGGAGTTTATGCAGGTACATACAGGCAAAAAGATGTACTTGGCTAGTGGTGGAAAGATTCGATTTCATCCCTTATAGAAACTTCTCCCTGTACAGTGCAAGACTGTATAAAGATTAGATGCTTACATACTTTTTACCATTACTCTTGTTTATGCATAATCAGTGGTCTGACGTTAAAGCTCTGCTAAAACCAACGTCAAGGATTTGCCAAATGTAATGTAGAGTAATGTAATAAAACATTTTTACAGCACCCCTTAAGAACCTCTCTGAGGCGCTAGACACGCGCCATCAGTCTGAGAAAAAATGCATTTTCAGCAACCGAGTGAGTGTGACAAAGTCTTTAGTGGTAATAGTGTCGCGAATGGGCAGGCTGTAATCTAGTCCCCCTCTTGTGGGGGGAAACAAGTTTCCTGGGGGATTTTCCACCCCAACACGTGTCTACATTACAATATTGCTGGCCTCTGGGGGAAACATCAATCCTGGGGGGGGGAAATTTACCCCCCCAAAGACGTCTAGATTACACACTGGCGAATGGGAACGGAAGGCTGAGCAAAGGTGCTGCCATAAACAAGACCCTTTGATTTGAAGTTATAGTGACTAGTACTCACCAGATGCCCAGTGACTGTAGGTCGATTTAATATGCCGTTATCTGGTATTACTTGAATAAAAATTACTGCTATTTTTAACGATTAAAACAAACAAAGCTACCAACTGAAAACCCCTTTAATCTCTTAACTTTTTCGACCACGACCCAATGATTCGTCCCCGACATTTTGCCCCCGGAAGTTTCGCCTCCGGGATCTATGATGAAAATGTAACATAACATAACAGAGATTTACGGTGGTTCAGAAGACTAAAGCCTGTGTGAGAACCACCACTATATACTGTACATGTCCTAATATCCTATTTGCACAAGCTTGGCCTTGAAGTTGTTGAGCGACTCCACTGAAACCGTCTCATCACTCACCTCGTTCCAGGCGTTAACTACTCTACTGCTGAAAAATCTTTGCTTGACCGAGCCTTCTGACTTCCTAAAGATCTTATATCTATGCCCTCGTAATCCACTTCTGTCGGCCAGCTTAAAAAATCTTGAGAACGGTGTTGCTTCTGTATTTGTCATCAGCTTGTATGTCTCAATTAAATCACCTCTGCATCTTCGTTTGTCCAGGGTTGTTAATCCACACTTCTCCAATCTCTCCTCATACGTCAAAGTTCCAAATCCTTTGATCATCCTTGTTGCTCTCCGTTGCATTTTTTCTAGCACTTCCTTGTCCTTTTGCATATATGGGCTCCATACTTGAACACAGTACTCCAGGTGAGGCCTCACCAGAGTTTTGTACAGGTTCAAGATGATGTTCTTATCTCTGCTTACCACCGTTCTTCTGATCTGTACCAGAACCTTATATGCTTTATTAGCTGCTTCCCTGCACTGCCCTGATGGTTTTGCACTTTGATGAATTATGACTCCCAAGTCTTTTTCCTCCTCCGTTGCTCTTAGTTTCTTGTCTCCCATTTCATAATCAAAACCTCTGTTCTTTCTTCCCACATGCATGACTGCACATTTATCCATGTTGAAAAGCATATTCCAATCTTCAGACCATTTGTATAATCTTTCCAAGTCCTCCCTTAGTACTCCAGCTTGTTCTTTGTTGTTTACCTTTGCAAAGAGTTTTGTGTCATCTGCAAACTTGGAGATCTTCGAAACAATACCTTCATCTATATCGTTTATATATATATATATATATATATATATATATATATATATATATATATATATATATATTACAAACAACAATGGTCCTAAAACTGACCCTTGAGGTATTCCACTTGCAACATTAATCCAGCTTGAGTTCTTACCCTTAATTCGTACTCGTTGTCTCCTATCATTCAGCCAATTGATGATCCATTGGAGTAGACCTCCCTGTATTCCGCATGCCTGCAACGTCTTAGCTAATCTTTTGTGAGGCACCTTATCAAATGCTTTCGCAAAGTCCAAATATACCAAATCCACCGATGTTACTCCTATCTACATTGTCATAAACCTCTTCGAAGAAGTCTAGCAGGTTGGTCAAACAGGATCGTCCCTTCATGAAACCGTGCTGGCTGTTGTTAATTAGTCCATTTTTATTCAGATGCTCAACCATTCTCCCCTTGACTATTTGCTCTAGCACCTTGCATATGATGCAAGTTAAACTGACCGGTCTGTAATTGCTGGTTTCACTCCTGCTCCCTTTCTTGAATAATGGTGTGATGATGGCGTCTCTCCAGTCTCTTGGTATAACACCTGTCTTTATGGATTCATTGAATATGCCAGACAGAATGGCTCCTACTTCATGTCTCACCTCCTTTAGAAACTTCGGGTGTATCTCGTCTATTTCTGGAGTTTTATCTTCTTTAAGATTTCCCAACATCTCCACCACCATCTCTTCAGTGATATAAACCTCTGTCAGCCTCTGACCTTCACTCCCTTTGAATAGTTTCTTTGGCTCTGGTATGTTTTTTTCTGTTTTCCTTCGTAAGAACTGATCCAAAGTAATTATTAAGCATCTCAGCAGTTTCTCCATCTTCAGTTATAATCTTGCCTTGGTCATGCTTTAATGGTCCCACCTTGTCTTTTCTTTTTTGTTTGCTTCTCATGTAGCTATAAAAACTTTTGCTGTCCCGTTTTATGCTTTGACTCAGCTTTTCTTCATATTCCTTTATCGCCTTTCTGTTTGTTTCTTTTGCTAAATTTCTTTTTCTGATGTATTTATCCCTTGCTTGTTCCAGCTGTCTCTCTTCGCATTCTTCTAATTCACCTAGTTTTACCTGCCTCAATTGTTGCATCCTTTTCCACGCTTTGTGTTTGGATCTTTTTTAACCTCCTTGTTAATCCAAGGACGCTTCTTGTTGGCTGTCCTTGCCGCCGGTGTTGTTTCTTCAACGACCTCCTTCATGCAAGTTACAAACTACTTCCATCTCTCCTGTACGCTCAGATCTTCCAATCTGCTCGCTATATCCATGTCTTGAATTTTGCTTCTAACTTTGTCATAGTCTGCCTTGAAATAATTGTACCGCTTCTGGTATGTCTCTACTTCTTTTTCGTACTCCCCTTTGACATTAAATCTGATAATCTTATGATCGCTTGTACAGAATTCTTCTCCCACCATGACTTCTTCTACCGGGTTCTCTTCTGTCGAGATAACTAGATCAAGTATGTTATTCCCTCTTGTTGGCTCTGTCACATGCTGCGTGAGAAAATTTTCATCCATGCATTCCAGGAATAGTTCGTCCGCTTTGTTCTTTCCATCCCGTTGCTTCCAGTCAATGTGGTGGTTGAAATCGCCCATTATAATACAAGACATTTTCGCAGCCTTCCCGATCAATTCCTGCATTCTACTGTCACTCTCTTTGGAAGAATCTGGGACTGTATAGCACACTCCGATTATCAGTGCCTCAGCTTTATTCTTTATTTCACACCACACGCTTTCCTTATATCTGTCGTCCCTCAGGTCGTTTCTTTCCAATGCAGTTAGGTTATCCTTTATGTACAACAACACGCCTCCCCCATGCCCTCTCTGTCCATGATTATCCCTGTCCTTCCTAAACATCGCATAACCCTCCAGTTCCAATTCGCTGTCCTTTATTGACTCTCTGGCCCATGATTCCGTTATGCCAATGATATCAGGTTTCTCTTTATCTACATAGAGTTCAAGTTCGGTTCTTTTGTCTATATTTACTATGCTTCTAGTATTTACATAACATGCTTTCAAAATATTTGTGTTGTTGCCTTCCACCAGTGATGTTGCTTTCCCATGTGTTGGTTTTCTTTATTATTTCCTCAGCTTCACGATCCTCATGTATCCCGGTAGACCCCTCACCTGGTACTTCCATTCTCTTCTGTCTGTTAATTATGCTTCTTGCGTTTGCATAAGAACTCTTTAATTCTTTCACCTTTGGCTCCTTTTGCTCTGAAATACTCGTTTTCCTTTCCTTTTCCTTGTCATTTTTTCTCTTTTATTTATCGTTCGTTTTGTCTCTCTCATTGTTGTTTCTTTATCTTCACAATTTTCATGGCTCCGGGTCATCCCTTCACCTTGTAGATCCATTCCCCCGACCTTTTGTGGCTTTGTTTTTCCTTACATTCTTTGACCAGGCTCCGGCATCTTTCCCTTTCTCCCTCTGTCCTAGCATGTGCCACCGATATCCTCCTATACTTGTCTTCTGCTTCCCTTAGCTTACTCAGCGATTCCATGACTAAGACTAGAAGCTGGATTAGCGAATTGGAACAAAAATGTAACTAGAAGACTAGAAGCGGGATCTATGATGAAAATGTAACTAAGACTAGAAACTGGATCGACGGGGGCGAAACTTTCGGGGGGCGAATTGTCGGGGGCGAATCTTCCGGGGGCGAATCTTCCGGGGCGAAATGTCCTAGAACCTACTTTACGACCTCCATCCAAAGTCATGAGTAGTTTAGGACACACTGTTCAAACCGGTCACTTGAAATCAGTGTTCTTGTAGTCTCGTTATTTTCTTTAGTTTTCTCCCTTATTTTGTGCATACAAAGTAATCTGCATTCGATTCTGCAAGCAAGAAAGTTCTTTCAGTCTCTCTTGACGGCATTCATGAAAATCTGATTGTTACTTAAATTCTAAAATCTTCCATTCATGTCATCATGTGTTTTGTGTTGTTTGTTTCCACTTTTAGATGGTGCCAGAATAGCGAAGAGCAAGGAAGGTAAGTAAGAAAATTGAAATAATCGTTTTTAAGGCCTCTTACTCTGTCAACTGTTTCAGGTCATAATCTAATGATCGAATTATTATTCATTCATTTGCGAAATGAAATGAGAATTATTAAGGACCCTTTAAAGCTGGTGGGAGTGCATTCCGTTGATGAGGAACAGTGTGCGAGAAGGCACGGAAACGAAATGTCTAGGTAAAACCGTAGTTTACGTTGCTAAATTCAACATGTTTTCAGGCCTGTAATTTACGTTGCTAAATTAGTGCCATGTCTCCAGTCCAACTTCTAGTTTGACTTTGATATGAAATATTTTCATCGCTCATCCAACTTCTAGTTTCAGTTATATGTTCATCGTTCATCCAGCCTTAGTTTCAGTAATTTTTTCATCAATAATCCAACTTTCAGGTCATAATCTAATGATCGAATTATTATTCATTCATTTGCGAAATGAAATGAGAATTATTAAGGACCCTTTAAAGCTGGTGGGAGTGCATTCCGTTGATGAGGAACAGTGTGCGAGAAGGCACGGAAACGAAATGTCTAGGTAAAACCGTAGTTTACGTTGCTAAATTCAACATGTTTTCAGGCCTGTAATTTACGTTGCTAAATTAGTGCCATGTCTCCAGTCCAACTTCTAGTTTGACTTTGATATGAAATATTTTCATCGCTCATCCAACTTCTAGTTTCAGTTATATGTTCATCGTTCATCCAGCTTTAGTTTCAGTAATTTTTTCATCAATAATCCAACTTCTAGTTTTACTATGAAACAATTTAGACCTAACGTCAAGGAATTTAGCAACGTAAACTTCGGAGTTTTCAACCACTATGAATTCAGGAACGTAAACTACGGTTTTACCAATGTCTATTTCAATGGTAAGTTGGAATAAATGGTTGGGCAGAAGCTTGAGGAAGTCCTTCAAGCACACTTACCTAGCATCATCGATAGATATTTACTCATTAGACATTAGCACTTAAAACGCAAGAATAATGATAATCTATATAATAAAGCGAGATTTCTGTCTGTCTGTCTGTTTGACCGGGCTTAACTTCTACAATTTTGCACCTTTTCACTCGAAACCTTCACTACTGTGTGGGCCTCGGTTTCGGACACCCAGTGGAGGGGTTCGCGTCCCCCATTTTCACCGCTACCATGTTGAAAAACGGCCAAAACATCGCCCCAAGCGATAGGAAAATTACCGTCCCTCCAGTGACATTAGGATTACTGCATTGGATGCACGCACGTGTAACAAACGTCGAAGAGAAATTTATTGTTGGTAAGTCAACTTAGTTTTTCAGATTTCTACTGGAAACCTTCACTTAACTATAATTGATTTCTCGCAAACAGTGGAGGGCTTCGCGTCCCCCGTTTTCACCGCTTTCATGGTGTACAGGGCTAGAAATTAATGATAGCACAATGACGTTATACCTAAAAATAGCACCAGGGATGCCTACGGAAGATTTGTTTACATTTTGGCGTCTGTTTCACCCGGATGCATTTCTACAATTTTGGAGCTTATGTTCGTAAGTAGTACGTCGATTTCCAAAAGACTGCGAAGCAGTCAGCCCACGGCAGAGGTCTCTAGACGCGAGAAGGCGTATACAAGACTGCGAAGCAGTCTCCGCTGTACGCCAGAAGGCGTCTACAAGACTGCGAAGCAGTCTCCCCCACAGGTCGCCAGACGCCACAAGGGCCTCCAAGACTGCGAAGCAGTCGCCGCAAGAGGGCGACTGCGAAGCAGTCAGTCCACGGCAGAGGTCGCTAGGCGCCAGAAGGCGTAAACAAGACTGCGAAGCAGTCTCCGCTGTACGCCAGAAGGCGTCTACAAGACTGCGAAGCAGTCTCCCCCACAGGTCGCCACACGCCACAAGGACCTCCAAGACTGCGAATTGAAACTTATACCTAAATTTCTTCCTTATTCGCTACACGAATTGAAACTTATACCTAAATTTGTTGCTTAATTGCTACAGGGAATGAAACTTATAACCCCGGGCAACGCCGGCTAAACCAGCAGTCAGTCCACGGGAGACTGCGAAGCAGTCTGCCCGACTGCGAAGCAGTCGTCGCCAGAGGGCGACTGCGAAGCAGTCAGTCCACGGCAGAGGTCGCAAGACTGCGAAGCAGTCTCCCCCACGGGTCGCCTAAATTTCTTCCTTATTCGCTACACGGATTTAAACTTATACCTAAATTTGTTGCTTATTCGCTACAGGGATAGAAACTTATAACCCCGGGCAACGCCGGGTAAACCAGCTAGTACCCAATAATTGTGTAATTATTTACCACTTTTTGTTAGCGATTTGCGATTCATACCATGTCATTCATGTATGTATATATTAGGGGTCATCCGAAAATAAATCGGACATTTGCCTCGGCCGAATATCACGTTTTTCGGCACTATTCGCCTTGGCAAATACTGTACACACATGTAGTTGATTGTATATATATATATATATGTATATATATGTATATATATGTATATATATGTGTATATATATATATATATATATATATTAGGGTCGTCCAAAAAAATTAAGTTCAGGCTAGAAACCAGGACACCCTCTAAGTTTGTTAGACCTGTCAATAGTATTAATGAGATAAATTTCAGCTTCCTATTCCAACTGGAAGATGGTGCTCAATGACATATAAATATTACCATTTAGTAGTATTTGCTGTAAATCTTGATGCCGTATAACTTGATCAACATTTATCATGGAGATGAGCTTGAAATAGTTTCTGTGGTGTTATCATACTACTTACTTACTGGTACTTGGAACAAAAAGTGTACAGTTCTTGTTGAAGGTCATGATACCCACTTCCTGTGTTTTTGGCTGACATGTTTTCAGAAGTGAATTTTTACATTACAATTGCTGCAGCGCTTGGCTGTGATCCTTCTCCCCTGCCACTTTGAACCATCCACAGAGTGCATAAGAAAGCCAGGATACAGCATGCTGAAGCTGTAAGATCTGAATTTGAACCAGATTAGCCACTGGTACTACACTGGGTTGGGAAAACCCTGTTTAAGATCTTTGGAGCAGGAAATGTCGACCGTTTCAGGTGGTGGTGTGGATAAGCTCCTCTTTTGCCCAAATTAGCCTTTGGGACAGGATTCAGTGAATTCATGGTCGTTCATATTCTTCTGAAGTTGTGAAAACTCACATTTGACAAGGTTCAAGCCTTGAGTTTTGATACAATATCTGTCAACATTGGGCACTTCAACGGAGTGTGTGTTCTGCTGGAAGACAAATAGGCTTAGAGCTCCTGTGGTTGGCCTGCCGTCATCATGTAATGGAAATGATTTTACCCAAAGTATTCACCTGTGCTGCAGTCCATCTGTTCACCATAAATCCAAATCTTCAAGAGATTTAAAGCTGCTCGGAAGGTGTGACACGTGTCAACTTCCGAGGACTGGAAGTCATATCCGGCACTGAAGACCCCCATGAAACAGCGTCAGTTTTCTCAAGGAGTTTGCTGAAAGAAAGTCAGATTCAGACATCAGAGATAACTACCAAGATCTCATTGAACTGACAGTGGTTGTCCTTGGAAGTCAGCCTTCAGTAATTCACTGGAGAGCCCCTGGGTCAATTCACCATGCACATTGGATGGCCAAGTTACTGTATGCAATCAAAATCTACCGTTTTCGCGATCAACTTGATGTATTCAAGAAGAAACTCAGATTCATTGATTTTTGGAGTTTGGTGCCCTGTTTACGCAAAGGCATAGACAAAGGCCCCTTGCTGCTGAAGCTCCAGAACAAGATCTGTCACTTTGGATAGTTTTTTTTTAAAGATGAAGATTTGGGACTAGTTGAATATTTGTGGGAACACAGCTCCAGATCAGGGAACCATTGTATTTAGTTGAGAAACGGCGAATATTTGATCTAGCAAAAATAGTGCGATAGGATTTTGCTGCTCTGGTATTATGAAAGTGATATTCAGCAAAATTGTTGTAATAGTGAGTAGGCTAAACCTTGGGGGTAAGAGGGCATGGGTGAATTGATACATAAAGATGGCTGTCTGAAAGTATCTTATTTGATGGAATTTGAGCAGTTTAAGTTCTAGAAAAATAGGGTCAGTATGTGAACAGTAAGGTACCCCAGCAATTACTCGGATTGCTCTTTTCTGTAGCGTCAGCAGCGTTTTTACTCTGGATTCATACGTAGAGGCGCATATCATGTTACAGAACATTAAGTAAGGATAAATTAAACAGTAATATAAAGTATGGCGAATACAGAGGGGAAGTAAAAATGATGCTCGACCATGTATTCCAACATTTTTTGCAACCTTGGCCGTTATATTTCTGATGTGTTCTTTCCACGTTAGATGACTATCAACAAATACACCAAGGAACTTTGTGGAATTTTCTTGAGAGATTGGAATATCGTTTATGTTTAGGCCTACTAATGCAGCAATATTTTTGGGGCACATTTTCCTGTGGAATCTAAATATAATAAAATTTGTTTTTTGCAAATTTAAGGAAAGCTTATTTGCAGTAGACCAATCCGCCACTGCCACCAACTCAGTGTTAACAGTCTGGATTAGAGATTGGTAGAATCTATTAGAGTAAAAAACATTTGTATCATCAGCAAATAAAATGAAGGATAGAATAGAGGAGGTGTTTGGGAGGTCGTTTACATACACAAGGAAAAGTAGGGGCCCAAGAATTGATCCATGGGGAACCCCATATTTAATTAATTCAAAGTGAGATATAATACCGTTGATAGATACACAATGGGGACGATTAGTAAGATAACTCTTAAACCAGTCCAACTGAATCCCTCTAATTCCGTAAGTTGTTAATTTTTGAATTAGAATATTGTGATTTACGGCAACAAAAGCCTTAGCAATGTCAAAGAATATAGGGCCTACCAATGGAGTATTCATTTTTTTCAAAGGAAGTAGAAATTTTTTAATACATCTCCATTAGGGCCATGGACGGTGAAAGGCCAGCCCGAAAACCATATTGAGATGGTCCCAAACTGTTAGTCTTTACAAGAAATGTATTAAGTCTGTTATACATAATCTTTTCATAATATTTTGAAAAAATTGGGAGGATAGAAATTGGTCGGTAATTTGTTGGGTCATCCTTTTCACCCTTTTTTAAAAATTGGTATAACTTTTGCTATCTTGATTTTCTGAGGAACAACACCTGAGGTAAGAGAGCAGTTTATAATTTCGGCCAGTACAGGGGCAATGAACGAAAAGGAGGCAGTAAGAATTTTAGGATTTAGATCATCAATGCCAGTGCTATGCGTAGGGTGGAAGGAATGGCTAAGCCTGAGTAGCTCCTCTGCAGTGGTAGGAATTACTCCAAAGGAGCAAGGGAGAGAAGAGTTTAGATATTTACTAAATGAATTTATAGATGGCTTAATTTTATCAGATAAAGTTTGAGCAAAATTTGAAAAATAATCATTAAAAATATTTGCTATGTCATAGAATTTGTAGTATTAGTTCCATTAGTTTTAAGAGATTCTATTTTGACATTTTGTTCATCCTTTTTAATAATGGAACGTATAAGAGTCCATATGTTTCTAATGTTATTTAGATTCTTATTGAATTCAAATATGTAATATTGTTTTTCTGCATTTTTTCTTATTGCTTTAAATTTATTCCTATGTGCATCTATATTGATCTATCTTGAAATAAAATGCATTTGTATGCTCGACACATTCATTTCTGCAATTAATGTCTATTTATAGGTATATGAGAAAGTAACACAGTCCGTGAGCATCGTCGTCCAATTGGAATAAGAAGCTGAAATTTCATCTCAATAATACTATTGATAGGTCTAACAAACTGAGAGGGTGTCCTGGTTTCTAGCTAGAACTTTATGTTTTACCATGTATCTGTGAACCACCCCATATATATATATATATATATATATATATATATACGTTTATTGGAACAGTCTGACAAACCGCAGACTGTCAGAGAGTTACAGCAAAGTACACATTGATAATGATCAAGATATAATCACGAGAAGAGGTTAGTGCGGGTAGCAAGTTGTTTGCTTCACATGCCGGCATTTGTAGCCTCATAATATCAGCTTTAAGCTTCATCTAGCCGATTCATTTGAAGAAAAAAGTACAAAAACACCAACACCGGAAGTCCACAACGGAGGTCATGTCCATTTAATTGATTATTTATTCATAAAATTCAAAATTTATTTGTCAGTTATTACAAGTACAGAAATTTATGTAGACAATTTTTCATTGTAACATGAAAATATGAGCTTTGCATGTGGAACAAATGGTACTCGGTTTGTCCCCGGATCCAGCAAATAGTACATCCAAATACTCGCATTCGGTACTCAGTAGAAAATGTCTACCCGGCTGACCCCTAGTATATAATATGTATGTGTGTATCTATGTATTAAGACACATGTAGCACAATTCATTTTCCTCACACGAGCGTTTCACCTATGACTATCTAACGGATCTGAACAATTATTTTTTAAGACAGTTTGCAAATGTATGCTATGCAGAGTCAAAGGCAACTGTAGTCTACGTAACTGCAATGGAAGATTATCATTTTAGCATTTCATTTGGTGTATGAACCCGACTTATGTTAAACAACGATGTATTGCAGAACCTATGACAAGCAAAGATATTAATGCAGCCATTCTAAGAAACAACACCGAATTCTTCAAACAACATATGCGACCAAGAGGCGTCCTAAACAAACTGCATGCTGCCGAAATCTTATCAGACGAAGACACGAGATACATCAAGACGTTGGAACATGCCAGTGAGAGGGTTGAGGAGATCTTGAACATCATCAGGAATGCGTCTTTAGAGGATTACAACACATTCGTCTTGTGTCTGCGCGAGAGTGGCCAGACCCTGGTTGCCGACGTTGTGGAAAAGGGTGGCAGTGAGTATTCTTTACACTTCAACACCACGCTCTATCCCCCGGCCTACCCTCCCAGGATTCTAACCTGGCACCGAAACTGACCCAACAATTAACCTAACCATGATGGCATTGCCAAGCTCATTAGATGGGACACATATGGGCTCTAAATGGGTTCCATATAGGAATGTTGATCCTGTATGTGCTCTATTTCGGCAGTCTAGCAGGGTTAACTGGCTCTTACGGACTTGATTTGATACTGTACTGATAATAAAATGGGTTTCCTGATGCAGTTTTTGTGTATGCTAAGAAGTTTAGGTGATTTACAGTTATATTTGTTCTCTGCCATTGTTGCTTCAGTCCTTGTTAAATGTTGTCCTTCACAGCAACGTTGGACCAATACTGGGATTGCAGACTCCCTTTGAGCCCTAATGAACATGGTTGTTTTGTGGTTTTTGTTGCTTTCTTAAAATGATTGGAATCCATAGCTCATCCTCTCTCGTTTAACCTTCTTGCCGCAGTCTCTATTGGGACTACGTATTCCGTTACCTGGGGTAAAGAGTATCTCAGAAACTACAAGTGATAAAGTGAGTTTTATGTCAGTGATTGGATTTTCTGGATCGAAATAGTCAAGTTATTTCTACCATTGTAGGACAATCGGACGACCTTTATTTTCAAGGTCGTTTAGCCTTTAGTATGATTTTAAAGTTTTGATTATGGCTTTTGTGTTGTGGATTGAGTACAGCAGGATTACAGCAATTTTATAAAAATGAGATTAGTCATTAAATGTTGTGATTCACACAAAAACACGGACAGACAACTTTCTGAAACAATCGACTTACCTTGAACGTCAAGGTCATTTGATCTGCTGCAGACCGGTTGACTTGTTACTTGATATTATAGAATATAGATCATGAAATGTAAATACAGCATAGTGGCCGGCTTTTGTCTTCCAGATTCCTTGTAGTAGAAAACCCTAGAATAGACACTGAGATCACCTTTCGTGGACTCTTCGCTGTGGAGATATATATAGTCTCCTGATACGTCACGGTGAGTGACGTGTCAAGATCCTTTGAATATAAGTGTCAAACAAGGGCTTTTCGAATTCCTTGTAGTCGAAAATCCTAGTCTGGACATCGAGATTATCTTACGAAAACTGGCTCTAGGGATAAAAAAATTAGTCACTTCATATGTCACGGTGATTGACATCACGTGCCCTGCAAGAAGTTATTGGCTAAGGGTGTCAAAATATGTTTTGCGAATTCCCCTAAAAAATCGTAACTTGACACAATACTGTGAGAGAAACAATTGATCCAATGCAATGCCAACTGACGTCAAAGTTTGACATCATTTCACACGACGTCACGTGAAAGTAACTTCATCAAAGAGAAACTATTTTTAGTGTAAATATATTCAAGAAACGTCCTTTTAAATAAAACTCCTGTATTAAAATTTTCCCCGAACGGACGGCGTGACGGTTAAAGTGACCAAAATACATTAGGTAGCGCAATTTTGGCAAACGGAGCCACGAATTGTTGTTGATTTACAATAAATATGTAGCAAAAATCTTGCATCTTCTAATTTACTGTCTTTAAATATTTGATTATATTTTATATGCAGCCATTGTCTACTTTTCTTAAAATGTCTCACTATAATTATATTTTATATTTAATTGTATTTTATTATTATTTTTTTTTATTAATCCCTCAGGCTGTCAAAACTAATGTCCGGAGAAAGGTAGATGGTTTTCGGGAACGGCTTATCCCTCTGCAAGATCCGTCTGCAAAAAGAGCCACGAAAAGCGGCTGCATTGAAGCGCTGAATAGTTATTGACAAGCGCTGGAAAAGATAACTGCTCTTCCTCGGATCTCCTGTAGTTAGGGCAGTGCAGTACCCCAGTTCTATGATGATTTCGAGGACGGTGGTGTATTGTTATTGCTAATAGCACTTTAATTATTTAGTTATCTATTTAGTACTTCACTAGGTGGAATATCTTGTTCACTTTTGAGGAAACTTTTCTATTTTATTCTGTACCTTATTTGTTATTAGTTATTCTAGTCTATCGACTTCAGATGTCCTATAATGAGCGAATTCCGTTCATCAGTATTTTGTATGTTGCTTTCTGTAGTGGTATTGAAGATAAAAGTAAAACACGACTCAACGGAAAATGTTGAGGAAATAATGGAAAAGCAAGTTGTTGAGAAACTCAACCAGCTGCATGACAAAACTATTCCAAAGAGCGAGGAAGTGTGGCGCTTTCTGAGTCAGCTGAAGAGAGCCAATATTGAGCTCGTTAGTTCCCAGCTGGAAGAAGGAGTGGTCATGTGGTGCTGGTGTCGATCACAGTCAGCTCTTCAAAAATTAGACGAGCTTAGTGTGTCGGACGTTAAACTACCGAACCTGCTGAATGGTCTCTTTAGCCTGTTGTTACGTGGAGGAAACTCACCCACAATAAGCAATGTATTCCTCGAGAATCATGAGACACAAAACGGTAAGATCCCTTAAAGCTTTATACATGTATCAGAACTGCGAATGTCAATGATTTGTCTCTTCTGTTTAACTCTTAAGCAACAACTAAGGAGTGCCACTGTCGTCAATATTATAATGCACATCATTTCACGAGTGTCTTATTTGCATTGTACTGTATGTATCTGTTTTTCTGAAGTAAGGAAAGTCAACAGATTCCTCGGGGGTAGCGGTATGTTCCTGGGTTTTAATTGCCCATCGGGTGACATTTAGGCATGAGAGTAACAATCGAGAAAAGATCTGCACGAATTTTTTGACTGCTTAAAGATAGATGTTTTTAAGGAAATCGACGTTTGTTGCAGCTTTTAATTTTTAAAGCTTTAAAGAAAGTTTTTCAGTTTTGATCGGATCCATGTATTTCTGGGAAATATGTATTCCATATAATTAATATAAGCAAGCTGCAGAGATGCTCCCATTCGTTGTTATGATACTCAGTGGACAAATACAGACAGGTGGAAGTAATTTCTTTTTGATTAAGAGGTATTACTGATTGTTACATGCGACTGAAGAATGTATTCTGATTTATCAGTTCTGTTTGTGTTGCTGTTTCTTTTAGTTCGTGGGAGATCTAGTACCATTCACAGTAAGAAAAGCTTTACAATCAAAGAACGACAAGC
Organism: Allolobophora icterica; assembly: GCA_963556255.1. Classification (NCBI taxonomy): domain Eukaryota; kingdom Metazoa; phylum Annelida; class Clitellata; order Crassiclitellata; family Lumbricidae; genus Allolobophora; species Allolobophora icterica. The sequence goes on along the minus strand of OY744604.1, from coordinate 4,141,560 downwards.
CTTCGGTGTTGCAATACTTCGAACAAAGATTTGCCTTCTCTGTCAGAGTCCAAATGCAATCGTTGTTTACGATGAGGAAGACTTGACGAAGCCAATCGAGGAACTGTCTCTCGATGATGTACTTACTCCCATGGACATGGCATACTGCAAAGAATCCAACTGTCTCTACATCACTGACAAGGGCATAGCCATTGTCTGGAAGATCGCCTTCCCATTATCTGAAAATAAAGTTGATAGATGGCTGGATTCTGTAGCTGCTGATCCGTTCACGCTCTCAGTGACCAGTGATGGGCGTGTAGTGAGGGTCAAAAGAGGCTCTCCACCAAGTCTTGAAATCTACCATCCAGATGCCCGGCTGCTTCTTCATCTGGATCTTCCAACTCCCATGTTAAAACCCAATCACGCTGTGGAAACATCCAAAGGAAACTTGGTTGTATCCTATGATGCAGATGTTGGAGTTCAAGGGGGAATATGTGAAATTACAAAAGAAGGACAGTTAATTTCACGTTTTGATTCGATGTTTCAATCGATTAACGGCGTTGCGGAAAATGTGAATACACTACTTGCTCTGATTGCCAAACCGAAGTCCATAAGCTTTAACTACCTGGCCATAGACGAGAAAGATCAGGTGTATGTGTGTGATGGTGTGAATGGTGAGCTTGCAGTCTACGACTCTCGACTCTTCCTGTTACAGGAAGGAAAATCTGGTCTAAATGCTGCACTTCGTGTGCAGTATTTCAAGGAGAAGATGCAGTTGGTGGTTATACATGAATTACAAAAGAGCCATGTCTCTATTTTAGCCATGGAGTGAATTGTTCGTCATAGTTAAGAAAGAAATTCCATCACGAATGATGAAGGATGCTAATAATTAGCAAATGGCTAATTGATATGGTCATTAATAAACAAGAGATAAAGTACACTTTGAATCATGTCTTAGCGAATGCATGTAACTTTTGTAGTCAATGGATTATTGGATACGACTGCCGTACTAGGCCTACTAATATATAATCCACAGTTTCAGATTTTATGTAATATGCTTGGATTTTATTTGAACTTTGATAAACTGTGATGATAAATGTACAATGAAGATTGCCTTCCACAGAATGCAACGTACGACTGTAGGCGTATTATGTATGTATGTATGCATAACTCATGCAGTCGTGTACATTTTGGCCAACACACATGCCGCCATAAGCGCTTATGTATTCAATAGCCTCCTTTGTCATTCTAGGTTGGCGCCTTCAACAGCTGCTCCACTGTTCACAGCTGAGAAATTCCTGGAGTCCTTTTTTAGCCACGATTAATTCCGTTTCATGTATCACCCGATTGTCCTATTTTCAGTTTCTTTTGTTGACGTTTAGTTAAGTATAAAATGATGATTAGATAAGTTTAACAAAGATTTATTCTGCATTCTCTTATGCTTCCGCGCCAGACCTTACCTTCTGGCTTCCCATAATTAGATAGTCACTTAAATTATGTACAGTACTAGCAGGTGTCCCTGCCTAGCGGGATTAACCTTCCTTTAGGGCCACCCTTTGCTCTCTGAGACAGAACTATAAAAGTATAATTCTTTAAGTTTGACAAAGCTTGTCATGTGACATGTTTTGTTTTTAGTGGAAGCAATAAACGATTTTGATTTGATTTGATGTAGAAGTTTCAGCAAAAGATCGTCGACCCGGCTAGCCTTACAACGAGAAGCAAGCAGACTAATTTCATTGAGTAGCTGGATACTCTCTTGTTCAATGGGTAGAAAAAGAGCAGTCCCTAAAGTCTCAGAGACAGCCATGGGTATGCAGCGTTAACGAATTCATTCTTCTTAGCCTCGTCAATGTAGGCAATATAACACAATATGAGGAAATCTAGAATAAGAATTATATGTACATTGTTCAGTAGATGTTTTTAAATAATACTCGAGATATGAGAGTTATTCTTTAATATGAGGGCGGTGGCCTCTCCCTCGCCGCCTCATCTTCCCATCGACAGTGTACAGTCAGCGTGCTCATCATAGCTGAGTTGGCATGGATGCAGGTGGTGCAGAAATATCGAACCAAATTTCTGCCATGACGGGGATTTGAACTCCGACCTGTTGATGGACAGTCCAGCACGCTGACCATTACATTATCGAAGCACCCCACTGTAAAGTAGAGTGGCAATGTGTAGAAAAGAAATAAGATCAACTGGGAATACTTATATCACGACGTTGTTACAATAGACAATTTGAAAGTTTTGAAGTGCAACAGAGGTGAACAACCATCTGTTGGATAGGCTATGTCTGTTCGAAATAAATTGACATGTTCAAATGCCGTTCATTGGCTCTGATGGTATAAATGTACCACAAATAATATACAGCAATACCACATTAAGCAGTGTAAGGTCAATCAATATATCAATCAATCAATCAATTTCGTTTATTCTCAAAAGCAAGTTCACAAAATCGCAACTTGTAACAGAGTACAACTAATTATCATAAGTAATAGTACATAAGTAGTTAGGAAATTGTGACTGTCGGCAATATAATATAATTTGAGGTCAGGCTAGAATAGTAATTATAGGTACATTGTTCAGTAGATGTTTTTAGATAATACCCGAGATATGAAGGTTACTCTCATTTTGTAGCTTCAAGAGTAAGAAATTCCATTTCACTGAAAACTAACAGTAAGCTTAGGCTATATTTAAATATATTTAAGCATGTATTGATAAATGCCTGAGTAATATTGTGGCGGAAATGCTTCTACCTCTTCGCCGGGGTATCTATATACCGTATACTTCCAAGGCCAGCCGAGTGGTTAAGAAGGCCCAGGACGTATGCGCGTAGATAAGGCCTCCGATGTCGTCGAAGGACTTGCGAGTTTTCTTACAACCGATCAACTCAACAAATGACAAGACCGAAGAACGACTGAAGACTTTTCTTATCGAATCCAAATTATCACGAAATCCACAATAATTCAGTATTTCCACAGAATTACGAAACCATAACACTTCTCGTGTTGAACGAATAATCTTTTACCGTACAGAATTATATTGCTCAGTCGATACATCACAAAGAAAACGTCTAACCCTCTTCAACTACAGTAGAACCGGCGCTACCTCGAACCCCTTCTATCCTCACGGAGCCCCAGCATCGGACAAGGGCTTCGCCACTATAGTCCCCGGCAGTCTTCTCGCTTTGAATGAAGACACGAGGCCCCTTTTAGGCTATATTGTTTCCGAGGCCCCACTGGGGCACTGGGGCATCAGTTCCCGGGCACTGGGCCTCGCTGGGCACCAGTCCCCGGGCACTGGGACCAACGGGTCCCGGGCATTAGGCCTCACTGAGGCACTGGGCCCCACGAGGCCTCACAGCACCTATTAACCTTCCTGAAGTCCACAGCACCTAACCACCCTTACAACAACTTCCATAGCACCCAATAATGACAATCGGCACCATCTAAGTCCGCTACAATATACAAACTACAAATCTTGAATAAGAAGCATAATTTCCCAAACCTATTATTAAAGTTATTGATCAAAGCAATTTCATCAACCAATGAAGAAACACATTAAAGGTCAGAGACCGGAATGGACTTCGAGTGGCGAGAAAGTGGTCAGGAAGGTCACTTTCACTTAAAGATAGAAAGGCTACAGAAATTCCAAAACTAGTTACTGGACTGAATGATGGACAAAGTTTCCGGAACCGAATACAAAATTGTAGTGGAGAAAACAGAAAGTGGTAGAATTGCTTTGTTGGTGTCCAGGACTAGAACAACACACAAATAGGCCCTGCAAGAAGTTTCAGTTTTCAGGCGTCCCAGATGAGTTATAACTTATATAATTGAGACGAATAGGACGTTGAGAGTTTAACATATTATGTACGCTACACAGTAATATATAACATGAGCAAGATTTTGTATCTCATATTATGCTTAGGCGATTATAGAATAAACTGCTGCATGAATATACAGGGTGGCGCATAAAAAGTGGGACCGCCTCATTAAATCTTGTGCAATATATTTCAAATTATGTTTTGAGCGATTTTTTAAACTGGAATGATATCCTGACTCACTAACTCAACGTGTGACGTCACTATTTCGTGGACTTTCGGTCGCCATCTTTATAGTTAATGCCATTCTTACCTTACGGTGTCTATAAAATGACAAAAATAACAGCAGAAGATCGTATTCTCAGTCGCTGTGTCTCGGATGGGAAAAACCAGTGTGGTCTTTGTTGAACCTGGAGCGAAAGTGAATAGTGAGTATTACTATGATCACGTCTTAAGGCAAGGATTGCTTCCGGACGTTCGAGCGAGATGTAATCGTCAAAGCTGGACACTACAACAGGACGGAGCTCCTTCGCACACTGCAAGAAACACGATCAAATTCCTTCATCGGGAGAATGTCACCTTCATCGAACTAGACATGTGGTCCCCTACGACGAAGGTAGACTTTTTGTTGAAGAGCACCCCAAATAGCATAATCTACAGGGTTTATGTCCGGGCTATTTGGGGACCACATGACGGCTGCCATAAATTTCATCATTTTGTCATTACCATCCACTGTTGTTTTTCATCATTACCATCCGTGTACATCAGATTTCTGCTATTTTCTCATGATAGTCGCATCTTGACACGGATGGTAACGACGCATTGCTAAGAGTGAATTACATGTATTTTTCGTGAATTATATGACATAAAAATAAATTGCAAGTAATTAGAATTTACTAGCAACTCTTAAAATGTTGTTCAACTTGTATCTAATGCATATAACATACAGCTATGGCTAATGCTGCACCGATTCTTTTGGCAGCTGAAAATAATATTTTTTTTAATAATTTCGAAAATGTCTTAATTTTTTGACACCAGACTAATATATTATGTGAAGGAAAGGCCTGTTGTATTCCTACTTAATGCTGGTATCATCTACTTTTAGTAAATTGCCATTTTATAAGCACCAGAGGTCAGAGGAATATCTCAGGTCCCTGTGATTAAATGTGATTACACAACAAGGGCGGACTGTAATAAAAAAAACAGGAGCTTTGACTTTATAAATTCTGAAAAAATTAACTTATGATTAAAAATATAGTAGATTTCTTTCAAGTAAGTTTAATTTAACTATGTACATGACTAAAAACACACTTGCAACCAATTTTGGGATAATATTTCTTTGTTTTTCGGATACGAATTTTGTAACATTTCGGATAATGACCCATATGTGTGTATGTACGTATTTGAAAGTAAGCTTTCCATTTCTGCGCCACCACACAACCGCCATCATCACCGATTACCACCGTAGCACCCTGCTGTTTCCTCGGCTTTGACCTCCCCGGACTCTGACCTGGCACCGGAACGGATAAGGCGAACATGGCTATTGCGGACTTGATTTGATATAGCGCCGGTGATAAGCTGGTCTCCCTGACGTGGCTCTTGTGTGGCGCTGAGAAATTCCGGAGATTTACATTACATTTCTTTTGTGTTAGTATGTTTTTATAGCTGCTGCTTTAGAAAGATAAAGCTGTAGGCCCCTAGATGACTACTTAAGGAAAGGATTAATATTCCTTTTACAGAACAGTATAAATGTATTTGATAATGCTGTCCTTTCAAAGTTCAGTAGTGCACACGACCATACGACAGAAAATTGATGGCGCAGAGCAATTTTGAGTATAGAACTTGCTAAAGGTGCCTACACAGTTACTGCCTCGGGCGAGTTTCGAACCCGTACTGTTCGCGTTACAGGTCGAAAAAAAAGACCGGAAGTTGAGCAGGGAAGTTGTTTTCTTTTTAATGTTAAATTTCGCTTATAAAACTTTACATTTAAACACGCTTCTAAGTGGCTTAAATTTTTAAAACTGGTCGTCTTTTAAGTGTTAATCTTGCCTGTTCTAAGGGATTATGATATTCTTCCTGTTTGTGTACTAAAACTGATTTTTTTCAACTAGTTTGTCTCGCCTCGTGGCTCTTTATTATCGTCCACTAGTCTACACGCGCTAATTTCTTTCTTTTTACTCGGTCCTATCGCACGCACTCAGCTGTTCTTCCTTCTCTCGTAATTTCTCTACAACCTATCGTTCCTGGTAATTAAAATTCTAAACTAAACTACGCTATATTCATTATTTGTTATAGGCCAAATTTCAAATTCGTCTTTTTGGTTTCCTTTGTCATGCACTCTCCTCTGTCTACATTTGCCGCCCGACATCTTGAATCACAATCATGTCGCCTCTGGCTTTGCTATTCTTTCTTCTGGTCCTTCGCTTCGCAGTAAATCCCGTCGGGTCTGCTCTTCTCCTCTCAGCCCCCAGTTTCGCACTACCAACTGCAAACCTACAGTATGGTCATCTAATTTCAGTCCCCTCTGCCTCATTCCTACACGCTCGCCGTCCAACGCTACACCCGTCTGCCAAAACCCCACTGACATTGCTGCTTACAGTACTACTTTCTGGTGATATCTATCCCAACCCCGGCCTGCCCACCAACAGGAAATTTCTTCTCCATTCTGTCAACATCAGATCGCTACTAAACCCTAAAAATTCCATAATTCTCAGGGATCTGGTCTCCTGCTGCCGCCCTTCTCACATCATTGCCCTCACAGAAACTTGGATCACCGCCTCATCTACTAACGCCCATCTCTCTGACTGCACTCCGCCTGGTTACTCCCTACACAGTGCTCCTCGTCTTCATCTAAGTCTTCAAAAACCCTTGGCGGCGGCATCGCATTCATGGTTCGCGAACCGGCCGTCGTCCTCAACTTCTCCCGTCGTAACTTTCGATCCTTTGAATGTGCCTCTATCACTCTCCGACTCGCCTCTGACCTGCTAACTGTCTTCAACATCTACCGTCCTCCTACATCGTCTTCTTACTCCTCCAAACCCTCTGTGTTTCTTGACGAGTTTGCCTCTCTTCTACCGCTTGCTGCCACTACTAACGAGTTCACACTCAGAGGAGACTTCAACATCCATGTTGACAATCTATCCGATCCTCTTGCATCTGACTTTCTGAAACTCCTGTCCTCGGTCAACCTCACTCAACATGTCAACTTTCCGACTCACATCAAGAACCACACCCTTGATCTTATCATCACATCCTCAACTTCACTCCTATCCCCTAAACTGTCTCACTCCGTTCTTAACATCACAGATCATTACTTAATCATTTCTGATCTCGAAATTAAACCTTTTCCTCGGCCTCCTGCATCCTCCAATTCTTTCCGTCGCATTGGATCCATCGACCGGAAGGCCTTCCTGCAAGATATCCTTAACTCCCAACTGGTTCTTAACCCTCCCTCTTCTCTCGATGACCTTTCTTGCTATAACTCCACTCTCCCTGGTCTGCTTGATACCCATGGATGCCCCACTCATTACCAAGCACAGCACACACAACAATAACCCTTGGTTCACTTCCTATCTCCAGGCATTCAAAACCTTTCGCAGACGTCTCGAACACTCCTATAAGCGCACCATTGACCCCATTTGCCAAGACTGCAGCCCTTACCACTCTCAAATCTGTCACCAACAAATACCATAAACTTATTGCTGCCGCTAAGAAAAAGTATCATTCATCACTCATCCACTCCAGCTCTTCCAATCCAAGACTTCTCTGGAAAGCCGTTAACTCTCTTCTTCATCGTAAGTCTTCTTCTCCACTACCAAGCTCCCTACCTTCTCCTTCTATCGCTGATACCTTCTGCTCATTTTTCTCTGACAAAATCTCGTCTCTTCGCTTCTCCTTGCAGTCCATACTCAATTCACAATCTACATCTGCATCTTTCTCTAGAACCGAATCAGTATATCATCCTAATCCCACTCCGCCTGCCTCTCAGTCTTCTCTCCTAACTCTTCTCCCAACCTGTCCTCTGAATCAGAAGTGTCACGCCTACTAAATTCTCTCCCTAACAGACAGTGTGAACTCGATCCTATTCCCACCTCTCTTCTCAAACATTGTGCCTCTGTTCTGGTTCCTGTCATCACCAAAATAATCAACCTCTCTCTCTCTCTCTCTCTCTCTCTCTCTCTCTCTCTCTCTCTCTCTCTCTCTCTCTCTCTCTCTCTCTCTCTCTCTCTCTCTCTCTCCTCTCTCTCTCTCTCTCTCTCTCTCTCTCTCTCTCTCTCTCTCTCTCTCTCTCTCTCTCTCTACTGGTCGCTTCCCCACCGCCTTTAAGCAATCTCTTGTCACTCCCTCCTCAAAAAGGCTAATCTCGACAAGGAAAACCTCCCAAACTATCGCCCCATCTCCAATCTTTCCTTTTTATCTAAACTAACTGAACGCATTGTTCTTGCCCGGATGAATGACTACCTTTCTTGTAACTCACTCCTCAACCCCCACCAATCTCGCTTTACTAAACACCACTCCACAGAAACTCTTCTTGTCTCTCTGTATAATAAACTAGTATCTGCTGTAAGTCATCAAGAAGTCTCCTGGCTCTGTCTCCTCGACATCTCTGCCGCTTTTGACACCATAGATCACGAACTACTTCTACGGCTGTCCACTTGGTTTGGCGTCTCTGGCAATGCTCTACTTTGGTTCCAGTCTTACTTGTCTTCACGCTCCTTCTCTGTCAAAGCCTCCAGCCACTCATCACAAGCCCTTCCACTCTCTTGTGGTGTTCCTCAAGGCTCCGTCCTAGGTCCACTTCTCTTCATCCTCTACACTACACCCCTGAGCCATCTCATAAAATCCTCTTCTGTTGACCACCATCTGTACGCAGACGACACTCAACTCTTCATTTCCTTCTCCCCTAGCTCTTTCTCCACCTCCATTGCTCAACTACTCGATGTGGTCAACATAATCTGTAAATGGATGTCCTCCAACCTCCTCTGTCTCAACCCTGCCAAAACTGAATTTATTATCCTTGGCCTTCCAGATCAGATCAAGAAAATCCCAGACCTTTCCATAAACTTACCCACCAGCTCTTCATCTCTCACTTTCACCTCCGACTCACCTGTTCGCAATCTTGGCGTTACCTTTGATCCACATTTATCTTTCTCTAATCACATCTCCAACCTCTCACGCACCTGCTTCATGCATATTCGTGACCTCCGCCGCATCCGACCCATGCTTGACTTTAAAACTGCATTCACTATAGCAACCTACATTGTCCACTCTAAGCTTGATTACTGCAATTCCATTTTTCTTAACCTTGAATCCACCTAAATTAAGCGTCTACAACTCATCCAAAATTCTCTCGCCAGAGCCGTCCCCAGGACACCTAAGCATCACCATATCACTCCTGTTCTTAAATCGCTCCACTGGCTAAAAATACCTGAGCGAATCCACTTCAAAGTCTTGTCGCTAACTTACCACACACTATGATGCTCCCAGCCAAAGTACCTTCGCGAACTCTTCACTATACAGCCACCCCGGTCTACCCGTTCATCCTCACATCTCACTCTCTCCCGTCCTCCAGTCACTACTCGCCTCAAGTTCTCCAACCGATCTATATCCCACACTGCACCTCAACTCTGGAACGAACTTCCTCCCGAATTCCGCATTTACTCAGTTCCTCCACCAATACCGGCACCCACTCATCGTCATCTATCTCAGGCTCCTCTACTCATCAACCCACAGGCTTTCCACTCCAAATTGAAAACTCATCTCTTCAAGATTTCCTTTCCTAATCCATCTAATTCAACCTTCCCTCTCTCTCCGCACAGTTTCCTGGCTTTACTTTCTCTGCCTCGGTCCGTGACCTTGGCATTCTATTGGACCAGGAATTAAGTTTTGCACCACACCTTCATCGCCTCAGCCGCGACTGCCTTTATCAGCTCCGTCAGCTTCGTACTGTCGCTCGCTCTCTCTCAGCAACAACAGCAACTACACTTGTTCACGCTTTCGTCACATCTCGTCTTGACTATTGCCTATCTCTTTACTCTGGCCTCCCTTCTGCACGCCTAGACTGCCTTGACCGCATCTTGCGCTCTGCTGCACGCCTTATTGGCCAAATACCATATTTTGGCCATGTATCAAATTATATGCTGGAGGTCCAGCATTGGCTCCCTGTACAGCAGCGCATTGAGTACAGGATCGCCTCCTTTGGTTGGCGATGTCAACTGGGTCTCGCACCAAAATACCTTATAGATCTCTTCCGTCCTGTGTCTGCTTCTCGGACTGCTCGAGTCCTCCGCTCGGTGGGGAGGGGAATGCTATCTGTCCCGTTTGCCCGTACTGCTATCATGCAGACCCGCGCCTTCTCGGTGGTTGGCCCGACCATGTGGAATGGCCTTCCTCCTGAGCTGCGCCTACATCCTAGGTCTTCCTCTGGTACCTTCTATGACCACCTGAAAACTCCTCTTTTTCGCCGTGCTGGAGTCGGGAGCGCCTCTGAGTAGTTTCCTTGAAGTGGCGCTATATAAATTTCCGAATGAATGAATGAATGAATCTGATCCTCTGCCTTCCAAGCTATCTCGTCCTCAACGAAACCCTCCGTAACAGCTGCTCTGCTTCTCTTTGGTCTTTCAGGCAACCTGACTCGGACCACCAAAGGACATCAATTTCTGGACAACCCATCGGATACGTCGCAGCGCTCGTGAATAAGCTGGTGCTTTGCGCTCAGCTTTACAGTGGCGCTTTAGAAAATTGGAGATTACGATTACGATTACGATTACGAGCGCTCTAACCAATCGGCCACCTGCCCTACGGAGCAACCAGTTTTGTTATTCTTCTGAACTGGATTAGATCAAGAGTTGGTAATTTTTGCACTCAGTAAGCGCTAGCTGTAGTCAACAGATCATCAAAGTAATCAAATATAAAAAGCACAGTCTCATAATCTTCTGATTTATTCATTGCTCATGAAAGCTAAGTCGTGAGGTTTTGACTGGCTAATATTATTATATAAACAGGGTTGTAGACGAGGGTATACTCGGGTACACAGCGTGTGCTCACCTCTAGAGATCGTGTACTCACCTCACGATTTTTTTGAGTATACTTACCACTGGAGAGCGTGTACTCACCTTCAGAACGTACTTTGGTATACTTTGTAATATTGTAGAGTGTAGACTATAACTTAAACAAAATTTCAGTTTGAAATTTTGTTATTTCTGTTTGTTTGACCCTGCGAGTTGGAATTTCTGCTGCTGCAATCCTCTGGATTTCCTCTTGTCTTACCTCCAGGTCTCACAATGTTCGATTTGGTACTAAATTCTCTGAAACTGTAAATCTAATCTAGCCACTATTTACATATTTAGCACATTTCCGTTATTAGATCCTCTTTCTTGACTTTAAATCTCAACAGGGCACTGCCCCGAAACTATCTCTTGAACTACTGCGAATGCCGCTTTCTGCATCTTCTCGTTCATTGCGCTCTGTAAATCGGCTTGATCTTTTTGTTCCCAGGGCTAAAACTGCCTTGGCCCAGCACCGGGCGTTTGCTGTAGTCTGTCTCACGATCTTGAATGACCTTCCCCCTCTGCTAAGGGCCAAACTAATGCTTGGTTTTTCCTTATCAGTTTCTGTTTCCCCGGGGCTTCTATATGCTGAGAACGCCTCTGAGTGGTTATTCTACGAGAGGCGCTTTATAAATTTTTAGATACAATACAATACATTTTCCTGAACCTAACTAAAGACACTGATTTTAGCATAGGTCCTTAAACTCGGCGAAAACGAAATTTGGTAACAACCACTAATTTCTGAATGTGGGGCCCATATAGATAGCCAAACGATTGTATAGTAAAATCAGAGAAAACAATTATTACTAGCAATAGTTCAACAGCAGCTGCTGTAGGAATAGTTAAAGCATAGTAGGGCCTATGCAATGTATGCATAGTGCTTTTGCTCACCTGCTCCAAACGTTGCGAGAAAAAATACTATACTTTTCATATCGTTTTGAGGCGTCAGAAACAAAAGGGAAAATTTGGTTGAATACCGAGTATTAACCTGCAATAAATCAGCTTCTTTGTTTCGGTAATTTATACAGCCTATGTGAAGTCACAAGTTAAGTCACCATTTGCCTAGGTTAGTAATCTCCTGCCATAAACTGTGTAAACGTTACAGGATATAATGAAAGTTAACATAACATAACATAACATTTTCTTTATTGAAACAAAAATATACATGACATTGTATAACAAGCAGCAGTACAAACTGAAACAATTCAAGATGGTCTCAAAGGTAGGCCCTGAAGGGATGACTCCCGCTAGTAGGGACACCTACTTACTAGTTGTATTGACATGGCGAGAACCAACTTGAGGCTTAAGCTTCCAATTAGTATTACTAAACAAGAATCTGGGTAAATGGAACCAAGGATTGCCGCCAATTGGGCATGTAGGAAAAACAAAGAGACTCCGCTCAACAAGGGCAGAGTAAATGATCTCATAATACAATACTTAACTAGTAGAAAAGAAAAAAAACAAAAAAAACAAAAAGAAACTTAGGGACTCCGCTCACCAAGGGGGCGGAATAAAAAAATTACTAACTGCAATTCTTAACTAGGAGGCAATGAGGCACGGTCAACGGCGGGTGAGGCAAATGGCGAGGTCATTCTCAATGAGGTATAATTGGCGAAGCTGTCGTTTGAATCCTGCAAGTGATCCCACCTGCTGTAGCGAGAGAGGGAGAGCATTCCATATCAGCGGTCCTGTGACGTTGATGGAGAATCGACGTGGATTGGAGTGAGCAAACGAGGGCCTATATTTGTTAGCACTCCTTGTGAAGTGGGAGTGGATGTCAGAGCCCATACAGTATAGAGTTTTAAATTTAGCAGGTAAAAGATCTCGTGTAAATTTATACATAAAAATACCAATCTGAAAGTTCCTTATTTGGTCAATTTTTAGCATCCTATACCTGGAGAAGACGGGATTGGTATGGGAGCTCCAATGGGAATTACTAATAGAACGCACTGCTCTTTTCTGTAAAATTGTAGCGTGCTGGTCCCGCTCTAGCGAGTGCCCGCGCTGTTGTGAGAGAACATCTGAAGAGTATACAAGCCCTGGTTTTGAACCCAGCTTGCTGGCGCTGTGGGCCTGTTCTCTTCTCTCTATCTGCTGCAACCGCTGTCGCCTTTTCTTACTAGGACGAGAGCGAGGCTTCACGTCCGGTTGCATTATACTAGGTCCCTGAGGCATTCTTCTACCATGGATGACGAGTGGCATGTCCGCGGCTTCCGTTGCTGGCGCAGCAGGGCTTAGTGGCAAGCCCTCACTAGGGTTCGGCGCTCTCACAACAGACTCAATTACTTTCTTCTGCTCTCTTCTCTCATGGACCCTATCTGATAACAGGCGCTCCATAAATGTCTGAAGACCAATCTCCCTATTAGCTTGGCATTCTATAAACTCTCGCTGACTATTTAGCAGTGCGCTCAAAAGAACATCTTGATTCGACTGGCGCTCTATAAATGCCCCTAGTATCGAGTCTTGATTTGACTGGCGCTCTACAAATACCCTTAGTATCGAGTCTTGATTTGTCTGGCGCTCTACAATCTTTTCCTGGGTTCCTACCACCCTTTCCAAAATGTCGCCTATTCGGCTAGTTTCGTGTTCAGATAAAATCTCTTCTTCCATTATAATTATTTATTGAACAGAAATGAAATTATCGACTTATACTATCGCCATATGTTCATTTACATTTATATAGCACAAGTGAATCTAAACTATCGACTTATCTATCGCTGTATGTTTCCTGACTAAGTTAACGTGTACATTTATATAGCACATGAACTTAACCTATCGTCTTATCGCTTCACAACAAATTTATATTCACATATCTAAGTATCGCTGGAGATTTCAATATACGACTCAAAAGAATAAGGGGTTGTACTCCCTGAACTTCCAAGATATATTCTTCTCAATTGCCAATATTTGCGATTTCGGTCAAATCCAGTAAATATCATTCCTCGTCAAGGTTATCCAAGGTCACTGGAGCTCCGTTGCACCAATTCAATCGAAAACATGGCCTCCCGGTAATTTTGCCATAATTCCCCAAATTCGAAGAAATATCGAACGCCCGTCGATAAATTCGACGCCCGATCTTCAAAGATGTAGTTACGATGAAATATTATCCCCGAATTTCGACAATTTCCATCGTTTTAATCGTAAAATTCCTTATTGCGCAGTTAAGAACATTTCACGCTAAAAATAGCTCCAAGGACACCAAGTCCTTCCTTCCTCGTCCACGTCTAGGCTGAAACTGCATACAGGCCACGAAAACGGGCGCAAATGTTCGCACGTGCTCACCTCTAGCCAATCACGAACAAGCACAGAAAGCGCGACGTCTTCTCATTGGTTGACTCGCATACCACAGATCTACTGCTGGCATGCACTGTACAGCACTACCACAGTGGCCTCTAGCGAATGACATTGACTACGCAATCTTAGTGAAAGTAATATACTTAAGGCTTGTAACGATTCGTTACACCCTCCCCCACTTAGCTCAAATTTCCAGACACTCTGGAAATTTGCTGGGAACAATCCCAGAGTCATCCAGGAAATCTCCAGATTTTAGTACAATGTCCCTTAACTTCAATATCGATACTCGATAACAGCAAAGTTTCATAAGCATCACTCAATCCTGCGAAAAGTCAACAGTGTCTACTACCATTACATCAGAAGCAGAAGAGCTCCCACACAACTAATGTCAAGCTGAGGTAAGACTGTTCTATTAAGCAAAGTACAATAGTTTAACAAATTTATACTAGCAATAAACTAAACACCTATTCATCAAAATAAAACGAAGAGATATAGCATCTCGCTCCTTTCAACAATAGTCGCCATTAAGCGGCGCAGAACTAGACTTACAAAACTAAATCCTTATGAACTGTCACATTATGCCAACTCTCTAGCGACAGGCACAGGGTAGTGGCATTATTACAATACATCACTCTCAAATCTCCTTACCTTATCTCAGACTTATACAATGTCAACCTTACATGTACCTTACCGGTTTCTTAATTTCGCGTCTCGGCCGATCGATAACAACCAAATCCAGATCCTCAGGGTCATCACAGATGTCCGCGGCATCTGGTCTCACATCCTGCCGAGGGGCCGGTCTACCCTCCCAATTATCAAGTGGCTCTCCCTCATAGCTCTTGAGTTTATCTACATAGACTAACTGTGGTCGTGACCTAGCGGACTTCTGTATCTTGTACAAGACCGCGTTCAGTTGTTCTATAACTCTATAGGGACCCGTGTAATACTTTGCCCATTTCTCTTTCAAGCCAGGCCGCTTCCTTGGATAAAAATACCAGACAAGTTCTCCTGGTTTGAAGGTGGCCGGTTTAACCCTTAAATTGTACCGATAGGCTCGGCTTGTAGCCTGGCGCTGCATAAACTCTCGAGCTAACCTAAAATCAGCTTGAACATTTCTCATCTGCAGAGCTACGAAATCATCAGTGTTTAACAAAGCATCAGACATTTGAACATCGCCTAATACTAAGTCAATCGGTAAACACAATTCCCGTGACAGGAACAGACGATTCGGACTGAATCCTGTACTTTCACTTTCCGTAGCTCTGTAGGCGGCGAGGACATAAGGCAGATGCACATCCCAATCCCTTTGATTGTGAGCGACCACCTTTGCCAACATAGCGTTCAACGTTCTATGGAAACGCTCCACAGCTCCATTCGAACTTGGTTTATATGGCGATGTCCTTACTTTGTCGATCTGTAATCGTTTACACAAGTCTTGAAATAAGGCAGCCTCAAAACATGGACCTTGGTCCGTGAGGATCTGTCTAGGGCATCCATACCTAGAAAAGACCTCGGTGACCAAAACTCTGGCTACGGTTGATGCTTCCTGATTGCGTATAGGATGAGCTTCAGCCCAGCGTGTATAGTGATCCACTGCCGTCAAAATGTAACCATATCCCTTGCTAGACACTGGGTGTGGGCCGGTGATATCTACTCCAAGGCATTCCCACGGGGCGCCCACGATCATCGACTGCAGCTGTCCCTGACGAGATGGTTTACCACGAAAGTATTGTGCACACAAAGTACACCGACGCAGTTGCATTCTTACATTCTCTCTCCACCCGGGCCAATATGCTCTTTTCTGTAGCTGGGCGAGAGTTCGACGTATTCCCACGTGTCCTCCATTTATGCCTTCGTGTGACAACTGGATAAGCGCCGACCGACGACTCGGCGGTGGTATCAATTGTAACCATCGCACTTCATTTGTCTCAGGGTCCAGCCATTTTCTTTTCAGTAGTCCATCTTGCACTACCAACTGAGGCCATTGCGCCACTAACGTCTTCACCATAGTAGTTGAACTTCGTATACGATCGTAAGAAGGAACTTCGTCTGAAGACGATTTCTGCTGCATCACCCAACCCAACTCAGGGTCGGTCCTTTGCTCATCACCAATGACCTGACGACTCCAGTCCACAGGTAAGTCAGATGCACCCCTCACAGTTTCTGAAACTTCCCTCACTGCATCCACTTGGCATGGACGACGAGACATGGCGTCTGCGTTTCGGTGGGTAGTTCCTGCTCGATGCTGAATGTCGAATTGAAATTCTTCTATTACTGACAACCACCGGGCCTGTTGTCCTATCGGAAGAGGAGTTCTCCTTAACCACTGCAAGGCTGAATGATCAGTCCGTAGTAAAAACTTTCTTCCCAACAGGTATTGTCTGTAGGTCTTGAGATAATAGACGATCGCTAATAGTTCCCTTCTTGTTACATCGTAATTTTGCTCGGCCAAAGAGCAAACTCTGCTGCCATAGCAAATAACACGTTCTTCTCCTCCTTGTACTTGAGATAGAACTGCTCCAATAGCTTCTCCAGAAGCATCCGTATCTAAGACGTATAAACCAACATCGTTAGGTAACGCCAGGATAGGTGCCTCGGTTAGCCTCTTCTTTAGTTCCTCAAACGCTTTTTCACATTCTGCTGACCAACGGAATTGTACTCCTTTCTGAGTTAACGCGTGAAGCGGGCGAGCAACTTTGGCAAACTCCGAAACAAACTTTCGATAGTAAGAACATAATCCAAGAAATGCTCTCACATCACGAAGCTTTCGAGGTGTCGGCCAATCTCTTACTGCTGCGATCTTTTCTTCATCCGTTGCGATACCATTTTCGCTAACCACGTGTCCAAGAAATAGCACTTGACGTTGCAAAAGATGGCACTTAGATGGCTTTAACTTTAGTCCCACTGAAGCTAGTCTTGTCAGCACACATGTCAACCGGGTTAGATGCGTGTCCATATCGGATGCAAAGACAATAATGTCATCCAGATATATTAAACACATCGAAAAATTCAACCCCGCCATGACCAAATTCATCATACGAGCAAAACAAGCCGGAGAGTTGGTCAGTCCAAACGGGAGTACACGAAACTGAAAACTTCCTTTTCGAGTAATGAATGTCGTCTTGGGTCGGTCCCTCGGATGCACAGCGACCTGATGATAGCCAGCCCGGAGGTCGAAGGTACTGAACCATTTTGCTCCAGATAATGCATCTAGACTCTCGCTTATTAACGGTAAGGGGTAAACATCCTTGACCGTCTTTGCATTTACTGCTCGATAGTCTACGCAGAATCTTGACGACCCATCTCGTTTCTTGACCATCACCACATTACTCGACCACGCAGAGGTCGAAGGTTCGATAATGCGGTGCTGCAACATCTGATCAACCTGTTCGTCGATTACCGGCAACAAAGACAATGGTTGTCGTCGAAGCGGCTGTTTCACAGGAGTTTCATTTCCAGTCTCGATTTCGTGTCGTACAATTTCTGTAAAACCAAGATCCCATTCGTGCAAGGAGAAGGCTTTAGAATTGTCCAAGATAATCTTTCGTAATTTCTCTTTCACTTCTGCGGAGACATCTTCGGCAACTTCAGTCCAGAGCACCGAAAGCTGAGATTCAATTTCCGCTTCTGAGATTTTCTCTGGTGTCTCAGTAACTGCAGCACATCCCGCCGTGTTGAGATTTTCAAGATCTTCTCCAACCACGGTAACTTCTTCTGTCATGCACTGAATTCCCTTTTTCACTCGGATTTCGCGACCAGTCGGGTTCATGACCCGCACAGTCAAATCCACCATTCTTTCAGGAAGAAGTGTCCCGGCAACTACTAATCCAGAAGCTAACACTTGCGGCTGAGTCGCCCACGGAGACAACTTCAGTTTCAAGTCCGATAAAATCGCATAAGCCTCAATATCCATTTCACTGCGAGCAGGAACCTTTACATTGTTAGCCACGGCTATCCTCCTGCAGACTGCTGTTCGACATCGACCTTGGATAGGAATAGTGTGACCTTGAATCTGAACCCACCTCGCTCCGAGATTCCATAGAACACTATTTTTCTCCATCCAGTCCATTCCGATTATAAGCTCTGTAACTTGTTCAATGGCCAAACACTTGACTTCAAAAGAGAAATTGTCCACCGTACAATTAAGAGTAACTTCGCCCAATACACGGATTTCGGAACCATTTGCCGCTCTCACTAGCTGTCGAGATTCTCTCATGTCCTCTTTACGTACCAACGATGCTGGAGTCAAGGACAATTCACTCCCTGTGTCCAGTAATGCGAAGGTAGGCTTTCCATTCACAGTTAACGAGAGATAGGCATTACTACATCCCTGAATATGTCGATTGCTTGCCGGTTCTTGTTGGTTCGGAGTTCCATCTACATCGGTCGGAACATTCTGTCGAAACGGACATGACCTGGCCAAGTGTCCGGGTTGATTGCACTCAAAGCAGAGCTTGGTAGACCGCCATGACTTTCGGTTGTCTTTCCTTTGTCCACTATCGAAATAACTGGTCGCACCTTCCATTGTCCAACGAGGCGGAACTTCTCGCTGAGCTTGCGGCTGAAAAGGAGGAGGAGGAATTCTAAAGGCTGACGAATTTTGCCAGGATTCCAATGCTTTCTCCATTTTCTCCAACCTCTTCTGTTGTGTTTCGATAAGTTGACGAAGCGACGCTAAATTCGGATCATTTTCCTTCACAGCCTTCACACGTGCCGGTCGATGTTCAAATTGATCTGAACTGTCCTTGTCGACTCGAGAATAGCCTTCTAAACGCAAAGCAAGTTTGTACGCTTGATCAAGTGTCTCTGGCTCGCGTTCCCGTAGCTTCAAGGCTAATTCTTTATCTTTTAAGGCATCCACGAAAGCACGTATCGCAATAGTTTCACTATGTTGCGACGGTGGTCCAGGGTATGCCAAAGTTAGCAGTCTTCGAATGTCCTGAACTAAGCTTCCAAGATCCTCTCCATCTTTCTGTCTTCTTGTGCTCAATTGAGTCTGATATAACGCAGCTTGCTCTGCACTTCCGTAACGAGATCGAAGTTTCTTAACCAAATCCGACCAGGTAACCATAGTAGCAGAGTCGAATTCCCATAACAGCTGATTTGCCGGTTCTGTTAAAGAACACGTTAACTGGTTTAATTTCTCTTCATCTGTCCAACCATTATTTCTCGAACACACCTCAAATTTTCGAAGAAAAGCTTCTATTGGGGTTCGACCATTGTAACCACCAAGCTTAATCCATTGTGTACTTCTCTCCGGTGTTACATTCGTCGAGGTAGACGTTAGAATTTGCTTCACCGTAGCTTCCGCAGTAGAAATAGTTTCTCCCGTTGCAGCTTGTTTAACTTTAGCCACAACCGGTTTATTTTCCATTGCGATTAAACAGTCATCAGGAACAACAGTTTGGGTTGCCACTGACGTCACTATTTTCTGAAGCATCATCTTCTGTTGAGGCTTTGGCTCCATGTTGCAAACAACTTCCGGTTTGGACATTGAGGCAGCTATGGATATCCGAGGCCCATTAATGTCTGGAGTATGAACAGGCATAAGCATAAACATGTTGCTTGACTTATTCATTTCTCCTGCATCAACAATACTAACATACTGAGGCGGAAAGGACGCTGCGACTTTTGACGGCATCATCAAAGATTCGATTTGTCCACCAGTAGATCGAGGCATAGTCAGCGACGACGAAGGCAGATGCTGAGAAAGTGTTAATACTCTTGGCTCAGATGACATGGCGTAGACAGGAGTATTCGTCATTTGAAGTCGTTCATCTTGGCTCCAACTGACTTGTCCAACTGTAGGCCTTGTTTCTGTCCAAGTTCTAGGCAAGGTGGTCGCTCTCATGTCGACAGGTACATGACGACTGGGATGCGCATCTCTGCCTGTACTTCCCCCTTGAGAGACTTGAGAAGCCAAGTCTTCTCGTACTGTTGGCCGTCGAGAGTCTTCTCCCAAGCTTTGACCAACACCTGCAACTGAAAACTCCAGGTTAGTATATGATCGTATATTCCTTTGATCTACACCTACTGGGTTAACCTTAGTATCTACATTACGTGTTGACCTAGCATTACTAACATCAGAGTCTGTACTATTAGTTTCACTGAGACTCTCAATTGCATCGGCGTCTGAAGCAGAATTTAGTTCTATCTCTGTTTGAGTAGGCATAGCCCAGTTAAACATTTTATTTTCGAACTCTGCTGGTCCTAAGTCCATTAAGTTTGCCCTATCCATTCTATAGAAAATTTCATTATCTTCTGTATAGTAGGCTGGTTTCGGTTCTTCTGTAGTTCTAACTAAATCTTCTCTAGTTCTAACCAAGTCTTCCCTAGTTCTAAGCCCGATTCTGGTACCAAGTGTAGCGTGCTGGTCCCGCTCTAGCGAGTGCCCGCGCTGTTGTGAGAGAACATCTGAAGAGTATACAAGCCCTGGTTTTGAACCCAGCTTGCTGGCGCTGTGGGCCTGTTCTCTTCTCTCTATCTGCTGCAACCGCTGTCGCCTTTTCTTACTAGGACGAGAGCGAGGCTTCACGTCCGGTTGCATTATACTAGGTCCCTGAGGCATTCTTCTACCATGGATGACGAGTGGCATGTCCGCGGCTTCCGTTGCTGGCGCAGCAGGGCTTAGTGGCAAGCCCTCACTAGGGTTCGGCGCTCTCACAACAGACTCAATTACTTTCTTCTGCTCTCTTCTCTCATGGACCCTATCTGATAACAGGCGCTCCATAAATGTCTGAAGACCAATCTCCCTATTAGCTTGGCATTCTATAAACTCTCGCTGACTATTTAGCAGTGCGCTCAAAAGAACATCTTGATTCGACTGGCGCTCTATAAATGCCCCTAGTATCGAGTCTTGATTTGACTGGCGCTCTACAAATACCCTTAGTATCGAGTCTTGATTTGTCTGGCGCTCTACAATCTTTTCCTGGGTTCCTACCACCCTTTCCAAAATGTCGCCTATTCGGCTAGTTTCGTGTTCAGATAAAATCTCTTCTTCCATTATAATTATTTATTGAACAGAAATGAAATTATCGACTTATACTATCGCCATATGTTCATTTACATTTATATAGCACAAGTGAATCTAAACTATCGACTTATCTATCGCTGTATGTTTCCTGACTAAGTTAACGTGTACATTTATATAGCACATGAACTTAACCTATCGTCTTATCGCTTCACAACAAATTTATATTCACATATCTAAGTATCGCTGGAGATTTCAATATACGACTCAAAAGAATAAGGGGTTGTACTCCCTGAACTTCCAAGATATATTCTTCTCAATTGCCAATATTTGCGATTTCGGTCAAATCCAGTAAATATCATTCCTCGTCAAGGTTATCCAAGGTCACTGGAGCTCCGTTGCACCAATTCAATCGAAAACATGGCCTCCCGGTAATTTTGCCATAATTCCCCAAATTCGAAGAAATATCGAACGCCCGTCGATAAATTCGACGCCCGATCTTCAAAGATGTAGTTACGATGAAATATTATCCCCGAATTTCGACAATTTCCATCGTTTTAATCGTAAAATTCCTTATTGCGCAGTTAAGAACATTTCACGCTAAAAATAGCTCCAAGGACACCAAGTCCTTCCTTCCTCGTCCACGTCTAGGCTGAAACTGCATACAGGCCACGAAAACGGGCGCAAATGTTCGCACGTGCTCACCTCTAGCCAATCACGAACAAGCACAGAAAGCGCGACGTCTTCTCATTGGTTGACTCGCATACCACAGATCTACTGCTGGCATGCACTGTACAGCACTACCACAGTGGCCTCTAGCGAATGACATTGACTACGCAATCTTAGTGAAAGTAATATACTTAAGGCTTGTAACGATTCGTTACAAAATCACCAATTTTTGGAGTCTGGTGTTGTATGTTGAAGCCCATACTACACTGCAATAGGATAGATAGGGGTATATTAGAGTATAATATAATTGAATACGAATGGAGGGGGAAGTTTGTTTGAGGCACGATGAATTACCCCTAGATTCTTAGCAATTTTAGTGGAGATGCATTTAATATGCTGATCCCAGGTCAGATGTTGGTCAACCATGACCCCTAAGAACTTAGTGCAGTTAACTTGAGTAATTGGAGTATTATTTATTAGGAGTCCAAGCGAGTCATCGGGTGGCCCTACCTTTTCTATGTGACTTAATTTAAACAGTATAAAGGAAGTCTTGTCTAAGTTTAGGGATAGTTTGTTCGATAGCAACCATTCAGTTACTCTCCTAAGCTCGCTGTTCATAGTAAGTACTAGATTAGTGTAAGATTTGTCAGAGTGAAATATAGTAGTGTCATCGGCAGTGTTCTATGTGACTTAAACAGTATAAAGGAAGTCTTGTCTAAGTTTAGGGATAGTTTGTTCGATAGCAACCATTCAGTTACTCTCCTAAGCTCGCTGTTCATAGTAAGTACTAGATTATTGTAAGATTTGTCAGAGTGAAATATATTAGTGTCATCGGCAAATAAAATAAAGGATAATACAGATGAGGCATTTGGTAAGTCATTTATGTAGAGTAAGAAAAGTAGTGGGCCCAAATTAGAACCCTGGGGAACTCCAAATTTAAGTTAATTCTTCAGATCGGGCACCATTACAAAAAACATATTGAAGTCGGTTACTCAGGTAGCTCGCAAACCAAGCTAACTGTGTACCTCTTATTCCGTAATTGGATAATTTATGAAGGAGAATATCGTGGTTTACCGTGTCGAACGCTTTGGCCAGATCCAAAAAAATTCCTATGGAGTACTCATTATTATCGAAGGTGTTGGAAATTTTGTCATACATGTTAATGAGAGCCAGGGAAGGAGACTGGCCCGCCTGGAAGCCATGCTGGGAATGAAAAACAATGTGCGATTTTTGTATATAGTTGGTAAGTCTATTGGACATTATTTTCTCGTAGAACTTTGCGAAGTATGGGAGAATAGATATGGGCCTATAATTTGAGACCTCCTCTCTACTCCCTTTTTTGAATATCGGGATAACTTTTGCGATTTTTATTGCCTGAGGAACAACGCCTGTGTTTAGGGAGCAGTTTATGACCTCTGCTAGGGGGATGGCAATTAGGGGCAGACTACTAACAGCTAGTGTAGGATCAATGTCGTCCGTTCCTTTGCTATGGGTAGTGCGAATCGAGGGGCTTAGTTGTACGTAGTAGTTCCTCTGGGGAGGTGGGAATTAGTCCGAAGGAGCAAGGCATGGGGGAATTGAGGTATTGATGGAACGAGGTGTGAGATGCTGGAATGTGGTCGGCTAAGGTCTGGGCTATATTGGTAAAATAGGTGTTTAAAGCGGTAGCCATAATTAGGGGATCTTTGCTTTCAGTATTTCCAACCTTAAGTGATTGTATTGGAGGATCCCGTTCGCCTAATTTTATTATAGTACTGTAGGAAACTGGCCCGCCTCCAACAGGGTGGCTACTCCGTGTTGTTTGGATAAAGCGGGGGTGTCCTTCTTCGCAAGTTTAATTGAATTTGGATCTCCGGTTCCATCGAATTGTCTACAAAATGGTCGTCTAGGGGTTCGACACCATCCACTGTCTTCACCCTATCCTGCAGACGTTCGCTCCTCCTGGACAAAGGAGCTTCAACACTGAGGTCCCAAGTACTCACCTCCTTACTCACTAACAACCTTATCTCAACCTTGACGGGTGCATTCCGAGGCTCACAGGGCGGTAGAAATTAATCTATCTCACACTCGATAAGAGTGTGTTGGGTTCGACTGTTCACTTGCGGAATTATTCTTTATAATTATGTCCTAATACTCTATTTAAGGCGGTGAAGATTTAATACGGGCCATCAGTTTCGATTACCTGACCTTCCTCACTTCCCTATCTCAATAAGTTTTTCGGCTTCTAGGTAATTAAGTTTAGACGAAGACGTGATTTATTATAGTATTTCTATTGTATTATTCAAAGAAGGCAGATTACAAGTTACATAAACTAGGCGAATCAAAATAATCAATCTAACAACGACAAAATGATAATCAAGAAGACATTAACATACGCTTACTTATTTTAATGGTGAGTGGAAAACCCAGGCTTAACTAGACAACGGGGAATACCCACGGGATTTCCTGCGCTAATCAATGCTTACGCTGCGACTCTCTTTCCACAGCGTTTTCGTCGTCAACTCCCTCGTCTCAAACGACAAAGGAAAGAGGTACCATACACCGTCGTCATGAATGCGTCTTTCTCTGCAGCTCAGAGAAGATCTCGATTCTTGCAGCCCAGAATTCATCGGCGATTAGACCAGATGAAACAGCGCGAATCCTTCGTCTCCAACGCATCCATCCACGGCATATTTCTTCCGACTCCAGCATCTCGGGTTCGATCCAGAAGACGAATCCCTTTCGCGAGTCCTCCTTCTTCCGGGCGACAATGTCCTCTCGACTCCGGCAGCTCTCGGGTTCGATCCAGAAGACGAAACCATCTGCCAGTCCTATCTCTCCGGGGCGACAAAGCACTTCGAGTCCTGTTCGATTCTCCGCGTCAGTTGCAGATCTTCATCCTCGCCATCTCTCTTGTTCATCGGTATCGTCTCAAACCGATGGGCGTCTGGTGCAACGAATTCTGATCAGCATTGGGTTTTTAAAGGCTGAATTCCTTCACATTCGAGGCATAACAACAGCTGTCCCCCTTGTTCGCTTCAGCCAATCAGCGTCGACCAACCTGGTTACGGGGTAAATTCCCCTAAATATTCCAGTTTCGGCAGCTGATACTTTTAAGTCAATCAGCTTCGGCCCATCCCACAATTGCATAATACCCTCTAATTACCACAACTCCGGCAACTGTCTTTGCCTCTGCTCCACCGCCAATTAACATCGTCCTCTTCTTCTTCCAGTCAACGCCTACTCCCTTCAGTCTTTCCTATACACTAGCTAGGCGTCCCAAGATCTTATAGGCGTCCTATGTTTTTGTCAGGTTCCAATCACCCACACGGCGGTTGCGATGCAGAATCCTTAATTCCAACAGTTAGGCCTAATACTTCATGTGGGCTCCATATCAATGGCGATTACCCTTGTAAAGTAGTCTTACGTCTTACATTACCCCTTGTAAGAAAGTTATAGTTTCTTACAGTACGAATGAGGCTCCAGGTTTTCTTTAGATTGCTACTATGCTTAGCAAATTCGGCCGAATAATAACTTTTTTCAGCATTATTTCTGACAGTTTTAAAAATGTTCCTAAAGGTAGTGAATTTCTTTTTGTTAAATGGAGTAGGATTTTTTATGAATTTCAGATAGAGGAGAGCCTTCCTTTCCCTAGATTTAAGTAACCCTAGAGTCATCCAGGGGTGTTTTATCTTATACTCTACTTTTTTTGGATTGTAAACGTGGAAATGCAATATCGTAGATAGTTTTAAATTTATCTAAGAAAAGATCATAAGCTAAGTTGGCATTATTACTGTTACATGCATCATAAATAAGGGACCAATCCATTTCACTTAACCTGCTTAGGAATATCTGTTTTTGCTCCTCGTTAATTAGTCGGCGCTCATTGTTTTCAAAGTATTTGGGATTAGGAGAATCCAACTCAAAGCTAGCGAGAAGAGGTAAATGGTCGGAAATGTCAGATACAATAATAGACGATAGAGCAATTCTTGCCCAGACATTGCTAAAGATGTTATCTATTAATGTCGAGGAGTAGCTTGTGATTCTAGTGGGCCTTGTAATAGAGGGTAGAAGATTGTAAGAAGCCAAGCTATCAAGGAACGTATTAGTACCGTGGTGGTTCTCTGCTCGCAATAAATCAATGTTAAAATCACCTAGTAAAAATAAATTGCTATTCTTTGTGGAAAATGTTGCTAATACTGAGTCAATTTTGGAGCAGAACTCTTCCAGGTTAGTACCAGGCGGTCTATAAATAGTTCCCAAGATACTGGACC
Source organism: Allolobophora icterica (assembly GCA_963556255.1). NCBI lineage: Eukaryota > Metazoa > Annelida > Clitellata > Crassiclitellata > Lumbricidae > Allolobophora > Allolobophora icterica. The sequence goes on along the minus strand of OY744604.1, from coordinate 4,115,526 downwards.
CATTCGTTGTTATAATTTTTATGAATAAGCCCTCAAAAGTTCTAAGGGGGTATCAGGAATTAGCTTATCTAAAATATGGAAGGTGATACCCTCTTTTATTAGAAAACCCATTCCACCACCTCTACCAGAAGATCTTGACTTGTGGACAAAGTAATAGCCAGGTATTACTATGGTATCCACTACGTGGGGCTCGAGCCAAGTTTCAGTAAGAGCAAGTACTGAGATGGGCAACTGTGACAATAATTCTTCTATTTCCGCTACCTTGTTCAATAGGCTTCTGCAATTTATGTGCATTATGTTAAAGTGATTATCTGTGTTGTTAAAACGAAAAGTAATCGAAATGTCTAAGTTGCAGCCTGTGGCAGCAGTGAGTGATGAGTTAGTAGGCCCTACCCAATGTTCACGAATTGAGCTCAACTTCTCTATCTAACTAGGCTATTGATAAAAATGTTCAACAATAATACAGATATGCCTGGGGACTTCCTCGTGATTCTAGTAATTGATTGTCAAAGTCTGAAGCTATAATTAACGTTTCACGATCGACTTCATGAGTTGCTTTCTATTTAGGTCAGCATTGTGTACACGTGGTATCTGAACAATGTAGGCTTACACTTGGATCAGCACACATATTACGTCTGTTAAACATGGGCAGAATGAAGAAGCGTTGAGGTTTTTCTGAGTCCATTTTACAGGCTTTACTCGATTAATCCCTTTTCGATCAGGATGTCCGAAACACGACGGTACTGTGACGTCTTGCTTAGATTCGACATCTATGATCTAGGGCAGAGTTTCTCAAACGGTGGTACGCGTAATCCCAGGAATACGCCAGAAGTCGCTAAGGGGTAGACCTACGCGATAAAAAATTGAATTTATTCCCATGTTTCTTTGATTATCTATTAACGATTGAAGTCACTATTCTACGTCTACCATACGCTTCTTTTTCTTTAATTTTCTATGAGTATGCGCCCCTCTTTCTTTGATTGCGTCCACCATGCGCTTCCTGTTCTTAAAATATTAAATTTCCTATAACCTAATGCCCATCTTTCTTTGATTAGCTTACGTCTATGATATACATAATTTTTCAATTATTTTAGAAGAGATAGGAAAGATGAAGATTGGTCGGTAATTGCTTAAGTCCTCCTATTTCCCTTGTTTAAAAATCGGCACAATTTTACCTACTTTCATCCCTGATGGGACTACACTTGATGTAAATTAGGGCTTTATGATTTCCGAGAGGGGTTGGGCAATGTATTTAATATAGGCCTACGTACTGTTAAGATCAATACCATCCAGCGCAGAGGTGTGGGTAGGTTTAATAGTATGAGTTATAATCACTGCGTAACAATTTTTTTATTTTTGTTTGTTCCTGGGTATATTAATTGTTATTTCCTAATCGTAATCGTTATCCTAATCTCGAGACTTATACAGCGCCCAAAAAAGCTGAGTCGCGGGAACCAGCTTATTCACAGGCACTTAGTCAAATTAAAGTCGATAGGCAGGGAGGGGTCGAATCGGTTCCAGGTCAAGATCCAAAGGAGTCAGTCAGATAGACAGAAAGACGGCTAAGGTGGGTGGTGTTTAGGGTTTAAACGGCGAGGGAGGTAGACAGAGGAGGAGGTGGAATCGGGAGAGGATTTGTGAAAGAGCAGTGTTTTCGGTTTTGTGTGAAAGACCTGTGGAGATATAGGTGACCCGTCAAAAGAGCGCCCGACAAAAGAGTGCCGACAAAAGAGCGCCGATATAAGAGCGCCGGCGAAAACTTTATATCGAGGGTTCAATACCAAAACTTGTATTAGCATCAAGGTTGAGGGACAGCTGAGAGATTATCAGCTGAGAGAATTATGGAAGCCGAGTTCGGGGACGTAGGGGTGACGCGTCCCAGAAGCACCCCAACAGCCCACTGACGGCCGAAGTCCTCAATGCACATTATGGCAGGATATCAACAGATCCTAGCTATGTAGCGCCTTTATACAAGCAGACTGCCCCTGCAGATGAACAACTAACAACGGAGGTGTTCGTATTCAACATTCTTGATCGGCTACGACACACGGCGGAGGGCACCGACTCTATTCCAGCGAAGTTTGGCAGCGCCAGTATATTCCCGGGTTCTTTCGTAGCTGATAAATCGCTCTCTTCTTTCATCACATGTGCCGGAACAGTGGAGAACAGCCATTACACATCCTGTGGCTACGATAGACACCCCTGGAAAGCCTGAGGACTATCGACCAATATCCATCACCCCGTCCTTTCTAGGGTGGTGGAAAGAATGATAGTTCACAGATATCTATATCCAACATTTGCTACACCACCTCTAAATCAACTTATGGACGACCAATTCGCTTTCAGACCCAAGAGATCGACCACTGCGGCAGTGATAGCGATACTCCACCATGTATCGGCTTTGCTAAGGACTTCTTCCTATCTCACAATCATCTCACTTGACTTCTCGCGTGCCTTTGACACTGTTCGCCACTCAACACTCACGGCAAAAATATCTCGCCTAGATATTCCAGACCATGTCTACAATTGGCTCGTAAACTTTCTCAAGAATCGAAAGCATGTTACTAGGTTCGGCAACAAAACATCAGTAGAAACAACAATAAACTCTAGCGTGGTCCAGGGTTCTGGCGTTGAACCGACCTTATTCGACACCAATGCACAAGACCTCCAGCCGAGCTTCCAGGAGAACAAGATTGTCAAGTTTGCTGATGATACTTACTTGATAGTCGGGTCGCTTTTGTATCACACCATCCAGGAAGAACTGAGCCAAGTAACCATCTGGGCTGAACGAAACAACCTCCGTCTCAATACAACAAAATCCAAAGAAATGATTGTCGCACGACGGGTTTTAACAGCTCTCCCACCAGTGCTGGATGGAATCGAGCGCGTCGATTCAATGAAAATACTTGGTGTCACCCTGCGAAGCGATCTTCGTGTCAAATCCCACATTGACAAGGTCTTGGCTTCATGTGCCTCATCGCTCTATGCGATACGCGTCCTGCGGTCTCAGGGACTCAGCCCCAAAGGAATACAGACGGTTGCGGAGGCCACAACTATGGCGCGCCTACTTTACGCTTCCCCGGCTTGGTAGGACCTTGTCAAAAAAGCAGAGCGGCAGAGACTTGAACGCTTCACTGCCAAACTCAAGCGAATGGGCTACCTTTCGGACAGGGCGCTGACGGTCGCGGAACGAGTTGTTTAAACCGAGCACCGACTCCTCCAGGCGGTAACATGGAATTCTGACCATGTTCTCAACAGTCTCTTTCCATCTAGTTAGTCTGCGCCCAGGGCTTAGATCTCGTGCCGACCCCTTTCAACTCTCACCGAAGGATGACAAAAACTATATACCTCGTATTCTATATAATGACATCTACTGAACGATTCAAAATTTAACAGCAATATTTATAGGTTATTTCTCAAATCTGTTATTATTCTTTCCTTTATGCTGACTTTCAATCAGTGTAACTTGTCCACAGTTGCGGTTTGTCAACCAGTACATGATCAATAATAAAAACGAATATGATGATGATGATCAAATCACTTAAACATTTATCAATAATTGTTACCAAATGCGTTATATCAACTGGTATGGGAAATAAACAAGTATTTATTTTATTTTATGTTACATAGTTGAGCGCCGACATAACCATTAAATCGCGCGGATGACGCTAACAGAATCCTGGTATTCGGAACGGAAAAAAACATGATTTTCTTTGTAATCTTTTTCGTTGCTATCCGTTAATAAATCTTTTATCTTGTTTCAATGCATTCCATTAAATACATTAAATTTGTATTATTACACTTCGGTTCCAAGACAAATGGTTCACCGACAAATGGTTCACGGACAAATGGTTCAGCGACAAATGGTTCACGATAAATAATTAATATTTTAGATAATTAATCATCGAGAATCCAGCTTTTAGTTTCAGCTATATTTTCAACGATATTCCAGCTTCTAGTTTGAGCTATATTTTCATCGGCCCTCCGACTTCTAGTTTGAACTTCATTGTCGATGAAAATATAGCTAAAACTAGAAGCTTGATTCTCGATGAAAACAAAGCTCAAACTAGAGGCTGGACGTGCGATGAAAATATAGCTCACACTTGAAGATAGATTATCGATGAAAAGCGATGAAAATATGGCTCAAACTAAAAGCTGGATGAGTGATGAAAATATAGCTAAAACTAGAAACTGGATTATCGATGAAAACATACTCAAACTAGAGGCTGGATGAGCGATGAAAATATAGCTCACACTAGAAGCTGGATTATCGATGAAAACATAGCTCAGACTAGAAGCTGAAAGAGCGATGAAAATATAGGTAAAACTAGAAGCTGGATTATCGATGAAAATATACTCAAACCAGCAGCTGGATGAGCGATGATAATAGAGCTCACACCAGAAGCTGAGAGATCGTGAACCTTTCGTCAGTGAACCATTTGTCGTGAAACTTTTGTCCTAAACAATTTGTTCGTGAACCATTTACACTTCTTGTCGGCGCTCTTATGTCGGCGTTCTTTTGTCGGCGCTCTTTTGTCGGCGCTCTTTTATCGGGCGCTCTTTGGACGGGGTGCCGGAGATATAGCAAGTGGTGAGGTTTTGGTGAGTTCGTAGTATGGATCTGAAATTTATCGCAGTACAGGTGGGAGTTTGTTCCAGAGGGGTGGGACAGCTATGGCTATGGAGCGATTGACAAATTTTAGTGATAAGCTGACGGAAGGGCGGAGCAGTGTTAGGGCAGAAGAGGAGCGGGTTGAGCGGAGTGGTTGGACCGTGAACAGCTGTCGGAGAGAGGAAGGCTGGGAGGATTGGAGTGTATTGTAGGTGAGTGATATGAATTTATATTCTATTCGTTCTGGTATTTTAAGCCAGTGCAGAGATTGGAGGATAGGAGTGATATGGTGGTGCTTGGGGGTTTTGGTCACAGCACGTGCGAGTGCATTTTGAATGGCTTGAAGGCGGTTTATTTGGATGTTGTCTATGTTTAAAAAGAGTGCATTGCAGTAATCTAATTTTGTGTGGACTATAGAAGTAGCTATTGTGGATGTGGTTTTGCAGTCTAGCATTGGGCGAATTCTGCGAAGGTCACGGATGTGCATGAGCGGGAGAGATGGGTGATATGGTCGGAGAAGCTAAGGTGCTGGTGCCGGGCGCGCCAGTCCATCTATGCTTTACGCACCCTGTTGCCCATGGCCTGCGCGAATCACCGCTTCATGATGTTGTGCGTGCCACAACCTTGGTTAGGATGCTATATGCCTCTCCTGTTTGGTGGGGCTTTACGCATCAGAGCGAACGAGACCGGTTTGAGGCTATTGTGCGTCGCCTCATCCGCTACCATTACCTTCCGGATGATAATCCTACTTTTGAGCAGCTATGTCTCAGAGCTGACTCTTCCCTCTTCTCAGCAATATTGGGGGATGAGAGGCACATTTTGCATGACCTGCTCCCGCCGATTAGGCCCTCCGTCTGCTATATGAGAACGAGGGCCCACGAACGCGTTATCCCACCTGCCGAAAACTTGATTAGGAAAACTTATATTATTAGAATGTTATATGGGAACATATATAGGCCCTAATGCATATATATCTGACTGTGTTTATATAATATATACTGGTAGCTGAAAAATGTATACGATTAACGGTTGTACACCAAGATGCGGGTAGCCATTGGTTTAATAAAGAATATTCTTATCTTATCTTATCTATGAAAATAAATTACGTTTTAGCCGGGTTTAGGCACAGGAGATTTGATGACATCCAGGAGGAGATTTTGGAAACCACATGGAGAAGATGATCTATGGAATGGGAGAAGCTGTCTGGAGAGAAAGAGATGAATAACGGTGTGTCATCAGCATAAAGGTGATGGACAACTGAGAATGCTTTGATGAGTGAGCTGAGAGGAGTAGTGTAGAGGATAAACAGAAGGGGCCCAAGAACAGAACCTTGTGGAACACCACTGGTGAGAGGGCGTGATTGGGAAGAGGTTTCCGATATTTTATTCCTGCCTCAAAAGTACAGAAAATGGCCAGTATTCCCCAATAACTTTGCTTTTGTGACCAGGAGATTGATATTCTGAAATTTAACTACTTCTTCGGAACATTCAATAGGAATTCAGTGCTGAGTAAACTTGAAGTAGCTGCTAGAACTTTCTAGAACTTTCAAGAATATTCTAGAATGTGCGAGAACCTTCCAAAAATATAAATAGCAGTATAAATACAGGTGCCTTAAGCCCACCAGTTCAGTTTTGTTCTAGCTCCCTAAGTGGATAGCCTACATATCTGAAATAGCATCAAGAGACGTCAAGTAGGGCTTATCCGGCAGACGAGTTTTGCTATGTCTGCGGCCAATTTTTCAAGACAAGAGCGAAAAAGTACTCTGTGGAAGCATCTCCTAAGATGTGTGAGGCCTACAAGGCATATTTCGGCATGCCTGTCGGGGATCAAGAGAAAACCTGGGCACCTCGTTTCACCTACGAGCAATGCAAAAAAACGATAGAAGGTAAGATATGACTGTTGATATTCGCATAGATGTTGTCGTTTTACTTCTTTAAATTGTCAATGTTATTGAACAAGCAATATTATGTCATATAATGAATTATGTTGCGAGAATGTCTTGCACATTAGTCATGGGTGAAAAACATTTTATTTTGTTCTTGTGCAGGAACGATAATGTCTAATTTTGTCGAACCATATTTCTGGAATAAGTGTACTACATCGATAAAGAGAGAGCTTAGCTAGAAGGCTGCAGTTTCTGCATTTATTGAATTGTAATATTATATATCGTTTCGGTTTGTCTAGGTTTCTTCCATTGACCAACTGTTGACAGCTGCAGTCTCAGAGGTTTTCGGCTATCAGAATACTGTGGCCGACATTCTAGATCTCGAAGGTCTCTAATTTCGTATCAAAGTCGTACAGTTGTTTAACTTTATAAATCTCACCTACTTAAATGACCTCCGATGTTGCTTACATGGATCTTTTTAAATAAACGTTTCCTGTTGCTCAGGAACAGAAACTACGTAGTACGTAAGCCTACAATTTTATTTAGCAAGCAAGGAACATTGAAGGAAATTAGTAGGATAATAAGTAAGAAGCATTTTTAACCATTTAAAATTACGAAACATATTGAAGCTCACAGTTTCAGGAATGTCTATCGTAATCGTAAACTGTATATTTATGGTGTTGTTTATTACGTTGCAGAACAATATCAGTTTCATAAGATAATGATGGGGATTACAATAATCGCCAATATTTACAGACATAATTTATACTTGTAGACATAATACCTTTGGAGCGTGGATCGGGACTAACCATTTGACTTCAATAGGTGGCGCTGTTTGTTGCTTTAACACAAGACGTTTTACTTCTAATTCTTGATCTTTCAGATGCATTTGGTAACGTCGTTCAAAACAGACTTTCTCATCGTATTAAACCCTGGTTTAGCTGCCGGTGCTGCGCTCAGATAATTTGCCTCTTACTTGTGTAATGAATTCAGTCTGTTCGCATCAAAGAATTTACATAGAAACATACACTCCCCTTCCCCTCCCCTCGGCCACTGGATTGAAAATTTCAAAGCAGTCAATTGAAAAAAACACTCATTCATAAAAAAAATTTTCACAGTGTTTGAGTGCAATAACTTAACAAACCAACACAATTAGGCCTACTTGCAACAAACAGTTCAATCTTAGTCCACTGGCAATGAGGGCTTAGTCCATAGTCTAACTGAAAATGTTATTATGTTGTCAAACTCACTGTCTGCAGCCACTGTACCTATCGGCCAGACGACCAGATATTATTCAAGAAAGAATCATAGATCAATTAATTTTTTGCCTTGAGACAACACTCGAAGAATTTGAATCCATTGAACAAGAATACCATGTTATACTTCTTGGAGACTTTAATCAATTACCCTCAGCTTCCATCACAGCAATGGGACTACACATCGAATTTGAAGGTCCTACTCATGAAGGACACCCCCTCGATAGGATCTATTCGTCTGGCCCTCTCTACTCTAATTGTACTGCGATTAAATCTACCATTAAAACTAAACATTCTGCCGTTATTGCTACTACGGTTTCAGATGAAACAATAACCAAACCTAGTGATCGGAAAACCTTTTCATTCCGCCTTCGCACCCCTAACAAATTTGCAGCTTTACAATCCTTCCTTTCCGACCTATCCTGGGACTTTATCACTGGACTTGAGTCTCCTGCTGATGCCTTTGAAACATTTTACTCTTTCATACTCACTGTCATAGATACCTTTTTTCCAGTCAAAACCTCCACAATAAGAGACTCTGAACCTCCATTCATGACTCCAGTCATCAAACACCTCTTAAGAAAACGGAGCAAGTTATTAAAAAAGGGACATCTTCAATCTGCAGCCGCCCTTTCGACTAAGATCAATATCCTCATAACGCGTCAGAACACTCGAACCTTTGAAAAAAGCAAGCGAGGATCAACCGAACTATGGAAATGTGTCAATCGTTTGAGAGGAGATAAACCTCAACAGTCTACTTACAGTTCTAATATCACTTCAGAATCCCACAACATTATGGGAAAACGTCTCACGACTCTGATCACATCTCTCCTCTGCGAAAGTTAACTGCATATAACCAATTAGATTGTGTTTTTAATGATTATGAAATTAGTCACCTTCTAAGTAACGTCAAAAGCACCTCAATTGGCCCGGATGGTTTACCCCCGTGGTTCCTAAGGGAAGCCGCATTTGGTCTTGCGATACCCGTTGCTCATCTCTTTAATCTTTCTCTAGCTCACTCCTACGTTCCTCCCCAGTGGAAAATAAGTAGAATTTCTCCTGTTCCTAAGATTGCAAACCCTCTCTCTGAAGCAGATTTTAGGCCTATTTCTATAACTCCTATCCTCTGTCGCATCATTGAAAAGCAAATAGTCATTCGTTTCTTTTATCCTATTCTAACAAATCCTATTGTAAATCAACCTTTCTCTGATCAATTTGCATTTCGCCCCACTGGTTCTACATCTGCAGCCTTAATAGCCCTAACTCATCATGTCACTCATATGCTAAGCTCTAACCAGTATGTTCACTTGATTTCCTTAGATTTCTCTAAGGCATTTGATTCCATAAGTCATAATCACTTAGCAAAATCCCTCTCCAACTTGCCAATACCTGACAACATATATAATTGGTCAATTAATTTCTTAGAAGGCCGACAACATTGTACTAAATTCCAGGATGAATTATCTACTTTAATCCGTATTAATGCCAGCATAGTTCAAGGCTCAAGTACAGGTCCTACACATTTCATTGTTTCCATATCAAGCCTTAAAACTTTACATCCTCAAAATATTCTTATGAAGTACGCTGATGACAGCTATCTCTTAATACCTTCCTCTAATAGTTCATCCATAACCTCTGAATTAGAGCACATTGAGTCTTGGGCCAAAACTTGTAACCTGAAATTAAATCATAGTAAAACGTATGAAATGATTTTACACAGACCCAGAGGGAAGTTTACTAATATAAACGCACCTTTATCCACCCCTGGACTCGTTAGAGTGTCTCATTTATCCATCTTAGGAGTTACTATATCTGACAATTTAAACATTTCTAATCATGTTAATCGAATTTGTAGTCAGGCCCGCCGCTCCATATATGCTATTCGCACCTTAGTAGCTCACGGTCTACAAGGACCTTGCCTATATGATGTGGTTAGAGCAACTATCCTCTCACGAATATTGTATGCTTCTCCTGCCTGGTGGGGATTTACTAACCAAAGTGATCGGGATAAGCTATCTTCAATCATAAGACGACTTATGAGAGGACATTACTTACCTGAAGACAACCCTTCCTATGCTCAACTCTGTCAATCAGCTGATATCCGTCTCTTCTTAGCCATAAGAAGCTTTGATGGTCATGTCCTTCATGGTCTATTGCCTCAAATTAAATCGACCGGTTACCTGTTGCGCCCCAGAGGCCATAATCTTACTCTACCTCGTTCTGATAATCTGACTAGAAAAAGCTTTATTATTAGGATGCTTTTTGATGTTGTTTAATTAGTAAAACTTCTCAAATTCTGCTACCCTTTTCAGATAATAGTAACTATTATAGATTTAAATTTTCTCTCTTGATTTAGTGTTATTAGTAATTTTCTACTTTTAAAAATTTAAATGTATACTCTTTTTTTTCAAATATTATTATCTTCTTATTACTTCTATGTTTTATATTTTTCTATACTTGTTCACCAATGTGCGGTTCGCTTTTGGTTTATCAATAAAGAATATTAATAATAGAATAAACTAAGTTAACGATGTCTCACACACTGACAGATCTCCTCCCTGAAGGAACATTTGCTCCAAGATTTCCTTGGTGTAGACGCCCCTGCCTAGGACCCGAGTGGTTTGGGATGTGGAATAACAAAAATAATCACTTAGGGGTCGTCCATTAATTATGTCAATAAATTATAGGCAGTTTTTGACCGCCCTCCTCCCCTTTGTCAACAACTGTCAAACATTCAAGGACACCCCTAATTAAATTATGTCAAAAAATGTACCACCCCATACCCCAGACAAAACAAATTATCTTTCCATCGAAACAGAAACTCGAATTATTAGATTTTCAAAAGGAACCCAGGATATTCGCATTTAAGAGATTGTGCAGCGCATTTTGTCATTAACCTTCGACCAATGAACACGATAATTTAAAATAAAGAAAATATCACGTTTGATTAAATTACAGACAAAAAAGTTATAGGTCACTCATAAAGACTCTCCGAACTATGGTTGCGTTTTGATTAAATTATTGTTGACGTCAATTTGTCTTTAACACCCATACCCCCTTGTCAAGAATTGTCAAACTTTTTCAAACCCTCTCCCTCCCCCATTTTGTTGACATAATTAATGGACGATCCCTCATTTGTCCTCTCCTTTTCATTCTTATGCACACCGATTGACTGACCGATAATTGAACTGCAAACCATTCTGACGATCCTCCGCTTCTGATTTCTTTAAACAGTTCCAATGTGCACAGGCATGGATGGCACTTAATAAGCTGCTGCTGTACCTCTTCAAAGCCACATTCATCGTATTGGCTCAAGTCAGCACTTACACAGGTTCTACTAACTTATTTTATATTCATTTGAGTAGACATATGATAACACGTTTATTGCACTCAAGCATTGTACAGACAAGAGAGATATAAGGACAACACGATCAAGGTAAATAGATATAGCCATATACCAATTAGGCCTACTATTCAACGACTTAAGCATTCTGCTTAGATCACTAGCTTAAGTAGCGTTTCGCATTTATCCTATTACTAGTAATACAACACCGCATTTCTTGTGTAAGACTTGTACAAATATTCTGTTGATGAAAGTAATCAGTAATATCATCAAAGACTCAAAAAGAGTCGGCAGAGGCAACTAAAATTTCTAAATACTCATGAAGTGATATAGGTACGGGCAGAGCTGTGACGAAACCGCTGAAATTCTCGCATAGAGCAGACTGTGTACGAAAACACTACACTGTCGAGGAACGAATAAAAATCAAAGATCCTTCTAAGCAGGATCTAACTTGTCGGTACCTCCTAGGAATATTTTACGGAACCCTAAATTCCAATCTTGAATTAGCCATGACGCTCTGCTGTTGCGCTGCTGCGAATTAACTCGAGTCCTGCATCGGACCATCCTAGTGAAATTACGTGTAATAGTTCTGACATGTGACTGGAGCAACTACCGACAGAAGAATCAATAAGACGACAAATGCAATCTGTAATGCAGCAGCCACATGTATAGACGTGTCGCGTTGTGGAGTATTTTGTACAAGTCTTGCATGATAAAAGCGATTTTAGATTATTACTATTAGTAGAAATAAGAAGCCATTACGTAAGTTATTGATCTAAGAAGCAGGCTGCATGATTCGCAGATCTTCTTCGTAGTTTAACGAGAAGTTAATAAAGTCAATGTTATAGGCCTATGAGTCTAATAGTGTCTTCTACATTTTGCCGAACGATTTACTCCCTTACTTCAAGGTATATGCGTACGTTAAGTAGCAATTCTTTAGGCGGCGATTCAGTTTTCCCAGTTTCAATTTCGTAAACTTGTTTTTCTGCAGTGACTTCAGTGGCTGCTGTGACCTTCGTAAGGGCGGAATCAGGAACAATGTCGATTGGTGTCTCGTAGCTTTCCATTCGGCTGTAGATGGCTGGTGCACTGGGCTCCACTGGCATTAGACCTGAATACCCTGGCGTTGGCAGAAGACCCAGGTGAGGTCGAGAGGATAGTACAACGCTGGGATCTGAGTCTTCTTCGCCAATTGTCTCGTAGTTGTCACTTGTTGCGTATGGTATGATGTCATAAGCAGATTCTTGCGTTGGCATTTCAAATGTTTCTTTAGTGGTTAAGGCGTAATGATCTAGTAATCGACACATTAACACGTAAGTTATTTAAAGACAATTTCTGTTACATAGCACTTCTGAGGTACTTAAAGGCGCAAACTAACTAACTAACTGGCTTACTAACACGATAACTTAATAACGCTGCATCACATAGAACGTGCGCCTTAGCTTGAGAACCCACCAGCCAATCACAAACAAGTCAACAACCCGATAACTTATCACGGTGATTTCATAAACGCAACTCGCACTACGATGGGGAATTACGTTCACATTAGAAGACTTTATGTCTTTGTTGGAGTTACGCTGCGCTACAAAACCGGCAAATCTAGGATTCGAAGATCGATTGATCGGCAACTTCGAACGGTGGTTGACAGAATTTTATCTAAAAATTCATAGAATCCGACGCATGTCGATTTATTCTGATCTTTGTGTAACGAACTCGGATGGAAAACTCGACGCTTTAGCCACTCTATCCCGGGGAGTTTGAATTTGGGGTCAACATTGACTTAGCTTTAACATTGTTTCACAATGATAATGTAAGCCATTAGTTTGCAATAGGCATAAAATGTTCATATAATAATATTATATAAAAGAGCAAGTTATTAGAAAATTGGATCTAAGGGCTTCTGTAGAGCCATTATAACAATGCACAATCAATGGTCGCTTCAAGTGAAACACGGGTATAAAAGCCGTTAGCTGCAACGATCGTCCGCTAGAAGGGCTAGAAGCTCTCTGGTGTAGTTAACTGATGTAGTCTTGATCTTATTTCTATGTGTCAATGACTAAAACAACCCTAACAGTTTCTAAGTTATTCTTGGCATATACCCTTCCCAAGCTCCTGGATCTACCAGTGGCTTTAAGGCCGGGCAGTACTTTTCAGTCCCCGAGAAAGACGGATGGACGTCCCTGATCCATCTTTCATCCTAGACCCAGTCTTGTTGTCAAGACCTTAAACCTCAAGACCGAGACCAAGACTTTGAACCTCAAGACCAAGACCAAGACTTTGAACCTCAAGACCAAGACTTTGAACCTCAAGACCAAGACCAAGACTTTAAACCTCAAGACCCAGAAACCAAGATCGAGACCAAGACCGAAAAACTCATAATCATATCCAGACTTCTATTCCTTACTAAAAATTGTCAAGTCGAACTACCCCTATTTTATGAAAACATTAGTCTTTTATTTTATTCAAGCAAAACAACTCTAAATGCAGACTGCCGAAAATTATGAATTCGTATTTACAAATGTTCTTCATGCGAAATGTTATTCCAAATACCTGTTGCATATTATAACAAACCAATTAACTCAGAATTATTTTACCAAGACTTACCCCTGTGGGGCCTCATAAAAATTCCGCCCATGTGAAAGAATACGTTCTAGAGGAGCCGAAGTCGCTGGCACACACAGCAGCTTTTCAAGCACTGGATGTAAATGTATAAATCTTGAGTTTTTTAAATCCTCCCATGTTTTATGACCGGAAGTCAAAATAATTGTCCAAGACAACAGTGAAGCCTCATTCACAATGTGCAAATACAAAAGCAATTGTATTAGTAATTAGTTGATAAATTTGTGAAATTCTTGCGTTTTGTTACATGACACTTTGATCCTCAAGACCAAGATCAAGACCAAAACTTTTGGTCTCAAGACCAAGACCAAGACTTTTAAAAACGAATTCGAGTGCACTCGAGACCAAGACCTTGGTCTCCAGGACAACAACTATGCATAGACCTCAAGTGTAGTCTCGATGTTGAGCCCACGCACTAAACGTTTCATTCAGTTGACTATATAACCTCATATATTCGCTGAAAACTCCCATGGTTATTGCTACGTGCAATAATTATATCCGTTTTCGGCAAAGCTAGCAATTACAGGGCATTGCTAGAAGGCTGTTTATGCACACTTTCTAAATTGCAGCCTGTTCAAGGCCTAGGCCTAATCAGTACGTCTAAGCGCATGTGAGCCTATATCATGTACCCACAATTAGCTGAGCGCAAACAATTAGGCTAACACGAAACCTAATGTCACTCGATGATGTGCTTGTAACAGGATTTACTTTAAAGTAACCACCACTAACTTTGAAGAATAGGCAAAATATTGCAATGCAGTAAGTTATTCCGCTTTATAGATTACGGACTTAGTGTTCATTTGAGCAGTAGTGGTAACAACTCATACAAACTAAAGAATCCTATCACGAGTTGTCTATAATGTAAAAATCCAATGAGCATACCTGAAACTTTTTTCCTGAAGTGAATGCAGCGAGCGATGGTCACTGCTACTACCAGAATGAAAAATATGGACAGAGCAGCGACTAAGGATAACGATACGAGATCTAAAGAAATATAAGAAGAAATGAACCTTCTGCCCTTAACTACTGTAGTACACATATTTAAAGCTAGCCCACAAACCTCTTGCCCATAGAACAGTGTAATCAAAATAAGCATTATAACAAGTTATGTATAACCAAGCCATATCCAACACAGTATCAAGCCTCTGGAATGATCTCCCGCCTGAATTCCGCAGATTCTCCGTTTCGCCATCGTCATTGCAACCTGTCCTCCATCCTCCTCCTCATGTTCCTCTATCTACACCCCTGGGCTTTCCACTTAAAATTGAGGTCTCACCTTTTCAAATACTCCTACTCTGACTCATCTGATCCTCCGCCTTCCAATTTCTCGCCCAAAACGAAATCTGCCTTGACAGCTGCTATGTTTCCTCTCTTGGTCTGGACCCCTGGAAATCGGAATCGGAACTCTTTTGTACTACTCTAAGGAAACCCCCTGTGTTTTGAGTTGGCCATCTGGAAACTGGAATCGGATTTCTCTTGGATTACTCTTTGGAAACACCCTCTGACTTGACGTAGCTCTCGCAATAGGCTGCTTCCCTGCGCTTGGCCTTCGACTGGCTCTTTAGAAGTTTGCAGATTACGACTACGATTACGATATACAAAAAAGGTGCATGTGTGCGACGCGGTAGTCTATTCAGCGGCGCTCTGGATCTGTATTCCAACGATTGCAGTTAGAGCATGCTGAGCGGACTCTCGGTAACGACCTTGTGCAAATAAGCGGGTTCGACATCTCAGTGACCTAGTTAGGTCACCTCGACCTACATAGGTCATTACTACCGGAAGTATTGTTCTTGCTGTGGTAAACATCGGTAGGATTAATGATTTAGATGGTTTCAAACGTTGGAATTTGGAATAATTATGTATTAAGAAAATTTTCCGGAATCTGGGATTAACAATTATTCACTGTAGTAAGAAACAACAGTTGGTGGCTTTGTCGTATGCCGCATTTAGCGAAAACTACATTCGGCAGCGCAACAGTACCCGTATGACCGATCAGCTGAATGTCCGATCAGCTGATGTCAATCTTGAACAGAGGAATACGAGTCGACACCCCGGCCTGTTGGAGTTATACCCAAGTAGGAGACAGGGAGAGGGTTGAAACACTGCTGAAGAAAATGCGACGCTCTGGTCTACTTTCCCCATCCATTCAAATCGCTCCTGAATTGACAAAACAGGCAGATAAACGCCTCCTTAAGACAGCCATTACATACCACGGCCATGTTCAGCGACCATATTTTCCACCTGATCGCAATATCCCTCATAATTTCCGGCCACGGGCTCATCATTTCACATTAGGCCTACCTGATAAAAACGACAAAAACTTTATCTCCCTTAAGCTCTATAAAAACACTTATTAACAATTAACTATTTTAGCACTATACTGTTTTTCTTTTATATGTATAGGCTACTTTATTTTAAAATCCATTAATCTCTTCAGTCTTTTTCATTAACTGTTTTCTGATTTCAATGCATATTTTAATGAATTTTGACTAGTGGGACAGTCAGCCACGACTAGGGTGTCTGGGCCGAAGCCCCAGCGGACAACGCATTTTACAGCATTTGCTGCCAAATTTTAGCCACTTTCATTTTACCAAATTTCCTTACTATTATTATACATATATCCCAATTAAAGTCATGCATAGAAGTTTGAAAATATGACATAATTAGTTCAATCATACTACCAAAATAATTGATAAAAGTAAGTCAGTGACAGGCTGAGTGACTGTGACCCAGTGGATGAGCTGCAGGTACAACAAACAATGATAGCTTTGACTTCGGCAACCACGATCAACTTTATTTTCCAATTTGGTTAAGCAAAGAAAACAAGTAACATTCTATTAATGTTTGCTTGGTGAGTGACCCATATGGGTCCATCCACCAAACAAACATTTATAGGATGTAGCTGTAGTATTCATCAGCTATTATGCTGCTGTTTTCGTCAAGACAGAGTTCGGTCATAACAACTTACCATATGGTAAGATCAGTTACTGCAGAAAAACTTGTGCGCATAGAATTGCATGGCATAAATGTCCGGATCCGAATGTCCTTCGCGTCTCTCTTTGCTAGTAAGCAATTTGGCTATGCATGGCGGCTTCGGGTGAAAATATGCAACGCCCACTCCATTGACATTGAATGATATCAATAACCGATCATTAACAGTATCCAAAGACACTGACAGTCGATGGCTCGTTCTCAGATTGTCATAGTGAGAGAGAGATCTCTCGTTTTAATATTGTAATATTACATTAAAAGTAGAGTGTTTCAGAGACAAATCACCCAAACTACTGGGACAAATCCTAAAACTACTGGGACATTTGTCCCCCTAGTTATAGTTAAAATATGCACTGTATGATTTATTTTCACTTGCAATTATTGTCTTTGTAACACTGTGAAATCCCATCACGTGTCGACGGGAATCTTTCAATAAACAAATATTTAATTGATTGATTGACACCACACATTTATTACATTATGCTAAACGTTTTTATTGTGCTACTGATTTTGTTCTGCCTGTATACTCTGAGTTTGAACATAAGCAGATTGAAGAAAAACATGTGGTCAGAATAAAAGTTCACTTTGGTTTGTTTTGCACATGAAGTTTTTACACGAGCAAAAAAATTATTTCTGATAAAGTGTGTGATGCCACTTCTGTTATCAAGTTGATAATGGAGGGCAAAAATGTTACTGCTGATCTCTGAGATGTGGCCATGAAAGGAAAGTGGAAGAAGTTGAAACTTATATGTGGTTCAAAACTTGGATCATGAAAACTTAGCAGTTCCAGCAGGAATGTGGCTTATACATTCATAAGAAACATTCAGTTTTCTGTGCTTCACCAGATAGAATTGTCACTTAATACATGCTGTGGCGAGGGATTGCTTGAGGTTAAGTGTCCAGTTAGTTTTGCAGACATAGATCCTGCTGAAACCACCTGTGCCATCCATATCTTGTGACTGCTGATGGTCATGTCATGTTAAGTCGCACTCATCAGCATTAAAAGTAACACATATTCAAATGCAGATAGCAGTTCGGTAATAGGCAGTGGTGTGATTTTTCAGTAAGTGTGGCTCCTTTTTTGAAAGAAAATTGTTTAACAAATCATTCTGGGATGTTTGCCAATCGATGCTAGAGACTTGTTTTAATACTTTCGTTTTCCTAGCATGGTGGCATCTGTTGCAGCATCTGAGAGCAATGCACAAACTTAACCAGGAAATATTAAAAGTATTAATTAATTTAATTAAACTTCAGTATATTTAATCTTTTTACATAGAATCAACACCTGTAACAATTTCATACTCTGTTGCAATGACTGGTAGTGAATGTTTCATTAAATGTAAATGTACGCGATTTTCTATAGCGACCGTATAATGGCCTCGATCCTGCTCATTTTTCAATGAATTGATCGGGTGAGATCCTTCACCACAGCTGCCCGTTTGAATGGGTGCCACGCCATTTAAGCAGGGCTGTAGTCGAGGGTATACGCGGGTATACAGCGTATACTCACCTCTAGAGACCGTATACTCACCTCACAAAATATTTATATTAATTTATGTTAAAATACTGTAGTGTATACTCACAAAATACTGTAGCGTATACTCACCTCCAATTTGTTTAGGAAAATTTACCGTTAGGGTGTACTCACCTCTAATTTTACCACTACAGCCCTGCATTTAAGGTCCCTGTGTTGGGACCGTACTAGCCCGAGATTTAAATCTCTGAAATAAGCCACCTTCGGGAAGCGAACCGCGGTCCGAAAAATGATGTTTAAAGACGTTTAGGCCTAATTCAGACATCTTAACATTGCCCGCATGCATTCACTAAGTAAGAGTACTCGAGTTGAAATTATGCTAAACACAGATCACAGATTCGTTGATCCAGGCGAATGGATTTTCATATTTTTGAAGCAATGCTACAAGTTATAAACATTAAATGCAATCGACCTATACCGACATGTGTGTGGTTTGTTGACAAAGTTGGTAGTAATGACCTCTAGGACAATGAAGTGGGTCGGGTGACTGCGCATGCGCACTCGACATATCGATAGGGCTTATTGTTTGTGAGCACTTGTCTGCCACAAATCTATAGAATATGGTAACTGCATCAGCTAGAAATGTTACCGAAAAGTCGTGCGATGCGCAGGTTCCGTGACCAGAACCTTTGTGTTCGTTCACGGCGGGCTCAAGGGTCGAAATGAAGAAAGTGAGCGCATCCGCTAAGTTTTATTCCAGAAAAATGTGTCCTTGTATGCATCTGGATATTTAGGCCTATTGAACGCCTGTTGAGAGCCTTTACAGAACCTTTAGATCTAAAAGGTGTGATTTAAGGTCGGTTTAAAATATTTGTAGTGTCCGTTTCTGTCCAGTGTACGCATCAAGAATAGAGAATCAACAGCCAAAGCATGATGAGTATTATTTTTTTTGTCGCCCGAGGTAGTAAGGATCCCTCAGGCTCTAAGAAACTATATGAAGTTAGACTTAGAGGTTCTCGTCCCCCATGTGCTGATCAAAAGAGCCCCTAAATGCCACGGCGTTGAACCGTTGCGTGCAAACAGACAGGCGCTGAAAAAGATGAGTCGTCTCTCGGGGTCGCCCGTGGCCTGAGTGATGCGGCGGCCCACCTCTTGTAAAAACTCTAATCCTGTGCGGTTTATGGGGCCTAGTGATTCCATGGCCACGGGGATAAACTCGTGCGTGGCGGGGAGAGACGAGTATATTATTATTTTTTTTGGGCCCTATTCATCTAACTTTATTATTAAAATTATTATTATTATTTTTCCCCCGAGGTACATATGATCCCTCTGGAGTTCAATACTTATAATATACTCGATTATTATTATTATTATTATTATTATTATTATTATTATTATTATTATTATTATTATTATTATTATTATTAGGCCTATTATTTATTATTTATATTATTATTACTAGTACTATTAATATTACTACAACTGCCACCATTACATTAGTACTTCAACTACTACTACTGCTAGTCTGCTACTATTACTACTACTACCACTACTAATAATATTACTACTATCTCTATTACAACTGGCATCGATACCTCCACCATTACTACCACTACTGTCACCGCGAAAACTAGCATTATCACTTGCGTCACCAGCATGACCAACAAAACCATCAGCCATCAATTCTGTCACGACCACCATCACCACGACCAACATCACCATTACCACGGCCACTATTTTTCTACTGAAACTTACACCAGTCCACCGAGGATGACTTTTCAGTAGTTATTGCCGTAACCGCTGAAGACGTTCCTGCACCAGGTTCTGCGAAAACGGACAGAGTTGAAGAATCCGATGTATATATCACACTTGAATTCCAAGTGTAAGAGAAGTTTGGAACATTGTTAGCTGTCGTTACTTTTGTGTCGTTATATTTGGAGAAAAAGATTTTGCACGAATAATAAGAACCGTTTGTTGATGAATTTACTGCTATAGTCAACTTTGAAGTGACACTCTGACTGGGACTTTGCACTGTTTCAATTCCATCAGTGAGGCTCTTTCCTTCTGGTCCAAAGTCTCCACCATGTTGAGTCCATTCCATACTTGGCGCCCAGAATCCTATGAAGTTAATTTTGCATTGAATCCAGATGTGATCACCGTCAATTAAACTGTAAGGATAGTTCCTCGTAAGATTACTTTCACAATTTGGCAATGATTCTGAAAAATACAACAACATTGCCTAAAACTGACAATGATTATTATTTTCAGAAGACTTACAATTTTGCCTAGGAATCTATGATCAGCATTCACAAAACCTGTTGTTTGAGATATGTTTCTAAAGTCGCTGAAATTACTTAGCCTACTTGGAATTTATGCTTTGTGCTGTAGCCAATGTTTCGGTTTGTAGTATATAGTGTTGCTACTTAGGGACGCTCCCGACCCAACCACGACAAAAAAGGGAAACAAAATGAGATTCATAAAGAGACATGTCATAAAGAGAAGGACCCCACCCCGACAAATCTCACCCTGCTTATGCCTCCTCTTCGTAAATCATCAACACCATCTTCGTAATATAATGCATAAATTCACTTGACCAAAAAAGACAACAACAACTATATACCCCGTATTCTCTAAAAGAACTCTTACTAATAAAGCAAACTCTTTCTCTTATAATGTACCAAGTTGCGGCATGTCAACTTGTTTTCCTTAAATATTGTATTTTAGTGTATTGTAAGTGTTGCTCATGACCCGCTGCTGATGTCTTCGTCAAATCGAAACTTGAAACTGCGATTAAAACAATAAGCAAAATATTGAGTGAATTAAATCGCTATAGCAGTCGATAGCTCAGCGACTGGTTTCGACTTGAGGGTTAGCGGCGAATGGCGGAGGCGCCGGGGACTACCATCGTATCAAAAGCAGCTGGCTAGTCATGGAGAACAAATGCTGTCACCTCACCACATCCATTATTATGTAATTTTGAGCAGCAGGAACTGAGGAGTCTGTTGAATTAAACTTACGATGTGCAGATTGAAAACGAGAGAATAATGAATTTGAAGATATAGCCTCCTTCTGACCTTCGTGCCAGCGTGTTACCATTCAACCATCTCCCCACTGTCAAAACACTTATAGTGACTCTGGGCAGTTATGTTGGGTTAAAATGAAACTAGTAATCTCATTTTCAACTCCACACAACAAACGTACCTTTACAAATCTTCTTTCTATCGTAGGAATGTTTTACGTTACATAAATTATGCTTTTACCAAAGACATGTCAGGATCCATAACCTGCTCTTTTGTCTGCTCATGCAGAGATTTACCAAATCTGAATTGACATTATCGCCTCGATTATGTCAACTCAGATTCTGTATATATCTTAGGTCTTGAGACAAAACGAGAAAGAAGAATAGGAATGGCAATAGGCTAATAATCATGAATTATTCTCAATCGTGCAACGAATATTCTTACCTAAAACAACCAAATGTGCGCTGTATTCGACATCTCTGCCATCAATTTCACAGTGACACGTGTAGATTCCAGCGTCGCTTGATCTAGTGGAGTTAGCAAAAATGATTACTGGCCCATTCGCATTTACTTCGACGCCAAAATGCCTAAAATTCTCGTGGAATCTGCTTATCCCGTGCACATAAATGGCTGGAATGTCACTGCTAGAATTGTAGAATGACCATTTGCGGACTGCAGAGTGATTATTCGTTACACAATCCATGTTCATCTTCTTGCCTGCCACGACAGCTGTATTGCTTGGAACGACAATAATTTCACTGAACACTGGAAGACATTTTAACATTAAACACAAAACGATGACTACTCACATAAACTAAGAAATATACTAAACGGAGCAGACCTTTGATTTTTTGTCGTTTTACAATGATGGTGACATCCACCATACTATTTTTTGCAACATTTACCGTTATACGTTTACGAATAACCAAATTGCAGATCATTACATTCACGAATGCATTGGTAATCGCACTGTTCTTCAACCAACGTTTGATGCAGAAATTCCACAGGGTGGGCCAAAAAAGTAACCCCTACAGATTTTTGCTAATATTTCGGCCAAAAGTAAGAATTTTTAAATCAAGGTTTACCAGCTTAAAAATAATTCATATTTACATACAAGAGCCAAATTTCACCAAAATATTTCAAACAGAACCAAAGTTATGTCACTTTTAGTGAGTCCACCCACTGTTCTTGATAGTCCAAAAAATGTATTGCAACAAAACATAACAAAAAACGATTTTATTAAGTCACATCTCAAGTAATTGGCAAATATTTCGGCCAAAAGTAAGGATTTTTAAATCACTAAATGTAATTATTATTATTACTATTTAGAAAAGAAACGGGGCACCAGCGTAGCTGCATGTCACTGTGCATCATTTAGCAAGACCTAATCGGTTGATCGTTTAACGCAAGAAGTTCGACTCTCCACATGTTATGGTATTGGCTGGTATTTGTTTTGGTGGCAAAGGTCGATTTGATTTTGTTGATGAAAAGGCGATGGTGAATGCTGCATATTACGTTTCTCACCTGCTTCCATAATTAATTTCTGATTGCAAGCGTCAGCTGCCAGCTGGATTCATCTTTCAGCAAGACAGAGCTCCAGGGTACTGGTGGTGGACACATTGAACACAAGTTGTGAAATAATGTCGTCTGTTTAATGCCAATTATTTGAGATGTGACTTAATAAAATCGTTTTTTGCTACTTTTTGTTGCGTTATATGTTTTGGACCATAAAAAAACAGTGGGTGGACTCAGTAAAATTGATATAGGCCTAACTTTGATTCTGTTCGAAATATTTTGTTGAAATTTGGCTTTTACACGTAAATATGAATTACTTTTCAGCCAGTAAAACTATAAAAATTTTCACTTTTGGAAAAAATATTAGCAAAAAACTGCAGGGGCCACTTTTTTGGCCCACCCTGTATATTGGTTCTCCTAACCTGGTTGAGGCAGCTTAAGTAAAGAAGATAATGGGGTAGTGGTTTACTTACCATTTATCTGTCAGTAATACTTTAATCCTATGAAGCATTTATCTAGATACTGAAGAATATTTAAATACAAGCACACACGCGATAATTTTATTGTTTTCCTAGTCTCAATCTGAGTCTTCCCCTGTTCCGCATTTAAGTCACAAGATACGCCGTTTTGACAGAAAAGTCGATAAGAAAAAGATGAAGGTAATTGTCAATTATTAAGGCTGAAGTCAAACACGTGAAGCTCTAATAATTCACGAACCTTTATATTAGAATAATAACAGAGATTTAAGTGCCGTTATTCGTAGATAGTCCAAGAGAAATCGATGCAACGATTCAGAAACAATTGGAAAAGGGTGCACAGTCCAGATAGGTCTGTGTGAAAAGTTCAGTCTTTACATTTTTCTTGAAGTTGGTGAGAATCGAAGAGATTCTGATATTGGATGGTAAGTTATTCCAGATTCGAGGGGCGAATGAAGGACGTGTGCACTTGTGCACTTGACAAGTAGTGAGGACTGAAAAGTATTGGCGCCTCATGTTTATTTACTTCTTTATAGACTGGCACTACTGAAATATATAGCACATTACCAAAACCTAGCGAAAGACACTAATTATAGTGAGTAAGAATAGCTATTGAAAACAATAATGCTGAAACTGCCTATGATTTGTTCCATAATAAATATAAAGAAATTTATGACGATATATTTCCTCTGGCCAATAAGATACACACAAAGAATGAACCGTGCAAGCCATGGATGACTAAAGGACTACTAAAATCTTGTAGGATGAAGGATAAACTATACTTAAAATATATCAAATCCCCAACTGATGAGAATAAGCGCAAATATAAAGCCTACCGCAATAAATTCAAACAATTGAGGACTAAAGCAGAAAAGCTATTCTATTCAAATGAGTTTCTTACTCATGCGCAAAACATGAGGAAAACTTGGGACATCATTAAATCTATAATTAACAAAACGGATAGAGGGACTCTTGTTGACTCAATAAAAATTAATGGTAATATAAATAGAGACCCTCAAACAATGGCGCAGGCATTTAATGAATACTTTGCTGGAGTTGGGCAAGCATTGGCTGACAAAATTCCAATAATACATATGACAAGTACATGAATGTATCCGTGCAAAGCTCCTTTGTGTGCAATGCTACAACCCCAGAGGAGATTATAACCCTTGGTAAATCTATAAAGTTTACTCGTAGCACAGGTCCTGATGAAATTGACCCATTAATAGCAGTACGAACGCTAGGTACTACTGCTAAAATTCGGATATTATTAACTGCTCCTTCTCAACTGGGGTTGTTCCTTCTGGATTGAAATTATCCAAGGTTGTGCCAATTTTTAAGCAAGGTGACAGGCAGGAGGTGTCGAACTATCGACCAATCTCTATACTTTCTTACTTCTCAAAAATTATGGAAAAGGCTATGCATCAAAGACTAAACAATTTTGTAGAAAAAATGAACATCCTCTATCCAAACCAGCACGGCTTTCGATCAGGACACTCAACTGATATATCACTGATAAATATGCAAGACCTAATCTTAAAAGCAATAGATGAAAATAAGTTCTCAGTGGGAATATTCTTGGACCTGGCTAAGGCATTTGACACTGTGGACCATAAACTATTGCTGAGCAAATTAGAAAAATATGGAGTAAGGGGACCTCCACTAATGTGGTTTAAAAGTTACTTAAACCAACGTTTTCAAATGGTTCAATGTAATTATGCCAAATCGTCATGGAAAGTTATGAAATATGGTGTGCCACAAGGCTCAAATCTTGGCCCCTTACTCTTCCTAATATATATAAACGACCTCCCCAATTCTTCTAGCATTTTAAAATTCATCCTTTTTGCAGATGACACTAATGTATTTTATTCCAGTGAATCCTTAGGCCAACTTGTAGATACAATAAATGAAGAACTAAAAACAGTAGCTGACTGGTTTAGAGTCAATCGGCTCTCACTAAATGTGAAAAAGACTTGTTTTATTATATTTCGATCTGCTAAAAAGGGGCCGTCCATTAATTATGTCAACAAAATAGGGGGGGAGGGGGTTTGAAAAAGTTTGACAGTTGTTGACAAGGGGGAGGGGGGTCAAGAGAAATTGACGTCAACAATAATTAATTTTTATCAAAAAGCAACTATAGATTCAGAAAGTCTTTATGAGTGATCTATTGCTCATTATCAGATGCGATATTTTCTTTGTTTCGAATATTATCTTGTTTCTAGACTAAATGAGAAAATGTGCTACAAATCTCTTAAATGAAATATCCTGGATTCTTTTAGATATCTATGTTCGAAATCTAATATTTTGAGCTAATCTTCAGTGAAAGAACATTTTTTCTTTGAATTGGTGGTTAATATTAAACGGTGAGAAACTGTGCAGGCTTATTTAAAAATTATCGATTGAACATATTTATAGTAAATATAATATTCGAGATAACAAATTTGGTCGTTATTGGTTAAGCTGATCTTTGGAGTGGGTGGTTGCACTATATTTACGCTTGGCACAGGGCTGTTTCAATGTGACTTCGTTTCTTGGTTACTTAGGAGACCCTCTGAGGGAGGCTGTGACTCCGGAGTGAAACATTAAATGCGTCCTCTTTTTTCCTTCTTTCCGTGTCCTTTGGCTACCCATGTATCTGGCAACCCTTCACAGGGTTCATTATAGCTTGCTATGTTCCTGAATTTAACTAATATTAAAGATAAGTTTTAATGTAATATAATTTTGTTAATTTATTATTGTGCTTTTTAAACTGAAACAAACCGGTTTTTTAATTTTTATTTTAGTGGCGGGGGGGGGTAAAAAATGTTTGACATAATTTTTTAGGGGGGTTCTTGAATGTTTGACAGTTGTTGACAAGGGGGAGGGGGTCAAAAACTGCCTAAAATTTGTTGACATAATTAATGGACGACCCCAAAGTCACTTCCGCCACTCCTAAACTCCCTCATGGTAGATGATATAACAATCAGTCAAGTGCAATCCACTAAATTTCTTGGGATCATTATTGATGAATGCTTAACATGGAAACATCATATCAATGCTGTGGCTATGAAAGTAGCTAAGAATATAGGTATACTGTCTAAAATATCGTATCTTATACCTGCCCATATACGGAAAAGCTTGTACTACACATTAATATACTCATACCTTACTTATGGTAATATTATCTGGGCATCTACATATATCACAAGATTGAAGAAACTCTCAACACTGCAAAAAAGGGCTGTAAGAGTAATTGCACTTGACAAACGATATTCTCATATTAATATTAGATTCGCTGAATATAACATTATAAAATTTCTAGATATAAATACTATGCAAGTTGGTATAATCATGTATAAATATTTTAATAATTTGCTACCAAATTCTTTTCCTAGGCTTTTTACTAAAATAACTGAAATACATAGTCATTTTACAAGGTCAACCATGGCAGTATCTAAAATATATACAAGAACTAATTATTACCGATTTTCCCTTCGTTCTACTGGACCTAGAATATGGAATACTATACCACTGAGCATCCGACATCTAGCCACAATTAGTAGCTTTAAAAAACAATGGATAAAATATTTAAATGCCAAAGGAGCCTACCAGGTCTAAAAACATGATTGGGAATTCTTTGTCTGCATGGGATATCAATGCTGATCCAGCTTTGCTTTGCTAACTGATTGCTAAATGTTTGTTAACTTGTTTGGTGCTGTAAACCAATGATAAACAATGCAATTGCCATCAATATGTAGATGGAATGTGGGTTACCCTAATATAGCGGGGCTAACGCCCCTTTTGGGTCGCCCTTGTTCCCGGTCCAGTGCAAAATGTGCTAATTCAGTCATAGTGCTTAACATACAGTATTAACTCATTATTTAGAAAGTATAACTGCAAAGGTTCTAATGTTATTTTCAAACTTTACATATCAAATGAATGAATGTATTAACATCACTGCTTTAATATTTCACATATTATGATGATACGTGCACTGTTCAAGGAACAATAAAGATTGATTTGATTTGATTTGATATAGAATAAACTCGCTCAAAACTGAAATCTGGTAACAACTGTCAATTTTCGATGTAAACAGACAGCCGACCGACGTGTATAGGAAAACCACTGCAAAATAATATTACTGCTAAAATTTCTACAAATGCAACAAACTTTTAAGATAGCATGACTTGTATATGCCTTTTTCTTACCTGCTCCAAACTTTACGAGAAAAAATAATGTAATCTTCATATTGCTTAGAAGGGTCTGAAAACTGGAGAACGGTATGATAATACTCAGCATTAACCTGCAGTAAATCAGCTTCTTTCCTTCGATACAATAAAAATCGATATGCTACGTTAAGTCACATGTTAAGACACCATATGCCTAAGCCAGTAAGCAGCATTGAGAAAGGAGTTAATAATTCTTTATAATTTTCAACGCAATATTTCAGTTTAACTTTGACAGCAACGTCCATCAACAGCACAGAAATACAAAGTGAATTTCCTCATATGATTGTAATTATTTGATGGTATAAGCCTGAAGCAACAATTAACGTTTCAGGATCTTCTACATCTTGAGTGCGCACTCATTGCTATCTATTTAGGTCAGTATTGTGTACACAGGATAACTATACGCAGTGTACATTGAATAAGCACACATTTTGTTTGTTAAAAAGGAAAGGAGGAAAAAGGGTTGGGCTCTTCTCGAGTCCATCTTACAGGCTTGACTCGATGTCCGAAATACGACTGCAGTGTCACGTGTTGTTTAGGTTCGACTTTCATGATCTACGGCCAAACTCAGTGGGGGCGCCAGGGGTGGGCTAGGGGGTGCTTAGCCCCCCAAACTGTGGCTCAGCCCCCAAACAAAACGCTGGAAATCTCTGAAGCTTTGCAATGCTTACATATACACAGCAGGCTCAATAGCAACTGCCATTTCCCCAACAATTCTTAAAGAATCTGATGCGTCTGTAACGTAGCTAGGTAGCCCGCTGTGTATAACATAGATGACTAACAGAGCCCACATCCATCATCCAGATTGTACAAGCTATAGTATAGCCATCGCTATGTATGAACAGGGGTGGGCTAGGGGGTGCTAAACCTCTGCTGCCGTTTGACACATGACCTTGTATAGCAAGTTTCGGGCCAGAAATTCCTCGTTTTCTCGCCCGTCCGTCACTCTGCGCTCGAGGAAGCTGGCCTCTGCACCATATGCCTCATTCGTCCCGCTCTCCCCACTCTCTCTCTCCGTATCTCTCTCCGTTCTGTCTCTGTCTCTCTGTCTCTGTCTCTCGCTCTCGCTCGCTCTCTCTCTCGCTCTCTCTCTCTCTCTCTCTCTCTCTCTCTCTTTCTCTCTCTCTCCTCTCCCCTCTCTCTCTCTCTCGCTCTTTCTCTCTATCTCTCTCTCCTCTCTCTCTCTCTCTCTCTCTCTCTCTCTCTCTCTCTCTCTCTCTCTCTCTCTCTCTCTCTCTCTCTCTCTCTCTCTCTCTCTCTCGCTCTATCTGCATTTAGTATACCACTACACATGTGCAGCCACGCACACAAGGCCAATACAGACCAACGGTTTAATACCAAGACAAAAGTCTCAAGACCGATAGCAAGACCCATTACCGATGAGCCATGGCTTCTACTTCTAACGTATGTATCTTCGAAGAAGGCTTCCATCAAACGTCTCAGACAGTCATTGTTAAGTTATTTCAGTTTTAGCAAAAAAAGAATAAATCCGGTATGTACAGTAAATCTCAATTATTGGAGGGGAGGGGCACGTGCCACGGCTCCCCCAGAGTCTAAGCCTATGGTTGCATATGTTACACAGGCCCTATGTATTTCTAATTCGATGTTTGTTAGTTAACTAACACAGCAAGATATTTGTTTAACAAATATATGTAGTTATCTGGCTATTTAGTCTTGTAAATGTAAGACATATTTGTAGAGAATATTTTCTTACACCTTAATAAAATTCCATATCCTGTAATTCAATCATTGTTAAATTCCAACTACCCAACTGTGAATAAACAGTGTTCGAAAACTTTTATTCATGTTGCAACAATGGGACCTGCGTGAATTCACCGGCAGCCTGCCACTAAATTTGTGAATTTGTGCAGTTATGTTCATTTCCTTTAACGAAGGTAGCAAATAAATACTTCATTACTTACCCTCTATTCCCCCTCCCATGCATTGCCGAAGAAAAAAGGCAAAAAAATTTCCTGCCAAAATCCTTGCCTCCAAAGTAATGTACAGACAGTGGCGTCACTAACGGGTGCGGGGGTGCGGGCCGCACCAGCTGACACCTTCCGAGGGAGTGACACCAAAATGACAAAAAAATGTCTAAAAATTGTGTGCAGAGTTTCAGAAAAAATTATTTTAAAATTAACAATAACAGATAAATTAACAAAAACATTTTTGTAAACCCAGCTTACATGTACTGTATCTAGCTCTAACCAGTTGACCACGCGCTATCTTCAATGGTCCAAGGGTATGACGGCCTTAAGTTTGTACATTCTATTAGTCTACACTACTTGAGAAACAAAACGCGATCTTTGAAGAGGAATTAAATAAATCGTAATTTATAAATCGACCATTCCTATGGTAGGTCCATCTGTAACTTGCCAACTCAACTCAACTCAATAATATGTCATTGAGCGACAGTTAAGCTTTCAGAACTGATGCACTTGACCTATTTGCCATCGTAATCATCGAAACAAAGTATCAAAAGCTGATATACTTAAAATGAATAAGAAATAATTCATAGACAGAGGCCTACACATGGAGTAATTAATATGTCGCAAATTATTTGTGTCAACTGGAGCAGAAGTCTTAATAAATGGGTCTCATGAAAATGTAAATCCAAATGTAAATATAGGGGAGAGTTGCCATAAATGGACCACATAAGGGAAACCGAGGTTTACTGAATGAATGCTACCGAATTTCTAAAAGGAAATTATGCCATATGATGGGCTGATTATTCAAGTATGTTGTTAATAATCAAGGGACAGATAGTATTCATGCATTTATGAAAAATAACTAAAACAACTTGAGCTCCAATAAGTCCAATCAAGGCAACCTGTTTCCTTAAATGGACCACATGGTGTCCTTGATTGGACCAGTTGCCCTGAATGGAACGTATTATTTTAAAGACGTTTTTTAAAGATAATGTGCAATAAAAAACACTTTAAACGTTTTAAAACACTAATTGTCTATAACATGCAATAAAGGCGTCTGTATCTAACTGTCAAAATACTATAAAAGTAGTAGAAATCAACTTAATATATGACTAACATAACCACTGCCAGTAAACTAACTAGGTGTACATTGTCAGAATCACTAGTTATATATAGACTACACATTGTTAACTATAGACTACTTAATTACGACTAAATGATTAGTTGTCTTTTATTAATACTTAGTTACAACCATTTGAGTCTAACACTTAATAATTAATAGGGGTCTACTTAGAGGAATTACACACAGTTTGCACAAAGGAAAACATCATCATCAAGCAGTCCCCGCATTTTTTTACTCGTTGACATCTATATATACAACTGAAAGATAATGATGTTCGACATAATACAAGCCAATGGAACTTATTATTATATAAATAAGCACCTTAAACACAGTATAACATTGCAAGTGCCAGTGTCCTTAAATGGACCACCCAAAATTATCGGTCCAATTCAGGAAACTAAGTGTGGTCCATTCCAGGCAACACGGACTACTTTTACTTACACTACGATAGTTCAACCCACGTCAGTCTTAGCCTAAAACACTTATTGTCGCTCAAACATGAAACCTGGCTATAACTAAAACAAATTTAATTGAATTTTTAAAAGCTGATCTTAAATGTATATCCTCGTTGTCAGGTACGGCTAAAAATAGATCAGAACTACATGAAATAGAGTTTTAACCGCCATTTAATAAATGTCTAATATTCCGTAAAACTGCCTACGTCGATACGATTAATATTCAACTGCGCAAGAATACAACAGTTGAAAACTAAGTTAAATGGGTATCTAGGGTGTAAATTGGCTGTGGTCCAATTAAGGCAACGGTCCATTTGGTGCAACTCTCCCCTACGCAATTTTCTATAGCGACCGTTTATGGCCTCGACCCTGCTCATTTTTCAATGAATTGATCCTTCACCACCTCTGCCAGTTTGAATAGGAGCCACCGTCTCAGCCACGCCATTTAAGGTCCCCGTGTACGGACCGTGCTAGCCCGAGATTTAAATCTCAGAAAGAGAACCGCGATCCTCATGCCCTCTAACACAGAGGCGCATGAGACGCAGTCTACGCTCTTACCGATGTAGCTAACTGGGCCAGTTTGGGTGGTATAGCCAACACAATCTTCCAAAAATTGCTATTAACTTTGCCTGTAATCTAATATCTTTCTGTAACAAAAAGCATAACATTCTAAACTGATTGTAAATGGCAAGCAATAAAAATTATGCAGATAAAGCATCAACATATACTTCTGAACTATTCCCACCTGCCAGCTACTACAAGTAGTAATTATCGATATTAATATGTTAATATGGCATCTAGATTCTAGAATAACCAGTTACAAACTGCGATTGTTTATTTGATAATTGATTTATTTGAAGCTCTTCTCACACTCACGAAATCATTCAATCTGAATTTAAGGCGTGAATGAATGTTCACAAATGGCCAATATGGAGTCATGCTTGGGCCAGAGTAAATTATCCATCTGAAAGAACTAATTAGGTTATATTTCTGTACTGCTCAGAATCCCTGTTCAAAGTTATAAAACCTAAAACGGGTGAAGCAGCTCTGCTATTGACTGACAATACCTTTACCTATAGCAGTCTTTTTTGTACACGTATGGCCTCGACCCTGCTCATTTTTCAATTAATCGATTGGCTGATATCCTTATCACCACTGCCCGTTTCAGTGGGTGTCACGCCATTTTAGACCCCCGTTTAATTACGGGCCGTGCTAGCACAGAGTTGCGTTGGACGTACGCTCTAACCAATGAAGCTAGCGAGGCTAGTATTTCGTATTATCAAGATTTCTATCATCATCATCATCATCATCATCATCATCATCATCATCATCATCATCATCATCATCATCATCATCATCATCATCATCGTCATCGTCATCGTCATCGTCGTCGTCGTCGTCATCATCATCATCATCAGTTACTGACGCCAGTCAATTGGCGGCGATGAGTACGAATATATGATCTCCATTTCCTTGGTGATTTGTCAAGTCTATTGCCCCCTTAGTGTTAGTCCAGTGTTTTTGTTGTCGGGGGGTTGGGGGTTCAACCCCCTAGTTCTCTTTCTAACCCCCTCAGCTAAGTAACTGAAAATATGTTGGGGGTTACTTTACTACAAAAAACTGGTGTTTGGTCTATGTGATCATGTGATTTGGTAATCTGCAAATTTTTGAACAACTAAAACACTGTGTTAGTCCAAGTGATGTTGTGTCCTCATTAATAAGTATTATCTATCCAGCGTTTTCCTCCACAGCTTGTCCAATTGTTGAGGAACCTCTACAAACAACAACGCGCAGCCGTCAGAACGGATAACATCACGTCAGACTGGTTCCGTGTTAAGAAAGGCGTTCGGCAGGGTTGTAACATCTCTCCTTGCCTATTTAACATCCTGGCGGAACAAGTGATGCGCAAGGCGCTTGACGGGTCTATGGGTGGCTTCAGAATTGGCGGTAGGATCATCAGTAATCTTAGATATGCGGATGACATCCTCTTGATTGCTACATCACCAGAGGAACTTCAGGAGCTCGTCAGTAGAGTCGAAGTCGCTGCCGATGAGTACGGTTTAAAGATAAATGCTTCAAAGACGAAAGTTATGACCAACACCGATGAGGTCCTTGAGGTTTTCGTTGCAGGCGTTGGGCTCAAACAAGTTGATAACTTTACATATTTGGGTAGCAAAATTTCAAGCGACGCAAAGTGTTCAGGCGATATTAAGTCCAGGCTGGCCATGGGTATGGCAGTCATGGTGAGGCTCATGAAGGTCTGGAAAAACAAATCCATCAGCACCCAAACCAAGCTCCGCTTGATGAAATCCCTGGTGTGGTCAGTCGCAACTTATGGTTGTGAATCATGGACACTAAAAAAAGCTGAGGAAGAGCAAATTCAAATTTTTGAGAATAAATGCATTCGAAAGCTTTTGCACATCTCTTGGACGCTCAAGCTTACTACAGAGCAAGTTTATCGGCTTGCTAGAACTTCTCCCGAACTCTTGGGTTCCGTCAAGGCTCGCAAACTCTCCTATTTCGGTCATATCATTAGGCTCCCTCAGGATTCCTTAGAAAATGCCATCATGCTGGGTCACGTTGAAGGATATCGACGCCGTGGAAGACCACGAATTAACTGGATAGACAACATTCTTTCCTGGTCCCATCTTTCTGGATCTTATCTTCTCGCTGCTGCACGCAACAGGCGCCAGTGGCGAACCCTAGTCCATGCATGTGACCAACCGTCGCGCAGCGACGTCGGTGACATGACATGACATGACATGACATCCAGCGCAGTGGCGTAGCCAGGTTATAACATCAGGGGGAGCGAGCACATGAAAAAGGCCCCAATTACCAAAATGAATAATTTCAATTAATTACATTCGTTATGATTATAAGTAGGCCCCCTATTTATTTTTGTATTTTAAAAAGGTTGCAAAAGCAATATGTATAGTAAATGTGTAATAGTATAATGTACTATAACATAACAGTACAAACACAACCCAATTAAATCAGCCTTTTTCGTCTAGACTTCATTTTAGCAAAGTTATCGATTAGGTCATCGATTACTTCGTTATGATCCACTTCACTAGCGAACTGTCTTTCAATCTGTCCTCGTCCATTGTAGAACGTACACATATGATTTTATGACTGAGTCGGCTAAAGGATTGTTCCACACCAGCGCTGTTTATTGGCAAAGTCAGCAAAATGTGTTACAATTAATGTGGTCTGCAGCCTGCAGGCTAGGATAAATGGAACACATAGTGACATAGGCCTAATATGTCATTGGCGATCATGAATTTTAGTACATGTCTGCTAGAGATTCTAATTTGGTCACATTGCTAAACTGCTTTGGATCTAAACAACTAAATTTGGAAGCCACATTAATTTTGTAAAATCCTCAAATGCTCCGGTCTCTGGTTATATATATATGCTGAAGGTCATAGGCCTACATTGGCTTCCTGTCAGGCAGCGCGTATTATACAGGGTTGTTTCCCAGGTGTGGCGGTGCCAGCTGAGCTGCACTCCAGCTTATCTGCGGGTCCTTTGGCGCCTCGTGCTGAGAGTTCAGGGTAGCCGCCACCTCCGCTCTTTGGGGAAAGGGATGCTCATTGTGCCTTTTGCCCGCACAGCCACCAAGCGAAATAGTACTTTTTCAGTGGTGGGCCCAACGGCACGGAACTTTGGAGCTGCGCCTGCTCCTCAGAACTCCCACTGATACGTTCTACACTAGATTGAAAACTCTCCTCTTTGGCCGTGCTGGAGTCGGGAGCACCCCTGAGTAGCCCCCTTTGAAGAGGTAATATATAAATACTCGAATGAATGAGTTAATGAAATCTTTTAGTTGTGCTATTTATGACACAACCACGAATTGACATTCTCTCATGGAATTTCTTTCTTTTCCGAACTCTAGGTTGCTCATAGTCAGTAGAAATATCACATTTTTTAGCAGCTCAGTTGCTGCATTCTCAATCTGTTCAAACTCAGATTCAAATTCATTTCGCATGTTTTTCATCTCGTTTTCAAATAGTTGAATTAGAAGCTGAGAGTAACTTAATGCTACTTTTCTGTAAATATGTGGATAAACTGAAAGCCTTCTCTGGCACTTTTTTGCAGAATATTCGAACTAAGAATTCAAACATATAAAGTGTTAGGCCTACAAGAATACCTTTTGCCTCAGCCAACTGTTTAGCAGTGCAGTTTGAAAGAGGTTTACCATTTAAGTACAAGGTGACATATTTCTTATGTCGTTTGAGCGATTGGAATAAATAATTTTCGAACGATTGAAATAAATAGTGAAAAAGGCCCCACATTTTGGAAAATGGTCTCAGAGGGAGCGGTCGCTCCCCCTGCTCTCCCCCTAGCTACGCCTCTGATCCAGCGTAGTCTTGGTCTGCCTTTGTGTCCTTCTCCTTCGAATCATGCATACATGTATAGTGCACCCTGTTGTATTCGGTCAACTGGCTGCTCAAACCATCGGACTCTTCGTTGAACGGCTTTGTCTAGCAGAGTCGAGATTTCTTTAACGCCCAAAAAGCGAAGCAACAGGAACCAGGTTATTCACAGGCTGCCCTAAGCACTGATGCTGTAGCCAATGTAGCACGCCTATAGATTTGCAGCCTGTGATAGTTGTGCACTGTGTCTACTTACTAATTCACCCCCACAGTGAACCGGAATTATAGTGTGCTACTGTGTGTACAACGTTCGGTATGTTAGGGCATCGGCTTTAGAAAAATACGGAGCATGCTTCTAGCCTATGTAGCAAAATTACGGCGGAAATTCCCCGACAAGGAAAATTTTCGGCGAAAGTGTTAGGAGGATTTGGTAGCTTTCGCCATAGAGGTCTTCTTATAAATGAAAATTTAGTGTATGTTTTTCATGGTAAAGACGTTGGCAATGTTTTCTTAGCAATAGTGCCACCTCATAGCATCACGCGGTGTCATGACTTCCACTAACAAGGAACGGTTCGTGTGTTTAATTCTCGATATCTTATATATATATACATATATATAGTATGATAATAGATGTATATATATATATAGGCTTACGCTTATTTGTGTTCGAATATGTGTTCTAGTTTATTCTGTCAAATAGCTAACAGTTAGGCCTACTCCTACTTCTGTATCAAAACTTAACAGTTATCCTTCTTATCCACCATAGAATAACATAAAGATTTGCGTTCCATTTCCTCAAAACTGAAAGAGAAATAATATAGGTCACTCAGAGGCAGGGCTTTCGTGTGTTGCTAAAACCACCTATAACATCCTGAACCTTTTTCAGGGCTACAAAAACACAATAGACGGGTTCTAGATCATGCCCTTTAACCCTAACCATACGGGGAGGGGTCTTTTATGACCCCAGGCGGTTGATTGTTGCTATAAAATTTTAACCTTTTAATATATTTTCAAACAATTTTAGGAATTTGTCACATTCCTTTCCAGCTTTATAGAGAATATATCGGGAATGGGTGGCGTGGTGATGCGTAAATGATACGATCCCAACAATTTTTTAATGTTTTGCCTTTACTTTTTCTCATTTTACGTTATTTTTCTTTCCATTTTTTCCTACAGTATTAGCATTTCTAGTTCTCTGTTGTTAGTGACATCAACAGTAATGTGAATTGCAGTAAGTTATTTGCTTAGCTGTTATTTTCGATAAGTGATGCCCCTTGTTCGAGTTCATAGCGTATGTTGTAGTCTGTTATTCAACCGAGTCATCATTATCATGTCAAATGTTATACACATAGAGTAGTATATAATTAGTAAAATTGCGTTTCAAACAGCCAGCCGTTTGCATCATTTCAGTGAGCGATAATAAAAGATTAGTAGTTATTTGTAGTAAAAAATGTTGAAGTTGCCAATAACTTATCTAAACGCTTTATTTATGTTTATCTTCAGAGTAAGATATGTTAGGCTTCTGGTGCAAAACACGATGACATTTACTAATGACATTGTGTAAAAGACAAATACTGATTTACAGAACTTATCATTGTATATGACAATTTCATGTAATGACAATAGTCTAAAACTGCGTTAAGAACAACGTATTACAAATTCGCATTATTTGTTAAATTTCTTTGTGGAAACATGAGATCCTTGAGAAATTAAAACTATGTCGTTTGCATTCAATTTGATGCATTCACAAATGCTTTTGTTCTGAGAAGAGTTTCTGACAATCAAATAACAAACATGTTGATCCTAGAGCAAAAACAAAGATTTACGACTCCACTCGGTACGTTTAAGTTGTGTTGTATGCCGGTATGATTAGGGTTAAATTGTGAAAAACTTGAAGGAATAAGAATGAATGCACGTTTTGAGTGCATCAGTTTACATAGACCTAAGTGAGTGTCTGTTGGAGACCGAATTCGATGATGGATACACTGAGAGATGACCTTGCTTCGTGGTATCTAATCTTATATAATCTCATCTGGAAACTTATGTAGCACCCTTCTCGTAACAACTTTGAGACCGGAAAGACAAGCAACGGAGGATACGCACTCTGAGGCATATGGGACTTCAACCCTGACCTAAACGACATCACAGAACTAACAGTGCAGTTCATTGGAATTCTACTTATGATACGCTGAGTCGAATGGAAGGCATAGGGAGTCAGAGGACAGATGACAGCTAAGCCCACTAGCCATTGCCACATATAGCATCGGTTCTCAAACGGTAGTACGCGTACCCCAAGTGGTACGCCTGGTGTCGCTAAGTTGTACGGGACAAAATTCAAAAAGATTCTTATATTAGGGCCTATATTATATATCAATTTTTTAATTTGTCTACCTACGGTCCTGCACTATTTGTTGTTTTTGATCTGACCTTTGCTGGTGGTACGCCAACATTCGAATTTTTACCAGGTGGTACAATAAAATAAAGTTTGAAACTGGTGACATATAGAACATCAATAGGATATGAAGTAGGTCTAGATATGGAAGGACAGTTAGACAAATCTTCAGAACAACAGATTGGCTCCTTGAGAAGTGGGTAGGCCAAGACACTAGCGTAACAAGAATGGAAACAATCTTCAGCGGGAAGAGGCTACTTCGAACCCAACGACCTGGGAACAACCATTAATTCAGTTTTGTTTAGGCGGCCCCAAGTTTTTCAGGTAAATGTAAAGGTAGGCCTACACGTTTTTATGTAACGACCGTATGGTCTCAACCTTGCTCATATTTATGTAGCTGCTGAAGAACAGTAGACAGTTTCTCCAAAGCCTAATCTTGAAATGTTATACCTTATAATGCTCGTTTATACAGTGATGCCGACCATTTCATAAACAATCTATTTGTCTTATAATATTATAAATAATCGTACATATACACTAAACTCTGATCTAACATCATAAAACCTGCAAAGTGAAGCTATTATAGCTAATATAGGAGCCAGGAGGAGGAGGAGTAGTCTCTGGAGAAAACCAGAGAGGCAGTCATGGGTATGAAGTATTAGCTACTTCATTTTCTTAGCCTCGGCGAATGAGGGCGAGTGGCTAGTCCTCTCCCTCGCCGTCTCATCTTCCCCACCAACAGAGTACGGTCAATGTACTCATTATAGCTGAGTTGCTATACGGGGCGCAGGTGGAGCAGAAATGTCGAACGAAATCTGTGCCCTGGAGGAAATTTGAACCCATCTCGGTTGACAATCCAGCATGCTAACCACGAGTGTTCTCGCGCGGACTCACACTGTCGCGCACCCCAGTATGCATTGTGTCCGGAAATAAAGGGAACCCTTTTATTAATAATGAAAATAATTAGTAAATGTGCTTCGATTTTCAAATTCCAAGACTGTTTTAATCATGACACAGTTACTTAAATAGGAAGAAGAGCCAAGCAGAGGGAAAATTGACAAATTGTTTTCTGGTGAAAATTTCTGGGAAAGTTGCTGTTTCTGGATCTCTTCTGCTAATTGCCCTGCTATGTGTTCATTTCGAAAGTGGTAAGTTTCGCTATTGCTCTATAATTATTAGATGCGATCATTTTAAAATTAAAATCTGTAATTCACAAGGTACTGTAATACATGCAAGTTAGTCTACTGCAACCAGGGCTGTAGTGGTAAAATTTGAGGTGAATACACGCTACCGATGAGAAGTGGCGTGACTATGGGGCTGGTGTCACCCTCAAAAATCTTATGACCTTTTTTTAGGAATTCATCTCTGAAAAAAAGTTGATGACCTTTTTTTAGTCATTCGCCCTTAAAACCTTTCATTTCCTTTTTTAAAATCGAAATTTCATTAGTCAATTGCTATACGGTCCCTAGAGAGGTAAGTATACGCTGTATACCCGCGTATACCCTCGCTACAGCCATGGGTATACGCTGTCTAGAGGTGAGTATACGCTGTATACCCGCGTATACCCTCCACAACAACCCTGACTGCAACGATCTCCTTATTTTTACGCTTTATTTGTAATGCGTTACAGAATGAATTGGGTTGATCTTTGGTGCTAGTTGCTTATACAGTTATACATGTACATTGTGAATGTTGATTAAGATATAATTTTAATTACCGGCATCTTAAGTAATGCCAGCATCATAGAGCAAAATAATATATCGTTAGGACAAAGGACGATTACAATGGAAAACAGAGAGCCGAAGTCTATAATTTTGAATCTAACGGTTCTGCAATGTGTCGTCTGCTTGACCGACGAATTCTTAAAAAGCGTGTAGAAATCTTAGCCGAAAAAACTCTTAAAATTAAGATGGAAATAATGGGTCAAACATAAAATTGGATAGTAAACTTTTTATCTAAAAGAACATTTCAAGCTAAAATTGGAGCTTCTTTTTCAGACAGATACACTTTGGAAATTGGCACACCTCAAAGGTCCATTATGATATCACCCTTATTATTGCTGATTAGGATTAATGATACCTGCATTGGCTTCCTGCCTCGCAGCGCATCTCCTATAGGATTGCTTCTCTTGTTTGGTGGTCTCTCTCTGGTGAAGCTCCGTCTTACCTATCTGATCTCTGCTGCCCGCTCTCTAGCCTAATGTCCCGTCGAGTTCTACGTTCTGCAACTGGGAGTGAGCTGTTGGTTCCTCGGTCCCGCTCCTCAGTTAAACAGCGTCGTGCCTTCTCAGTGGCTGGCCCCTCTATGTGGAATGGGCTTCCACCTTCTTTGCGCTTATTTTCACGAGGAAGT
Source organism: Allolobophora icterica (assembly GCA_963556255.1). NCBI lineage: Eukaryota > Metazoa > Annelida > Clitellata > Crassiclitellata > Lumbricidae > Allolobophora > Allolobophora icterica. The sequence continues at coordinate 4,075,501 of OY744604.1, read as the reverse complement.
TCACCTGTTTTCTACCGCCTCCTTAAGACTTCTCTTTTTAACCATGGCTGGACTGGGAGCACCTCTGAGTAGGTTTATTGAAGAGGCGCTACATAAATTATCAAAATGAATGAATGAATGAAAATACCTAACTGAAATGACTTTGCTTGCTCCGTCTATGCTGGCCATCGCAACCATAAGAAATTAGAATCCAGCATCCAGTTGTCTTTAAATGCAGTTAATGAATGGTGTAATAAGAATGGATTTAAAATATCTATCAATTAAACATATGATTTTTTTTACTTAGAAACGTAGGTTACCAAAATGTGAATATCAAAATTGGGAGAGAGCCCATTAAAATTGAAAAAAACCCAGCTAAATTCCTTGGAGTCAGTTTTCATCATAAACTGGTGTGGAAATCAAATATAGAGCAACCATTATGTCAGCCAATGGCGTGGGTACAACAGAATAGCTGCTGCAGCAGGCATGGGCCACACTTACGAAACTGCCAGTCAATCCCTACATTTCATAGCTCCTAGTACCGGTGTAAAAACACCCAACGAATAGAAAGGTCGTGGAAATCTGCCAAGGAACCAAACATCATTAGTTGCTAGACTCCTATCTATGCGAGTATATGCAGCGAAATCGTGTGAAAAAGAGAGGTGCTGATCCTTTTCACTCAATTCTACAAGACATTGTGACATTCTGGCCGCCGGAATAGTGTTATATTAATGAGAAACTAAAAGAACTATAACAGTTAAAGACAATAACAATATTGTCGGGTAATTTTAGGTGGTTGGATAAAAAACAAGTGCGTTGGATAAAAAACGAGTGCATGAATTGTCTCAAGCTGTAACCATCAGATGAACTAAATTTGTTGTCCCTCCATGGGAGCTTAACGGCGCTTCCCTAGAATCCCAGACTCCCTTTCTGGCAGTTTGAGAAAGAGTGCGCAGTTGACATTTCTGATTATTTTATGCGCTGTTCCTAATCATAGCAGTTTTTAGCATTCTATCTTCATAGCTGTCTTCTTTCTCCTCAGTTCTCATTCACCTCACAGTTAATCATTGACTTTCTACCTATTTTCCATCCACTTCGCTTTAGTTTGGTCACAGGTCATTGACACACGCACAGCGTCGCGCACACGTAAGTAAGTAAGGAAGTAAGTATATCCTTTATTGAACCAACTGCTAACCGCACTTTGGTGTAAATGAAAGTTTAAAAAATAAAAAAAATTAAAACTAAGAAAACGTGCCACCATATTGAAATTCAAGACCTATTTATGCTGTGCGAAACTCATGCAAAGTTCAATCTACCTTAAGGCAAGGTCACATCACAACATGCTCTGACATGTTACAGCTTAAATGTCTTAGTGATAATATTTTTATTATTAACTTTGAAACTCTTGGCCATATAAGTGTTGAAGGACTAAGCTGTGTCTCGAGTTTGGGGCTCGCATCGCAGCTCTTGGCGATATTCCATTTGAAAAGATACCCGGTTGTTTTGAGCGCAGGCCTTGTAACGCAGAGTGTCCGAGCTCGAGGCTCTTCCGCGACGATTACTGTGTAGGGACCTTTGAGCAGCTCTCAACGCACAATCGCTGTGCGCAATCAATGTGACTTTGTCATCAACAGAAGATAGAGGCCCTTATTAAATGCAGAAATTAAACTATTCACATTTAGACGTTTAGGTAATAGTGCTATACTGACTGTTTGCAACCCATTGCGAAATTCATTTTGTGACACCAAACAGAAGGAGTTACAATAATTATATCCGCTGAGAACGAGTGAATTACTGATGACGATATATTTAATTGCCACAGTTACAACCTATAATCTTTGCCTAACTAACTAAATTTGATGCTTTTCCTCTCAACTAGCTGAAAGTGACCTCATCCAACGGCCAAAAGATGCAATAGTAATTGTAAATCAGTCAACGTTTTTCAACTGTTCGAAGTCAATTGATAAATCAAGTAACAATTCGGAAGAACTTACCTGGTATCATCAACCTTTGGGTGGAGTCTCTACAGGGGTTTACGAGCATGGAAGAATTAGAGACAAATACATAGGCAGGTTCGACATAGACAAAAATTTGACCTCTGGTATATTCAATTTGCTGGTTCAGAGACCGGAGTCAAAAGACTCAGGCACATATAAATGCGTGGAACATGTTCTGGAGGGCACAGGACCATCAGCCGAACTCACTGTTCTAGGTACGAATCAAATGTTATGTCTCAAATGTTTTTAGTAGTTTTGTAGTGCTAGTCTATCACCTAATTATCGTCACATTTGTACCTTTACAGGCTTTACTGTCAAAATATATCATGACAGTAGTGCTATAACAATTTAATTCATTTATTATAATTTATTTCTGTTTTTAAGGTACCAATTATTTATTACGCTGTCAATGAATCTGAATCTGATAGGTGGATGCAAGTGGAGTTTTTGGTGGAAATTTCTAAATATGAGTGACATAGCATGTGAAAACACGCGATTCGGGAAATTTTCTGAAACTAGGTTATGTTAAGTGAATAAGTGAGCATGAGAAGAAAGGGCGATATGAATTATCTATAGGGCCTAAAGATACGGTGACAGTTAGGTATCCTGGATCATAGAAGTCAGTTATTCAGATGAAGTCAGTAAAAGTTATGCACTAGTGACGCGTTTCTTTAATGCAATAAATTTAGGAATGAGTCTTAGATGACACAAAGAAGCTGCTTAAGAAAGTAAACAAGTTGAAAAGGTAATTCTTAAGTCAAGTTCAGAGACCTTTCAGTTTACACGGAAGAGAATAGAAGCAAGCGGTTAACCTTCTAATATGAAAGTTTTAACTATTTTATATTTATGTAGCTAAGTTTTCTTTATTCTCTTGTAGATTCAAATTTGATATGTGAGCCCGACAAAGATCTTAATGAAATTGTTGGACCGACTCAATGCACCAAGCCAATAGCACCGGATCAACTGCAACTACTTTGTAGTGTGACGTATAATGGTAACGTAGCTCCTGAAATGGAATGGAGAAAAGTTGGCAGTGAACCGCAATCGATTGAGACTGAATGTGACGTCAGAGGCAAACACGTAATGTGTAATGCAACAATCGAAGCTAACCTTATCATGGATGGATTCGTTTATATATGCCAAATTATAACAGCAAAACAATACAACTATTCCTTGAGAGTCAACAAAACTATATGTAAGTTCAGCATGATAGGTGTTTTTATCATCTGTGCAAAGAAGCTGAAACGCTATTTTTGCTAGATATAATATTGTCCTGAAGTCTTCTTTAATGAACATTATCAATTATTAGAAGTGTGCCTTATATCCTTATATAAATGAATGAATATGGTATGGAATTCGCAGGCCTACTTTAACCACAATTTAATACCTTAACATAACGCAGGCTTTCAGTATTTAAGAAGACATGCAATCTGTGTTAGAACTGCTGAAGTTAATGGGTTAATGACAGTTAACATCGTATGGATTAAGCACCTCTGATTAGATATCTGCATGAGGCGCTATATAAATGTCCTTTGGAGACAAAAATCCAGACGGACGTGGCGAGGTAGTATATGTTTAAGGATAGGGTCGAATAATATATCGAAATGTACGTTATCGATACCTTGGAATCCTTTTATCGCGTTTTTTTAAATAAATTTAAATATGAATAAAAAAGACGAATGAAATTGAACTTTTTTTAAAGGTTATTATTTTGAAATCCACGCAAAACTTTATTCGAGTATAATTCGTTGGACAGAACCAGTCGAGATCTGTTGCATGTGGAATGTTTGGATGAGAGTTGTGTCTCAGTGGATTCTATGACAGCTTTTAAGAGGGATCTAGAAAGAGTAGGTTAAGATTAAAATGTTCATCAGTTACCAAGCAACGCTCACATAAGTACAACTGTCACCAGAACCAGGCGCGCACATGTACGCGCTGAGCCCAACCAACAGTTTCCATTAAAATTTTTAGAGTTTACAGATGGCACATTGTTCAGAGTCCTGGATAAGAACACTTCCGACCATCATTACTCGAGTCGCCATGTCGATCTGTAACGAACAACCATTCGATGGATGGTAGAACCCAGTTCTGGTATACGGTCGATGCCATTCCACAGCCTCTCCTCGCCTTTCGACGGCGCAGATCGGTCCATAGGTGTGATTCGTGACCGCCCATCTGGTATTTGTCACTCCCTTGAGAAGAGATGTTCTATTCCAAGGCCAAAAGAGCCTATGACCATCATATGTCGAATGCAACATAATTAAAATCGCAAGCATAACGTTATATCTGCCTTGTAGGTTTTTATCTATATTGCTTTTACTTGCAGCTTAGAGTCTAATGTGCCTCGTATTGATTCATTGATGCGTTTATTGCATACCTGAATTGGTGCCTAACACTGGCGTAAACCTGTCCAAAATATTGGGGGGATAGGGTCTGGACCAGAGGTGCAATAAAACAAGTTTTTTCAAGATGAAAAGTTGTTTTTTGTTTTGTTTTTATGGTCTTTGTTGTTTTGGTTGTATTTAAGATTTTCTGATTTCTGATAATAAAATCATGAAAAATGGCAGTTTAATTAATTTGCTATATCCGAAAATTAGAAATGAATAAATCATGTTATTAAAATAACTTCTAAAAAATAAGAAATTTATTTTCAAAAGAAACAAAAAAAACAAATTTTGTGGTTTTCTTATTTTTTAACGAAAATCCGAAAAAAAATTCACCTCTGGTCTGGTGTTACGTTAATGCGTATGAAATGGGGCGTTTTGTTTACATGTAAATTTGTTTCGTCTTGAAGATATTGAAGATAAAAATAAATCTTTGTTTTCATCATGAATTTCTGATAGTATTTAAATTCTATGCCTCTGTTTTTCTGTTTCCGAAGAAATTTGTCTATATTGAAACATAATGTTTTAATATTTGAAGAAATTCTCCTCTCGATTTTTTTGGGGGGAGAGCATTGCCCCGGCTCCTCAATTATTGGGGAGAAGGGCACGTGCCCCGGCTGAACCCACAGAGTCTACGCCTATGGTACCTGAGACCTTCTAAATGAAAGTATTACATAATTATAGACCATTAGATGTGAAGTTCACATTAATTTTCATTATCGCCATGAATATTGGTCTAATGCACAGATACTTTTTCCGACACTTCCGTGAGAGCTATTACCATGAAGGAGGAAGCTTTTTGTTCCGCCAACACGAGTCGTGACCTGTTCTGTTCGTACAAATGGTACAAGGACAACAAGACAGATCAGTTGGGTCCGAGGCTGAAACCAAGCAATCCTGGATTACACAGATGTGAGGCGGAGTGTAAAATACGACATGAAATATGTGCATTCACGGCAATGGTAATCAACGTTTCCGAATCAGGTAATTTAAATCGTAAGTCAGTTGTCTTGTTCTCTTGTTCCAGGGAGTTCACGTAGGCCTACTAGAGTGTTAGAGATAGGTGCGTGTATGATATGAAAGCAAACAGAGCAATCTTCGCATCGGTACTGCATGACGAGGGCCATGTGCTGAACCATCATCTCCCACCGCTGAGGCCACAGCACTATTCCATGAGGCCAAGACTGCACGACCCATTTATACCTAGGGCGGACAATTTAATGAGGAAAACATTTCTGACAAGAATGCTTTATTTTGTATAAACAATATGTAAACCAAACTTTAAAGTGCGGTATAAGCAGTTGGTATTAATAAAGAATATATTTACTTTACTTATTTACTTAGATCAAGGACTGATTTTCAGTCATTTCACTTTTCCTCGTAGTCTAATTGTTTAAATCCGGATTGATCACACTTCGAGTCAAAAATTATAACGATGACTGTGATGATGGCAGTGATGATGATGATGATGATGATGATGATGATGATGATGATGATGATGATGATGATGATAATAATAATAATAATAATAATATTAATAATAATAATAATAATAATAATAATAATAATAATAATAATAATAATAATAATAATAATAATAATATTATTAATATAATTAATATAATTAACTCCCCAGCCAGGAGTTAGAATAGGGCCATTCCGGACTTTTTATAAGTTACATTAATTAATATTGAAGTCCCTGAGGGATCCTGTATACCTCGGGGCAAAAAAAAAAATAATAATAATAATAATAATAATAATGATAGTACTTATTATCATTATTATAGGATGAAGAAGAAGGTTTAGCCAACCCATAGTTTTCATTTCTCCTTAGCCTTTTTAAAGACCCGAAGGGATCACATTGCAATAGTTATCGTAGCCGTAATTGTAGTCGTAAATTTGTATAGAGCCACGTCAACGGATACCCATCAGAATCGCTCCCAACATTACAACACCAAACCACGATCGAAAAGAATGGTTTTCAAAGGCTTGGGGGAAAAGGAGCAAAGAAAGACCAAAATGTTCATTCCGCAGGTGCTAGGCAACCTATTCCAGAATGATGGACCGCCCACAGCGAAACTTTTATGGAGCATTGTTGAAGTTTAAGCCATAGGGACAACCTTGCGTGACAGAACGAAGGAATCTACGGCCTGGTATGAATGACACCGGCACACAAAGCTCCCTGAGCTAGACTGAGGCAAGGCCTGCAAGATATTTTATGCATTCGCACTAGAATCTTAAAGTCGATGCGTGTTTGCATAGGCAACCAGTGGAATTCCTCCCGTTTACAGCTAGACAAACGAATCTGACGTAGGTGGTAGATGCACGTGCGACATACATTTATCCGTGTTCTGAAAAGATCAATTCTTGGCCCTGGATCACACCAAAATCCTGCACAGGAAAGCGGTATCGCAGATTGGATCGACTTTGGATACCTGCCCGCGACTCCCAACCATGATGAACTGCGTCTTTCCGGGTTTCAACCGCAGGCGGTTGGATGACGTGAGAAATGGCGACAGAGGGTCGAGCTTACACCGACATGTTGTCTTTTATACCACGTGCCAGGTGTTTAAACGCCTAGGCGCAAACCGGAAATCTCATTAGTAATTGTAATTATAATCACAGATTAATACATATATAGTGACTCTTCAAGAGACTCGTCGTAAGTACTTGGGTATTAAAAAATAATCATAATTATAGGGTTGATTATGACTGTGATGACGATTATACAGAATCTGTAAACTGTAAACGGATCGTTCATTTAATCCGTTTCCATATTGGTTTATTTTGTTCATGAAGCAATGAGTGCTACATATGCATCAGATCACAATTGGTGGTGGCTGTTGGTTCTGCTTATTCCTCTCTGCGTAATCGTAGGAGTGTTGTTGTACTGCGTCTGGAAAAAAGGTAAGTGTTGTCTGTATTCTGCGTTGTGTTTGTGTAACTAAATAAAAGGCTTAGGCAACGAGTTCTTATGGCAAAGTAGTAGGCCTATGAGTCGTTTTAGAGGCTTAGACCTACATAACTTTTCCGAGCTCTTTAATCTATCCGCGCATAATGAGGATAAAGATCATATAGGCTACGGTGTACAGAAAATCCGACGAAACATTTCAGTTTCTGGAGTACATTTAAAGAAATTGTTTATATTTTTGAAACTTATCTAGGAGTATTTATTTTCATTCAGGGGCCTATAGTTTGTGCTTTAAATGTCTCCTTCGGTCAGAACACATCCAAAAAGGCGAGGTTAGCGTTAATAATTACTTAGAGAACGTCATTTTAAGTGAACCGATTATTTATTTGAAAAGAGTAGGCCTAATGGACGAAACATTTTAGTACAATTGAAATTTCACACAATTTTGCTAAATTTATTCGTCTGTATTTTGTATGTTCTGACTCCCTCTGGACACGGTTCACACAAAGTGCGAACAGCATATAGAGGGAAAGCAAAAGCTAATGAAAGACTTTCAGACAGGTCAAATGGAGAGACAGACAGGTGGATGTTAGGTAAGAGAGATAAAGACCTAGAGAGGCGTACAGAGCAAATTCACGGGCATAAACTAATTATAAACCGGTTCCAAGAAGAGTCTATTAAGTTGGCCACATTATTCTTGGCTGCCATAGGCGTAATTTGTGGGGGGTACGAGGGGTACCCGTAGCCCCACTCTTTGGACTGGGGTAACGTGCCCTCACTTTTTAAACAATACCAATCAATAATTTATTATTACTGCAATTAAAAAATGTCTTGTTTTTATTGACACAAAAATTAATGAGAATACTGGCAGGGTAATATGTCCAAAATGGTCTCCATGCGAAAAGCGAAAGTGGAGAAGAAATTGTTACCACCACTTTGTATTCGTTTGTAATTTGAATTGTTATTTAGGTCTCACAGAAAACGATTTTGATTTTGATTTTTTTTAATGCCTGTCTGACAAGAAGCTGGTGGCATTAACATTATTTAGAAGTTGCGTTTTCCATCAGCTGCGAGATGTGCCAGTCAGTGAGCATAAGCGAGTGCTGTAAACTTTGTTCGCCTGTCAAAGTTTCTAATCCTCAACGCCACGGATCTGCAACTTTTACCACGGTGTGCCCTGTCAACTTTGGATTATTTATTTATTATGCGCAACGTCACACGAAAATGTGAATCTGAGGCGCGGTTAGTCATTCGTCAGGTGTAGTGCAATTAGATATACATATGTTTGAAAGCCAGTGAGAAGTAGTGAGTTTTTAGGCTTTTCTTGAAAGAAGAAGAGGTCGAGCAACGGATAAACATTGGTAGTCGGTTCCATTCCTTGGGAGCTGCAACCCGAAATGCACGAGAGCCCATGACAGTGCAGCATCTAGGCACAACCAACAGACCCATAACCAAAGACCGCGTGGCGGGATGTATGGAGAGTAGTGGTTGAAGGTAGGTAGAAGTACACATTGTTAGGGTTTTATAGGTCAAACAGGCCAGTTTAAGTCTAATTCTGAATTCTACAGGTAGCCAATGCAGCAGATGGAGTAGAGTTAATGCGTTTGAACGAGAAAATGCGCGCAACACCACGTGAGACAGAGAATTTAGGATGCGTTGAAGCCTGTTGACTTGAAGATCTGCTTGCCTGCAAACACAGAGTTCGCATAATCAAGGCGAGAGCAGACAAGAGAACAGGAAATTCATTAATTAATTCATTCATTTGAGCACTTATATAGCGCGTCTTCAGGGTGACTACTGAGAGGCGCTTCCGACTTCAGCACGAACATAAAGAACAGTCTTTAGCGCAGTGTAGAAATGCTCGGGTTGGGTTTTCTCGAGGAGACGCAGCTTCAGAGGGAGCCCGTTCCATACCACAGGACCAACCACTAAAAAGGCCCGATTTTGCATGGTAGAAACAGGTAGGATATGGTAGAAACAAGATTTGCAAAGGTGTGTTATGTGGGGTTGGAATGCAAGATTACTGTCCAAAGTGACTCCAAGTGTTTTGACAGTCTTTGATATTGGAACAACAGTGCCAGCAAGGTCCACAGTAGAATGAGAATGGAAAGAGCGCAGTCGCTTGCGTGAGCCAAACATGATTGCCTCAGATTTATCTGGGTTTATAGCAAGACCATTGAAGCAGAACCATGCATGCACTGAAGAGAGGCACTCTTCTAGTATTGCTTTATCGGACTGATCCGTTGGCGACAGAGCGATTAAAAGCTGAGTGTCATCAGCATACTGCTGTAACTGGACTCCAAAGTGATTGGCTATGCGACTGACTGGTGAAGTGAAATGGTAAATAATAGAGAACCTGGAACAGAGCCCTAAGGACACCAGCAGTGCAGAGAGAAGGACCCGATCGAGCAGTACCAATACCCACTTGCTGAGACCGATTGCAGAATTGAGAAGCTAACCAATTTAATTTTTTGGAAGAGAGGTGAAGCACTGGAACGTTTGTGGTGAGGTGGGGTATGACATACCCCAATACATAGTTTTTACTTGCAAGTCGCGATATCAGCTACATAACATTTATTGTGAGCTAAACTAGAGTTTTGTAACCATTATTATCAACTAAACTGGTGATTATCACGAACAATAATTGTTTCTCGGTCATTACTGAAATGGCCAGCAGGTGGACTAATAACCACGCAATATCTACCAAACACGTGCATTTTTCTGTCCTCATTCACAACATTACCAGACGCACGAATAGCCAATATTTCAAGTGAAATAAAGACTGTTTTCAGTCATCATTGCCGACTGATTGCTCAAAGCAAGCTATGCACAGAGTATCAACGTGTTCAAGGCACACTCGCTTGCTACACGCATGACATGTGAATCTTGTTTTACGATCCCTGTATACGAGAAATTATAATTTGATTTTAATATGCAACAAAATGTTAAAAATTATGCGTTCAAAAGTACCTGAAATTGTCAGTAGTATAGAATGTTAGCAGCTGGCGATTTTGACCAATACAGGGTTCAAATCCCAACCTACTAGGTTCAAAAACATTTTCTAACCTGTAGGATAGGATAAAAATCTCCTACGTGCACGAGGCTATAGACGCGGGTCAAGTAAAATCGACCGATAACTCGGTACGGGATAATCCTGCGTGCATATATAAAAATGTAAGAAAATATTTCTTAAAACAGCTTAAAGGAATACCATCCCAACATAAAATGGAATACTCGAAGAAAACGGTTATCGAATTAAGAAAAATCGCCAAGCAGAGCGGCTTGGTTGGATATACGAGACTGCGGAAAGCGGAGTTGATTGCTAAAATCAAAGCTAACGAGACCCAAACACTAATTCCCTCACATTTTGCACCAATCTCGCCTAATACCAGTTTGCAGATTGAAAACCCAACACAAGCACCCTCAACAGCACGAAAAGTATACAACAAAACTATGTCAGCGATTAAAACATGTGCTGAGGTGATTGAAAGGAACATACCTAAGCAACCAATGAAAATCGTAAAGGAGAACTTTGGGGTAATGCGAACAAAAATTACTTCATATTTTAGGAAACTAATTAATAAACCAAAGTTTGAAATTCATCAAACGGCTTCGGCCATCAAGGGCTTCACGAAACAATACACAGTAGAGGGAGCTAACGGTATTGATGCCACATCTTTTCTTAACACCGTTCGAGCACAGACGGTCGACTTGTTGCTGAAAAATCGTCAGACAAAGACCAACTTTGTCCTTACCTGCACAATGGAGCGCGTTGACATGAAGACTGGAGAAGTAAATTCCAAAGATTTTCCATTCGTTTCAAGGACTGAGGTGCTTCTAGACTCCACCGATGTAAGTGAAATTTATAACAACGCGAAAGATAAAATTATTGAGTCGATGTCCGCCTTCCAGATGCGTGGTAGTAATTGGCGACTCAGAGCGGTTCAAAAATTAGATATCAACACGGTTGTTTATAAACCGCTGAAAGGTAGTTCTTACATTCCACTACCGAAATGTTTGGCGAGTAAAAAGGGAATTATTAATATGAAGAACGAAGACGAAGAATGTTTCAAGTGGTGTGTGACGAGAGCCTTAAACCCTGTTGTGAGAGATTCAGAAAACATTACGAAAGTCTTAATCAAGCAGTCTGAGGAACTTAATTGGTCCGGTATCGAATTCCCAGTAGCAGCGGATGCTATCGTGATAAGCAGGTTTGAGAGAAATAATAATATTAGTATTAATGTTTTTGGATACGAGATAGATGTTAACCTGTTCCCACTATATTTATCGAAGCATAAGAACGATCGGTGTGTAGATCTATTAGTCATTTCTGATGGAGAAAAGAAGCATTATTGTTGGATAAAGAACTTTAACAGACTGATGGCGGTTCATAGAGAAAACTCACGCACTTCGATGCACTATTGTAAAAGATGCTTAATAGGATTCAGTAGAAAAGATTCTCTACACAAACACACCGAGTACTGTTCCCAACACGACGCTCAAAAGATAGAACTTCCAGAACCGGGAACTATGTTGAGTTTTAAAAATTATTATAGAAAGATGAGAGTCCCCTTCGTGGTGTACGCCGATTTCGAAAGTTTTATTAAACCTATAGACACTTGTCAACCAGATTCCAACACGTCCTACACCAACAAATACCAAAAACACGTTCCAAGTTCTTTTTGTTATTACATAAAATGTTTCGATGATGACTTATATTCGCGAGCCCCCGTAATGTTCACAGCGAAGAACGAAGGCTATGATGTAGCGCAGATATTTATAGACACTATTATAGACGATATAAAAGATATTTACAAGCGATTTAAATTTCCGAAAGACATGATATTCGGGAAGGAAGACAAGGAGCTATACGACTCGGCTACTGTTTGCCACATTTGCGAAGGCGAACTAGGCGATGATCGAGTTCGAGACCACTGTCATTTAACTGGAAAATATAGAGGGGCCGCTCATAACATTTGTGATCTACGCTTTAAAGTCCCTAAGTTTATCCCAGTACTGCTACATAATTTATCCGGATACGACAGTCATTTATTCGTAAAGAAATTACGAGGCGATGATAACGAAAAGATTAACTGCATTCCTTGCAACGAAGAAAAGTACATCTCATTTAGCAGAGAAGTTGTGGTTGATAAGTTTGTGGGTAAAGAAAATAAGGAAGTAGAGGTTAAACGTGAATTACGTTTCATCGATAGTTTTCGATTTATGGCTTCGAGTCTCGACGCTTTATCGAGGAACCTAAGCAAAGACCAGTGTAAAAATATAAGCAAGCACTACTCTGGTAATCGGCTCGATCTCTTGCTTCGAAAAGGAGCGTATCCTTACGATTACGTTGATTCCATCGATCGACTGAACGAAACAGAACTACCACCAAAGTCGGCATTCTATTCGAGACTTAACGACTCAGACATTAGCGAGGAAGACTACAACCATGCATGGGTGGTATGGAATGAATTCGGATTTAAAACGTTTAGAGAATACCACGATTTATATAACCTGTCCGATGTTCTCCTGCTCGCCGACGTGTTTGAAAATTTTAGAGACGTGTGCTGCGAGAACTATGGTCTAGACCCCGCTTGGTATTATACTTCTCCTGGTCTTGCTTGGGACGCCGCATTAAAGTTGACTGGAGTAGAGTTGGAGTTGTTGAGCGATTACGATATGATACTAATGGTTAAACATGGGATAAGAGGCGGTGTTAGCACAATTTCACATCGTTATGGGCAGGCAAACAATAAGTACATGCCCTCGTTTGATGACAGCAAGCCTTCAACATTTATAACCTATTTGGACGCTAACAATTTGTACGGATGGGCGATGTGTAAGAATCTACCAACTCACGGGTTCCGGTGGATGGGTAATGATGAGCTAAACGACTGGAGATCAACGCCGAGTATATTAGAAGTGGACCTGGAATACCAAAGAGATTTACACGATCTTCACAATGACTACCCTCTTGCCCCTGAGAATATTACACCCGAATCTTCGACCGTGCCTAAACTCATTCCAAACCTGAACGATAAAGTAAAGTACATAGTCCATTACGAAAATTTAAAGCTGTACGAAAGCCTAGGTTTGAAGATAACCAAAATTCATCGCGGAATTAAGTTTGAAGAAAGTGCCTGGCTGAAAAACTATGTCGATCTAAATACCAGCCTGAGGACTAGAGCCACCAACGATTTCGAGAAAGACTTTTTCAAACTAATGAATAATAGTGTGTTTGGGAAGACGTGCGAAAATATAGAATCTCGGGTAGACATAAAACTAGTTTCCAGCGAAAAGCAAGCTATTAAACTAGCGGCGAAAACGAGCTACGACACTCGAACTATTTTTGATGAAAACCTAATCGCCATTCATATGAAACGTACGAAACTATATTACAACAAGCCTATATATCTAGGTATGTGTATTTTAGACTTGAGTAAGACTTTAATGTACGACTTTCATTATAATTACATCAAGAAAAAGTATGAAGATAGAGCAAAGTTACTTTTTACGGATACAGATTCTCCAGCTTATGAAATTAAGACTGAAGACTTTTACGCCGATATAGCTCCTGACATTAGAAGTAGGTTCGACACTAGCGACTATCCTAAGAACCATCCATCAGGTATAGAAACTGGTATTAATAAGAAAGTTATAGGTATGTTCAAAGACGAGGCAGCAGGAAAACAGATCGAAGAGTTTGTAGGTTTGAGGTCGAAGTTGTACTCGTACAAGATGGCTGGTGTAGACCACAAGAAATGCAAGGGCGTGAGGAAAAACGTGGTTAGTAAAACGATAACTCACGAATATTATAAAGACTGTGTGTTTACGAGAAGAGAACAGTTAAGAAAAATGAACGTTATACGATCGTATCATCACGACATGTATACCGAAGAAGTAAATAAAGTCGCGCTGTCGGCCGACGACGACAAACGAGTGATTCAGGAAGACGGTGTCCATACTTTAGCATATGGGTATTATTCTCTAATATAAAATGAGTTTTACAACTGTGAAAAACATAGATGTTGAAGGCGTAGTTCTTCCAAATCAACCGTTAACGAATTTTGAATTATTGGATGCTGCGAAGAAACTAAATATCAAGAACTTTAGAGGCGTGTTCTTACGAGACGAGCTGCCGAAAAAACCTAGACGGATTGAGTGTGGGATATTAAACCTAGACGATTCTAATGGGGAAGGAAGTCACTGGTGTAATTTTTTAAGAATGGTTACGAGAAAATATATTTCGACAGCTATGGGCTACTTCCTCCTACGGAACTGTTAAAGTATTTACGTTCTCCAGTGTTTTATAACAGCGAACGAATACAGCCTGGTAATGAAGTGTTTTGCGGTCATATGTGTTTGTACGTGTTAAAGAAGACGATGAACGACTGATGCGAGTTTCAAGAAGTTATAAACGACTTGCATTAAAAAATTATTATATATATAAAATGCCAGTCGATAAATTTGGACATACAGATTCTGGATCTATGCAAAGAATAATTGCCGGAGGCGTTACTCTTAGTCAAGTAAATGCTAGTTTCCTTCGATTGGATGGAGCAAACCCAGCGACTGGAAATCTTAATATGAGCGGTCACAGCATTAAAGGTTTACCTACAACGAACACTTCAGAAGCAGGAATGGATGAGGCTCTAAGTCGAGGACAAGCCATAGATTTGTTAACGAATCGCGGCGATTTACCGTCCAACGATAATCTAAAAGTGTCTAAAACCGGCGATACCATGACTGGCAACTTATTCTTAAGCATCGGTAGGGAGCTTACGCGGGCGATGGGATGTAAGGATTTGGTTGGAAATAAAGTTTTTAATATATTGTTAGGAAATACAACGAATAAAATAGAAGGTCGATTAAACCAACCAATTATATTACAATCGACGGATGGATTTCGTTTTAGAATAAATAATGAAACCGCCATAGAGATGGTTAAGTCAACGGATCAGTCTAAAATAAATGTGTATAAGCCCATCTTTATGCATGGGGCGCACATTACGGGCCTACGCGATCCCAGCGGCGATGGTGATGCAGCGACTAAAAAATATGTTGATACGACTGCATTCGGACCCGCGATTAGCGTTTACACTATAACTCAACAAGCCATAAACGCTAAAACTCTCACAAGAGTTTCTTTCGATAGTGTAAGATTCCACACCGAGAGTGTCAGCAGTGCGGGACTGACTCGTTTCACTCCTGGTAAAGCCGGATACTATATCGTTACGACGTACATAGACTTTTGTGACACGAATAATACCGCTCATGGTAATGTCTACCTGTATAAAAACGGGGTATCATACATGCAAATTGCGGGTGGAGGGGGTACGGGAGGTCGTATAATAACGCAACCGGTAGTACCATAGTTGAGGTAATTGGTACCGACTACCACGAGATATTCGTTTATTCAACCATCGCTGTAAACATATTAGGTAGAGACTTTTCAGCGGCATTCTTACGACCTTAAACTAAGTCCGTATATTTAACTGTAGATACCTATCGTTCGAGTACACGCGATAGGTATCTTATTCAGAAGATTCGACTAAATCGTCACTTTCGGCGGTTGTTTCCATTTTAAGTAGCCAGATAAAACTTACTGCTACTCTCTTCACTACTGCTACTCTCCTCACTGACGCTACTCTCCTCACTGACGCTACTCTCCTCACTGACGCTACTCTCCTCACTACTGCTACTCTCCTCACTACTGCTACTCTCGTACACCGTAATTGCGTGTCTTTCTCTCCAGACTTTACCATTATAAGCCTTCAGCGTGGGGATACAGGTTTTAAAAGTCATACTCGCCTTATACAACGATCGGAAGACGAAGACTTCGTTAGTGTTTTGTCTAGGATTTCAACGCTTACAGGATTATTTGTGATAGTTTTTAAATACTCGTACTTGGGTAATACTTGCCTTTTCACCTTCGTCGGTTCGGGCAATTCTGATTCCGGTAAAATACCCTTCTCAACGAGTATTCTTAGCAGTTCGGGTTTGTTCATATACCTCGACTTTATTCCGTGTTTCTTCATTAACGATTTCAGTTGTGGAAGTTTCATGTTCTTTTTATATTAGAAAATAGTTTCTTTAATACACCACGCTCATTTTCTGTCCATCTGACTGGAAGTTTAACAACTTATCCGAAATTATAACCGCGTAACCTTGCGTTTCGGCGTGGACTGCCGCGCTAAAAGTAGCTTTGATTTGGATATCGACGACCGACGATTTTAGTCGTTCCGGCTGTTTACTAACATCAAAAACCATGAGCGGATATAGATCTTTATAATCGGCTGGAGTGATGTTGCTTTGCGTAATCAACGGATCCATTCCGTAGAACTTTTCGCTGAACGACGCCGCGTCTCTATAAGCTCTCGAAAATTTCTGGTTGGGAAACGATAGGTCGTAGACTCGTAGTCGACCGCTGGATATCTCTCTTGATTCATCATCACGTACATGTTTTTGAGGTTGCAATGATCGAAAATCGACGGGTTATGTTCTTGGTTGCCGTCGTTTCGAGCGGTTTGAAATCCAACGACTATCCATCTAGGTTTTTCAGGAGCCGTCTTAACGCTAAGACGCCAGCTAAAAGTAGTCGATTGAGGAACTGATATAGTGTCGCATTGACGAGCTCGATATGCAACTGGTACCGATGCTTTCGATTCGATAGTTTTGTACAATTGCATCTTCTCCATATCCGCGGGAGTAACGTGCGGCATAAACCACGAGATTTTCACGACGTCGACTTTCCCAGCATCCGCGGCAGCGAGTCTACAAATAGCGTCGTTGTCCGATTTGCGAACCATCGTTAGCGTGTGCTTAAAACCGTACACTATTTTCTCGTAATCCTCGCAGAATCCGAAAATATGTTTAAGGGGCACGACGAAACTAAACGTTCCCTTAGCCGTTGGTTTTTCAATAAGATACGTATGACGAATCGAGAAACCTGAGTTATCCGCTATAACCGCGGTTGCCGCAGTGTCTTTGCACCATAATTGATTAAGACCTTGCGCTTTGGCGAAGTCGTCCGGATATTTAAGCAAACCAAGCATCGTAGTTGCTTGTCCTGGGTGAAATACCGTTTCGATATCTTGATTCGATAGGGAATACGCGATTTGCTGAAAAGATGCAAGAGTCCATTATTCGCGAGGGCTACAGCGTTAGCATTAGCGTACACCGTTCCATCCGCTTTGACTAGCCTACCTTCGAAAAGCAGGTAAGATTCGGCGGGATGGCAAAATAGATCTTGAGTTTCGATATTTATGCGAATCTCACCGGGTTTGTTAAAAGTCGTTCTCGCTGCTGGTTCGTATTCGTGCCATTCGTATTTTTCGATTCCTTCGTCGATCTGTGTGGGTGCTGCAATGTTTAGAATATCCGACTGCATTTTAATTACTAAAGATTATTTTTTTAAACTCACGCGAGTTTCAATCCCGCTCCGTTTTTGTTGTTGTTGAGACTACGCATGAGATCTCGAATGGACACGGCATTCGAAGAAAGTCCGTAACCGGCTAGTATCTTATTAATATCAGTTCCTGCCGCACCGTTATCGATTAGCTGTGCTAAGATAGCCGCATTCGATTGCGTAAGCGCTGGTATCGTTTCGACTACAGGCGTCTTCAGAACCGACGCTGCTAAGAGTTTAGTCGCGGCTTTATCCATCAATCGCTTACCAGCTTCTACTGCGGTATTTTTTCCAACTTGTAGCGCCTTTTGACCCAACTCTCTCGCGGCGTCTTTACCCGCGCTAAGGGCGGACGATGCGACTCGTTTACCGACATCCGAAGTGAAGAGCTTCTTGAACACTCCCGTAATAGTATCCATTATTCCCGCTCCTCCTATAACGTGTTTTCTCTTAATTCTTCTATTAGCGACGACGAGCATGTTTTTATAATCGCAACATTAAGTTTTTATATTGTTCTTTGTCGATTTCGTTTTGTCGTAATAGTTCATCGCATATACCAACGAACTCGTTTCCCACTCCCGTATTACCCGCGCCGTAGCTAAGAAAACGTAGCCTCAACATTTCTACTAAAGCATTCGGATCTTGCGGAATTACGACGACTCCTTTACCCGTCTTCGGCGCCTGTTTTCCAGACTTCAGTTCCCATATCGGTTTAACGATGTTTCTGTACTTTTCGCTTCTAGACGATCTTGGTTTACTCGTATTGTTAGGTTGTCTCATAGCATTCGTCGCGTCTAGAATCTCGGCGTAATCGGACATATCGTTAGCATCGTAAATCGAATCGTTCGGTTTAGCCATCGGCAGTAGCTCCCAAAGTCCTGAAGTACCGGCGTAAGTCTTCTCTCCGACTATTATATCGTCGTTCTGGAACAATACGCGTGTGTCTCCGATATAAAATTTCCCGTCTTTAGAATTTAGACCGAACGTCGTATCGGTAGACTTTTTATTAGAAGCGTATTGGGACAAGTATTTCGTTGCCAGGTCCCCTAATTCTAACATTCTAACGTCTTCTATGGGATCCTCGTAAGCCTCTATCGAGGGATACTGTGGAAGCTGTATGGCTTTTAACGACGACGATATCGACGTCGGAAGCGCTTTTAGAGCGTTTGTCAACCCAATCCTTCCGTTGACAATCCTTCTGATTAAATCCTTGTTCTCTGTGTACTTAACGCCTATTTAACGTTCACCTTTTGAACACTAATTCTACGTATAAGTATAACCTGAACTAATCAGCAACACAGTTTAATATCTTTTCAGTTTAATAAGAAACAAACAGACAGAACTCAATTCGATTACAACTCAACTAGTCAGCCACACTACTACAGCGAACATCGAATTCAAACTTCTCTAGTCAGCATAATTCTTCGCGCCTCTTGACACACCTGTCTTCTGTGCGCATAAGCGAACTCTAATAATATACATATAGCGCGCCGCTGCCGATATCGGCCGGCCGCGCGTGTCACTAAGACTAAACGTTATACATCTATCATATATACATATACACGTGAAACTAAAGTAAGCGCACTATATATATACGCTAATATCTCGCACTGCAAGACTGTACACAAAACTCAGTTCACATTACCTCCTTCCTTTTTCTGGAATTGAGCAAATTAAATTTCAAAATTTGCGAAATTACCAAAATACATGAAACATATATATATATCTAACTAATTAATGAACAGTCTTACGATTACTTATAACCTTGACAAACAATCAGCGATAACATTCAATCTGCCCTTCTTGTACTTCACCTCAACATCAAAAGTTTGTAAGGCTAACGCCCAACGCACAAGTTTAGCAGACTTAGACATTGACTCAGTCAAATATGTAAGAGGATTGTGATCAGTAAAAATGAAAATTTTTGATCCAATTATAATTTCTTTTAACTTGTTTAGAGCCCAAACAATAGCATAGGCTTCCTTTTCCACAGTAGCCCATCTCTTCTGGGTATCAGTTAATTTCTGACTGATAAATGACACAGGGCGTTCTATTCCCTTGTCGTCCATCTGTGTTAAAACAGCACCGACTGCAAAGTCACTACTATCGCAGTACAAATTGAATGGTTTTCCCACTTCAAAAACATATAACACTACTTTGGATCGCACAGCCTCTTTAAGTAAATCAAATGCTTGCTGATGTTCAACAGTCCAATCAATCTTATCAGAAACACGTTTACTAGTTAAATCAGATAAAGGTTTCGCAATCTGTGCAAAGTCCTTAATAAACTGTCTGTAATAATTAAAAAATCCAAGCAGTTGCTTAACTTGCTTCTTAGTTTCTGGGATCTTCAAATTAGTCAAACTTTCAATTCTGTCTGGATTCATCTTTATCTTACCAGACCCAACCACATGACCGATAAACCTTACCTCACTCTTACCAAATATGCATTTTTTCAAATTCAAAGTAACGTTATGCAATCTCATTTGCATCGAAAATGCATCTAGATGCTGCAAGTGAACTTTCCAATTGTCAGAATGCACAGCAATGTCATCAACATACGGTTCTGCAAAGTCACTTATAGGCTGTAAAACTAAATTTATCGCCTTAACAAAAGTTCGGCCTGAATTTATCATTCCAAAAGGAACACGAGTAAATTCATACAGTCCATTATGTGTTACAAAAGCTGTCTTCCATTGATCAGATTGTTTTACAGGACAAGTCCAATAAGCACTTCGACAGTCCAAAATAGAAATCACATTAGACTTTCCAACTTTGTTTAAAACGTCTCTGATAATCGGCATCGGATATTTACAATCCACTGTGAATGAGTTAATGTATCTGTAGTCACAGGCAAGTCTTAAAGATCCGTCTTTCTTTTTAACAATAACCAAAGGGCTTGCCATTCTGCTCGATGATGGTTTGATAATGTTTGTTTTTAACATTTCTTTGATCTGACGTTCCACTTCTGCTCGATAAATCAAAGGAATTCGATATGCTGCAAATTCCTTTGTGCCTTGCTCTCTTGTTATACTGATTTGGGTATTGTAACTGCTTTTCTTGAGAGTAAGATTCTGCAAACAATAATGCTTTCTCCGTAGTTTCTTTGAGTTCTTTCAAATGCTTTTCGTGGAAAGGAATTTTCTTGTGCCATTTCCTCGGGTTGTCTATTAGGTCCATTGTCATTCTCCTGAAGGCGACCTCTTCTCTTGAGACCGGAGTGATAGGTACTCTATCCATCACCAGACTCCTTGCCTTTAGTTGACACTTCTCGCAAGACTTACAAAATTTCACAATGTCTCTTCTCATCTTTGGCCATACAAAAGACAACTTTATTCGTTCTCTTGTTTTCTCTTCTCCTAGATGTCCTCCAAATACCGACTCATGCGCCAATTCCATCACTTTTATTCGTCTCTCTTTTGGTAACACTAGTTGATATATCGTCTGGTCTAATATCTGATATTTCTTATGCAATAAACCGTTGATCACACAGAATTCAGATTCTTTCTCTTGTGCTAACTTCCACCACGGCTTCAACGATTCATCCTTTCTCTGTTGCTCTTCGAACTTCTTCGAATCGGCAATCTGCACCTTTTGTTCTTCATCCATCTCTTCATCTCTATACAAGTCTCCTATCCCCACATCACATTCATTGTCTTCTTCAGTTTCATTTAATGTGCCATTCTCGCATGCAGCCATCTCTTGCTCGTTTATCTCTGATGTTACACCATCTCGCGATTTGCTTCGTTGCTCATTACTTTCGTTTTCCTCATCACTTGAACTTTCAGTTTCACTCTTCTCATCAACATCTACCATTTCCTGTTTCCGACTCTGCGCTCTCGTCATTACATTTGCTCGTACACTCACATCTCCTTGTATCGTTTTGACCTTCATCTGTGGTACGGCTTTTAATTCGGCAATTATCTCCGGATGCAACAAGAATCTTTCTGTGCTGCCCATCTTTGCAATACTAGCACACATCAAGGTGACATAAGGTGTAAGTGAACACTGGATTTTACGCGGAAATCCCTCTTCTTCCACGTCACTATCACACAGTCTAACATCGACTTTCACTAACTTCGCAGGAATGGCATCTCCTGCCACACATTGCAAATTCACTTTTCCAATTTGTTCCACCTTCATGCCTTCCAGTAATTCTTCACTAATCACCGGAATCTCTGCTCCCGAGTCGCTCAGTGCTTTGACTTTCACTGGCTCTTTACCGTCTACTCCACGAATTTCAACCTCGACATATTGCAAGAACGATTTCTTCAATATTCGACTGTCATCTTTTCCTATGACTTCTCTCTGAATTTCAGCATCCAATAGAATTTCTTTTTGAATACCACATTTCATTACTGACTTTACTTCAGTCTCTTGGTTTTCTTGACTCGCGGTTTGATTATCTGTATCACTAACCACTTGAATCAAATTCACCCTTGTGTGTTCTTGATTTCTGCTAGAACTAGCTGCTGCCACTGGAACTGGACAAAATTTAACCAAATGTTTATCTGAACCACAGTTGTGACAACGCTTCACCACCATACTTCGTTGTTCATTGCCTTCATATCTCTTATACTGCGTAAACGATGTGTTGCCTTCCCTCTTGGCAAACGGCGCTGACGATTTGTTAAATCCCTGACGACCAAACGTCACTTCTCTGGTCTCATTGGGTACAGGGACACTAGCCTTGACTTCTTTACCTTTGAACTGATTCCCTGTTCCTGGATTACTTTTCCACTTTCCACTCTGGCTTTGGTTTACGGAACGTTGAGAAGGATAACTGTTTATATTTGGAAATGCAAACCCAATTCGATTGTTTACATGAATGTCTGCTAGGTCTGCCACTGCACTAGCTTGGAGACAGTCAGTTCCTTCCTTCGACAATACAAACTGTAGTGGACCTGGCGGTAAACATTCTTTCAGCTTATCCGCTACCAGCAAATCAAAGAGCGTATCATACTCTCTGTTCACGTTTCGACTTCTCACGTAATAGTTTAGCAAGTTCTTCAGTCTTGCCGTAAACATCGTATAAGTCTCTTCTGTTGTCTTCTTAGCATCCACAAATCTGGCTCTGTATTCTCTGGAGGTCAATTTAAATTCTTTTAATAAGTGCTGCTTGACTCTATCATAATTGTCTAGATCATCGAATGACAATCTATTCAGAACGGTTCGAGCTTTCGGCGTCATCAATGGTAGTAATAATTTCACCCAAAACGGCTTTTCCACAGCAAAACTACGAAACGCGTTCTCGACTGTTTCAAAATATAATGGCACCTCCATCATATCAGTAGGCATTTGAGGCAATACATGCTTCATTGCATCACCTATTTTCTTAATTTTTGACACCAAAGTTTCACTTTCTTCCTGTTTCCTTCTTTCTGCTTCCCGTTCTTCTCTCATTTGCGTTTCTTTCAATGTCAATTTTGATTTCTCCAGTTTCAGACGTTCTTGTCTTTCTGTCTCTGCCTTTTCCAAACTTTCTTTCTGAAATTTGAGTTCTTCTTGTCTGATCTGTTCGGCGCGTTCTAACTCTAACGTTCGCGCTTTTTCTTTTTCTTCTTCACGCATTCTCTTTGCTTCAATCTGTTGCTGACGAACCTCTTCATCACTTTTTCTAGCTTTTTCAAATTCAATCATCTGCTCCAATCTTCTTCTTTCAGCATCTTCCCTATCTCTTTTCAACTGTTCTAACTGAATCTCAAACTGATTCTTTTGCAATTCAAGTTCTGCCTTACGCACTTGTTCTGCTTTATCTTCTCTCTCTCTCTTTGCAGACGCAATTCCTCTTGCCTTGCAAGTTCCGCTTTCTCTTCTTTCTTTCTCTGCAAGCGCAATTCTTTCTCTTCTTTCTCTCTCTGCAAACGTTCTGCTTTCTCTTCTTTCTCTCTCTGCAGACGTTCTGCTTTCTCTTCTTTCTCTCTCTGCAAGCGCAATTCGTCTTGTCTTACACGTTCTGCTTCTTGTCTCCGTTTCTCTTCCCTATCTTCTTCCATCATCATCCACTGCATCAACATCTCCATAGACATAGGCACAGGAGGTTTTTCAATAGCCTTTTCTACGGCACCGCCAACGGCACCTTCTTCTTCGACTTCTTCTTTCACCCACACTTCAGCGAGTTCCTGTATCATGTCACCACGTGACATACCTTCTAATTGTTCTTCCTTAAAACCGGCTTTCAACAAACGCTGTTTTAGCCTTTCCGTAGACATCTTCTTAATATCTGCTTGTCTTTCAGCACTTAATTTCTCCATCTTACTTGTTTACTTTGGTGATTTCTCTTTTCAAAGAAGTCACGGTTTTTCTTGTTGTGTGAATCGATAAACAAACGGGATTTCTTTTATATTTGTTCGTGGAAAACAACGAAATTTTTATACCGTTTCTCGTGTTCCACCGTCGTTGATATCGTAGACACGTCACACAGCAACAACGCGTAGATTCTTCTAACACCGTTGTAAATTCTTTTATCACCGTCGTAGATTCTTCTATCCGCCGAAGGAGGTGATAACGTGAATTTTAATCCACCGTGAGTTTATATCCACCGTGAGTAATTATTCCACCGTGAGTAATTATTCCACCGTGAGTAATTTATCCACCGTGAGTTCTTATCCACCGTGAGTTCTTATCCACACCGACGCTGTTCCACCGTGAGTATTTATCCCACCGCTGCCACCAATAATGTCAACCCAATCCTTCCGTTGACAATCCTTCTGATTAAATCCTTGTTCTCTGTGTACTTAACGCCTATTTAACGTTCACCTTTTGAACACTAATTCTACGTATAAGTATAACCTGAACTAATCAGCAACACAGTTTAATATCTTTTCAGTTTAATAAGAAACAAACAGACAGAACTCAATTCGATTACAACTCAACTAGTCAGCCACACTACTACAGCGAACATCGAATTCAAACTTCTCTAGTCAGCATAATTCTTCGCGCCTCTTGACACACCTGTCTTCTGTGCGCATAAGCGAACTCTAATAATATACATATAGCGCGCCGCTGCCGATATCGGCCGGCCGCGCGTGTCACTAAGACTAAACGTTATACATCTATCATATATACATATACACGTGAAACTAAAGTAAGCGCACTATATATATACGCTAATATCTCGCACTGCAAGACTGTACACAAAACTCAGTTCACAGCGTTAGACGTGGCTGCCTAGTTTTCCTTAATAGTTGATAACAAAGCGTTTTGTTCTTTCGATATCGTCGATTGCGAGTCCATGATCGGCTTGTACAACTTTACCAAATCTCGCTGCAGTCCTATATCACCTAGTTTCTCAAATAAATAATCTCGCTGAATGTTTTTCTTCGTCTTCAAAAACTCTTCAACGATAAAGTCTCTTTTAGCGGGATCGGTAATTTTTAGAAACGACATTATTTTAACTATGCGGTATAATGTTTTAAAGCGTTTTTGGAACACGCGTTAAAACATTGAAATGGGACGAACGTGATTTTCTCACGTTTTACGTTTTTACGTTTATGTTTTACGTTTATGTTTTACGTTTTTGCGTTCTACGTTTTATGTTCTACGTTTTATGGTTTTACGTTTTATGTTTTTACGTTTCTACGTTTTTCATCGATTTCCCTTCAACGGCTCGGCTATAGTTTCTCCGCTATTTCTCGATTTTCTGATTTCTTCTTTCATTTCATTAAATTTCACGTGTTCGTTTAGAATTAACGAGTATTCTTCGATCGAAATATCATCGTCTTCCAAAGCTCTCGAGATGTAGTCGCTGATAGTGTTGAGTTTTGCTTCAGCCAACGTTTTAATCTTTTCGTGCTTCTCCGCCATTAGCGCGAACTTTCTGTTGATCACACGCCCGATCGCGCTGAAAACACCCGCTGCAACCGCCACTGCTTGTAGAACCATCGCGATAGGTGCCGCGACTATCGTAGACAGAACCGCGATCGCTGAAGCAGTTGAGCCCAACGCGACTAGAGTCGATATACCGTCTACTACGTTGATAATCCTAATACCTTTACGATACTTTTCACACAGAATGTCTCTTTTTTCAAGTTCCAACTCGATCTCATCTCGAATTTCAGTGATTTCCGAAAATCGAAAAGCATTAGCGCGTCTCAGGCCCCTGCTTTCCACGATTTTCGGTGAGATCTCTCGTTTCGTGTATTCGTTATCCATTCTTTTTATATTTACAGGATATTATTTTTAAACTGCGATATATTTGCGGTAATTAACGAAACATAATGAATCGCCTTCGATTATACTAACTACGGAACCCGAGTCGTTTTGAATAGTAATTTCGATGTCTTCTACTTGTCCGGTAACGGTTCCTTCTCGTAGACTGCATCCGCTCGCTTCGATTTCCTGTCTAAGCGAAACTAGACACGATCCTTTAGTCTTTCGAACGCCCAGTCCTAGCGCTACTGTAGCAGTTTCTCTAGGTTGAATCGTTATCGGTTGTTGTGTAAAAATCTCCCATCTTAGTCCACCCAGTTGTCTGCAGGGTGTATGCGTCACTCTTTTCAGCGTCCAACGCACCTCTTTCGGTTGGGTTCTAACTTCGACCCGTCGAGTGGGTTTCGTTATAAATTTATGGATAGGTCTGTTGAATCCTAACATTTTATTTATACGAGGATTATTTTTAAAGCAACATACCGAGAATCGGAATATTTTGGAATGGTGAATTAGGGCCTAGTATAAGCCCGCTACCTGTTTTCATATACAGCCCGCTACCCGTTTTCATATACAATCCCGTCCCGATCGAACTACCTTTCGCCCACGGAGACAGATACAACCCATTTCCATCCAGTCGTACTTTACAACCTAAGTCCCCCTTTTTAACGTACAATACTCCCGATCCGCTTATTTTATCGACAAGTTTCGACGTAGCCGCAGAACCTAATCCGCTTAAGTCGCCCTGTGCTAAACTAGGCAGTACGCTAGAAAGAAGAAATTTTCCAGCAGTAGCTAGAAACGGTAGAATAGCCCCGATAAAACCACCTTCGACTTTCTTATTATACTCTAGTTGCGTTTTACTCATTTTGATCGTTGTGCCCTTTCCGTTCTGATAAGCTTTCGTCATTTTGTTAATTTGCGCTTTCGTAAGAGCTAAAACGTGGTCTCCCTCCAGATCATCGTGAGATAGTCTAATACTAAC
Organism: Allolobophora icterica; assembly: GCA_963556255.1. Taxonomy (NCBI): domain Eukaryota; kingdom Metazoa; phylum Annelida; class Clitellata; order Crassiclitellata; family Lumbricidae; genus Allolobophora; species Allolobophora icterica. The sequence goes on along the minus strand of OY744604.1, from coordinate 4,048,689 downwards.
GCCATCGATTACCGCTTCGAGCGCTCGTTTAATCTTGTCTTTTTGTCCTTCTGAAATGTTAACGCATAGTTCTGTGTACCGACTCATTTTATATATAACTAAGATAAACTTTTAATAATATTCACACTTCTCTAATATGAAACTTAATCGACATCGCTTCCCCTCTAATGTTAATTAGTTTTCCATTTTGGTCGGTAAGTCTCGTTTCCATCGATGAAATCGTATTCATCGTAACGGGGAGATAAATTAAATTAGCTGGGATTTGGATGATCTTATAACCAGGTCCAACGGTAGGAAAAAACGAATATATCACGTTCGTCGTTGATCCATTCGAGTACGAACCCCCGATTATATCGCTAGTTACTCGAAAGCTGTCTATGTTCATTATGTTCACAATGTTCTCCGATTCGTTATACCCCCATACGTATCTGCGACTATCGAAACCTAGAACGGTTCTAATCGAGTTCGCGGGTGTAAAATCGACCTCGTAATGCGCAGCGATAGTCAGCACCGCCTTCAACGTATTAGTGTTCGGTTCTAACGTAATGCTATATTCTTCGTTTACGACATCGTAATGGCCGTTCTCTTTCATGATTTTCTTCACATAGTCGTTTATATCCGTGAGTTCATAGGACCCTTCCGGAATATATACGTCAACCCACGTCGCACCATTGTCCGCTGAATACCTGAAATTGTTGTTGGTCGCGTCTATGTTCGGAAACACGTAATAAGTATACAGATCGACTAGAGCCATTTCATACTTTTTGGTTTTATCTAGTTCGATTATCGGATTGTTTTTCGTTTGAATTCGTGCGGTTCTTGTCTTTTCGTTGTCTACCAAGATGTAAAACGATGCTTTCGGATCCGTGTTACTCGCAGTCTGTGCCGTGTTCGTCACTATCTTCACGAGGAGTCCTTCCATTTTTACTAGTATATTATATTATTTTAATTCAGAATTGGGAATGTAAAATTCATCCAATCCGCGTCGGTATTTACCGTTGCTCTTTTTGCTCATTAAGTCGATAACTACGAATTGGTGCGGTTGTTTCCACGTCTCTTCGCATAGGTTTACGAATTCCTCTTTTAGCATGTCCGTACTTACATGATCGTTGTAGATATGAGAAACATTCTTCCTGTCTTGGGGAAATAAACAAAAAAAGTTTGCGTTCTCTCTGATAGTCTGTCTTGGCAACTTAAAATAATTCTGCGCGAGGTATAAAGAATCCGCGTTACTATGCCTGCCTCTGAGATAATACGTTTCGCATTTGTTCTGCTTTTCTAACTGTAAATCGTCAAAAATCATCAAGTTCTTCTTTTCACGACTCAACTCTCTCGGATCCGGTACATCTTCCGCGGATTCGTAAAATCTACATTCGATATCCGACTTGTCTCTTAAATGTTTCGACATCTCTTCTACAACGCACGCCGATGAAATATCAGACCTCATTATCTCATCTCGAAAGTCAAACAGCCTGATGATCGTTTCTTTTGGCAGTCTTTCTTCGAATGCCTTCTTTAGAATTTTGTACTCCGGCTGAAATAGAGATTTTCCGAATACTTGTAAATTGTTATAGTCGAGCCATCCGGGTCTCAAAAGTAAGTTTAACAATAACGTCGTCTTACCACACCCTGATTTTCCTACTATTACACCCCTTATACTTTTAGGTAATAGGTTGTTATTAAATCTCTTCGACTGTAAATCATTCCACGTTAAGTCTTTCACTTCCATTTTAAATATATAAAAGTTCTATATTAAAACCGAAATGTATTGCGTAAAGTGTAAAAGACAGACCGAAACTACAGATCTACAAGACGCTATGGCTAAGAATGGGAGATCTATGCAAAGAGGCGTATGCGTTGTATGTGGGAAAACAAAAACTCAATTCGTAAAAGGAGCAGCTGTGAAAGGTGGAGATGTAGTTGGTTCATTGAATGCGGCCACTAGTAACGTGAAATTACCTTGGGCTAAGTATCCCGGTGAGATGCATTTACCAGGTCACTCGTTTACAGGACCTGGTACTAGACTAGATTTAAGACTGAATCCCGATGGCACTCCTAAAGATTGGAGTAACCCCATCAATAGAGTAGATAACGCCGCGTATTATCATGATTTGGCTTACGATCGACACACCGATACGGCTTCTAGGAATGTTGCTGATAGAGCGATGATTAATGATTTGAATAATATTCCTAATCCTACTATCCGAGAGCGTATCGAGAGAGCGGTAGTTAAACCTATATTGTCTGTTAAATCGAGTCTCGGGTTAGGTTTAAAAAAAGCTTAAAATTACAACCCGATCCGAAATGGACCGACGAGCTCGCGGATGAATTACATAAACCCGTAGTAAGGCATTTTAGAAAGAGAAAAGTCTACGTTAGTGGGATAGATGAGATATGGGCGGCTGATTTAGTAGATATGCAGGCCTTCGCTAACGATAACGGTGGTGCGAAATACCTGTTAACCGTTATAGATGTGTTTTCAAAGTACGGGTGGATCGTGCCATTGAATGATAAGACTGGGAAATCTACAGCTAGTGGCTTCGTGAAGATACTCGAGAGTGGAGGAAAGCCTGTTAAATTATGGGTTGACAAGGGTAAGGAATTTTATAACAAAGACGTAAAGAGTTTGCTCGAGCTGTAGGCCTACTCTACTGAGAATGAAGAAAAATCTTGTGTTGTTGAAAGATGGAACAGGTCGATGAAAGATAAAATGTTTAAGTACTTTACAGCTAATTCATCGAGAAGATATATCGACGTTTTAGACGGAATGGTTAGTAAGTATAATGAAACGAGACATTCTTCCATTAAAATGACGCCAGTTAAGGCTAGTATGAAAGCGAATGAAAAGACTGTATTTATGAATTTATACGGCGAAGAGGTCACACAGCCTATCATGCCTAGATTCTCGATTGGAGATAACGTTAGAATAACTAAGAAGAAGCATATATTTCAGAAAGGATATACACCTAGATGGACGGAGGAAGTTTTTATAGTATCCCGGGTTCAATACACAGATCCACCAACTTATAAGATTACTGATTCTAACGGTGAGGATATACAGGGCTCATTCTATGAACAGGAGCTACAGAAGACGATTCAAGAAATATTTAGGATCGAAAAAGTGATTAGAAAACGCGGAAAGAAATCGCTCGTTAAATGGTTAGGATATCCAGACTCGTTCATTCTTGGGTCGATAACGATAACTTGATGACATTGTGAAACGATTGTTCAGAAATGCTATTACGAAAAAATTAAAATCATTTTCGATTTATTCGTATAATAAAAGCAGACACTATAGCAATCACATGGAAAAACTTTGATACGTTACAAAAATGACCATTCCCCTGAAATTAAATTTCAACGCATATTTCTAAAGTACAAATACGACGACGGAACAATCAACGATGAACCGATCGATCCTAAAACTCTCATAAATACACGTTGTAAAGTCGTTTGCGATATTCGAATCGATAATATCTACATCGGAGCTAAACCCTCTATTCAAGTAAAAGTAAACGACGTCATAGTCATCGATCAATTCGCTAGACCGGCGTGATATTGCGCGTTGAGTCTGTTTATTGATCGGATATGGCATTCCATTCAACCATCCAGAGGCCGATTGAAATGCGGTACACGCGTCCACGTTCTGTTTATCCATCCCTGCATCCTTCCCATCATTTGAACAACGAGCCGCTGTTGCAAGAGACTTAATGCCGCTGGCGATTTTAACGTCTCAATTGTCTGTTGTTCTTTAATTGGTTCCAGCTGAGATGGATGTCTCTAGTAGGCCTATGTTGATCAATGATGATACAGAAACTGTTCTACGTCGTCTTCATTCAATAAAATGTTGTTAGGGTTTTGGTTATCCTCATGAATGTAATCAGGATCAACAACAATGGGTAGTAGAGATGTAGGCGTTCTTTCCACAGGAATACGAACGATATCAAGATCGTTGTGTTGAACAGTAACGGAAGCACGTGATTTTAATCTATCTGCCAGTTGAACGTCAATTCCCAGATGAATTAGAATTCTGTTATGATGTTTGCATAGCTGTGTGAATGTCAAACCACAGAAAACTAACCGCGGATATATGTTAATCAACATTGCAAATAGAGTGTACCGTTGAACTGTTGTATATTTTACGTTGAATTGCCAATAAAACCAGTCCTTAATTGTTGTTCCTTCCGGTATAAAATGTCGAGCTTGAATATACAACTGACCTCTATGAAACGCAACAATCTGTTGAAGACCTGTTGTTGTTTTTTCCTCTCGAACAATATCATCGTGGGTTTGTTTTATTGTGTCCATATCAAATAAATTAACACCGATAAAATCTGTATTCACAGTCCAATCTAAATCTCCATGATTCGTATTATACAGTTCGTATAGTTCAATTTCTCTTCGAATCTGTGGAATGATTGCCTCGTTGAAAATCTTAGTGTCGAAAGAACTTGTTTCACTCCGTTCAGTTCTTCTCCGCTTTGGTGGTTTTTCAAGAATTGCGGTAATGGCTCGCAAATGAGCCTCAAATTTCTGTTTATCATCAGGCTGGTTTTCAAACACCGCAGCTATTGCCAAATGAATCGCGTCATTAGAAAATCTTCCTATTTCACGAATTGAATTTGCCATTTCGAAATTGGTTAGGCGTACCTACTCAGCAAAAGCGTTATCATAAATGACATCGATGTTGCAGAGAACAGATTAGGCCTACTACGTCTGAAAAAGTAAATCTGTGACGCACGATCATGAGTTATTGAAATAAAGAGAACGATTGTTTGGCGTCAACGCAGATTGAACGAGACTGCATGAGGCCGAACTGTTGCTGTGGTTGTGTTTTTTTAATTACAGCGAGCATCTCAACAGAATCATGAAGGCATATTATATAATCCATACGTCCGCCCGTCCGTCCATCTTTCCCATCATTAGAACAATGAGCCACTGTTGGCAATGGTCGGGACTAATTAAGGAAGAGACTTAATCCTGCCGGAGGTGATTCTAGCGTCTCGCTGCGTACTTGCTGCGTAGTTAGTTCCAACGACTGTGGCGTCGCCTGATGAGGGGCTTGTGGGGATCATACCTCAGGTCTATAGCTTCATGCACGCAGGATTATCCCGTACCGAGTTATCGGTCGATTTTACTTGACCCGCGTCTATAGCCTCGTGCACGTAGAAGATTTTTTATCCTATCCTACAGGTTAGAAAATGTTTTTGAACCTAGTAGGTTGGAATTTGAACCCTGTATTGGTCAAAATCGCCAGCTGCTAACATTCTATACTACTATTGTCGTAAACTGTCAGTATTTCACATTCACTAAACAAAAATAATTAAAGCTGGTTCAACGTTTTTCGTAGAAAACGTAACTTAGAATAGCTATGGGGTGTGATATGCCCCACCTCACCTCCAGAGGTTAAGGCAGTCCCAGAGACAGCGAAGCTTTTGCTGAGTCTAGAAAGTAGAAGCTGGTGGTCCCCAGTGTCGAAAGCAGTACTAAGGTCGAGGCAAACTGTGAGGCACGCCTTTCCTTTATCAATAGATGAGAAGATGTTGTCCGGCGTAAAGGCGAGAACAGTTTCAGTAGAGTAGCCTTCGCGTTTAGCTGATTGGTAAGGACTGAAATTAGGAGATGAAGCAACGTGTTTCTTGATCCGTGAAAGGCAGAGACGTTCGCGAGTATCTTAGAATTGTTATTAAGGTTGGAGATGGGTCTAAAGTTTAACAGGCTTTTGGTGTCCAGGTCACGTTTCTTAAGCAAAGGCGTGACTAAAGCAGATTTAAAAATTGATGGAAAGCAGCCTTCAGTAAAACTCAAGTTGGCCAAAATAATGTGCAATAAGGTTGGTGAAAACATCGGAACCGGAGTCAAGCAGTGATGTAGGTATGAAGACCATCGGAGATGATTTAGGGATAATACGATTAAGCAAAGACAAGATTTCCAAGTAAGTGGTAAATTGCTAAAAATAGTGCCCGAAAGTCAGGGTCAAACAGCAGGTCGTTCCATATAAGATTGGCAGTACACTGGGTAATTTTGGATTTAAGATTTTCAAGTTTGTTAAAAAAAATGAAGAGAAGTCAGAGCATAGTTTTTGGTTCTCTTGTTCCGAGCGTTCGCAGTTGACAGCATGTTTTGAATGCAGAAGCCGCTGGGAGATGCGCCATCTGTCCTGTAGGTTCTGAGCACTTTCATGCTGATTACAGTAGTAAGAGCTCCTGGACTCGTTATGAGTTTATGATGAAACTATCAGGATTTACATGACATTGTGTACGAGAAGCCAAGAACCCGCCAGTGAAGCCTTTTAAAGTTATTTGAGCATTCTATTTGCTCCCATATCTTTCCGTAGTTTTCGATGCCAGTCCGTTCTTTAATTGCTAGGAAAGCCTTTTTCAGTAAGTTACTAAATGCTGCCAAATTGGAATATACCAGTCTTGTTGTCAAGACCTTAAACCTCAAGACCAAGACCAAGACTTTGAACCTCGAGACCAGGACCAAGACCAAGACTTTGAAACCCGAGACCAAGACCAAGACTTTGAACCTCGAGACCAAGTCCAAGGCCAAGACCCAAAAAATCACATTCAGGCCAAGACTTCTTTTCCTTAAAAAAAATTGTCAAGTCGGACTACTCGCTATTGTAATGAAAGCGTGAGTCTTTTATTTTATTCAAGCAAATTAACCTTAAATGCAGACTGCAGAGAATTCCGAATTCGTATTTACAAAAGTCCTTCATACAAAATGATATCCCAAATGCCTTTTGGTATTTTATAAAAAACCAATTCGCTCAGAATTGTCTGACCAAGACGTGCCTTGTGGAACCTCATAAACATTTCACCATGTGAAAAAATACTTTCCATAGGTGCTGAGGTCGCTGGCACACAGTAGCTTTTCAAGCACTGGATGTAAATGTACAAAATCGTGAGTCTTTTGAAATGCTTCCATGGTTTATCAAACCGTCTGGCTCAAAAAAGTCTCGGCAGGGCTTCCAGATACAGCATAACTTAGCTGCTGCTGCCGATGGGTTTTCCCGACCAACAAGACTTGCATCCGTCCGTAGGTATTTGTCGTAGGCTATTATGCAAACAGGCTTGATAATTTTTTAATTCGTGAGTTCATATTGACAGCCGGTCTTGGTCTTGGTCTTGCGAGACCAAGACCAAGACTTTGAACCTCAAGACCAAGACCAAGACCAAGACTTTGAACCTCAAGACCAAGACCAAGACTTTTGGTCTCAAGACCAAGACCAAGACTTTTAAAAACGAACTCGAGCGCACTCGAGACCAAGCAAGACCTTGGTCTCGAGGACAACAAGTCTGGAATATACCAAGGTCGTTTTTTGCAGTTTGTTTACTATTCTGTACTCCTCAGATATAGTTATCTAGACACTTAATGTGGCATTTTAGTATTTCATCAAGGCGTTGCTAGGCGTGTGATAAAGTTCTTTGAGAAGTTCTCATTAACTGCGTTTGTCATTTGAAAATTTGCTGCGTTTGTCATTTGAAAGTTTGCTCATTATTTTCGTCATGTAGGCAGAAATAATGGTCCTTCATGTGTCTATTCAGAAAATAAATGCCTATCTACTGCCAAAGAAATTTATGTGACCCTACGTAGTCTGGGTTTTGATGTCCCATTGGTTGATGTGATGTGCATTACAATAAAGCATCAAAGAAATAAATTAATAATGTAGTTTTTAGCTAACAGTTTATGTAGGCCTACACTGATTTTGAGATGGAAGCATTTCTTATAGCTAAACGAATAACCTTTTAGGTCGTGATGCTCAGCCACGACAACCGATAAATGGACGTCAACCTGAGGCAATAGTACTACTACCAAACGAGAAAACGGTATTACCATGTTGTACTTAATACATACAAGAACGCAATTTTTACGTTACTTTGGTAAGGGTTGTAAAGACATCGATTCCATAAATATCGATGCGACCGGCACTCTGTAGGTGAAGATATCTGCTATCATGTCAAAGCGCAGTGCCTCTGAGTAGGTATCTACAAAGGTGCAATGTAAATGATCTGAATGAATGATTGAAAGAATGAATTGCTTATTTGTTTTATGCTTAGTCGGACATGAAACATTCAAAAGCTCATTTAAACTTTTAACCTGGTCAAACATTATAATTATCGTACTCGTAATTATATGCTACATCAATTTGATTATCCTAGACCTACATACAGAAATTATATAAAATTCCCATCGCAAAATCTGCTCAGTAGGCCTGCTTTTTTCAATGCAGTTACTTCTTTTGCTCACAGAGTGAAAATGGTTCGTTTGAAGTAATTCGAAAAGCCTTCAATGAGGCTACTCTCATGCGCAAAGGATTAAGCGGTGAAATACATGGTCCAATACAGTACAAGGATATACAATGGGCCTGCATGTGTGAACGACTCATATATACTAAGGATCAACAGACCCAAACCAACAAAGAGGAAATGTCTGAAGAAGACACCATCTGTGGTAATGGCAAAAAGTGGATGGCGTTGAATCACAAGAATTTGATAAAATTTTACGGTGTAGTCCCAAAATATCCATATGTATTCATCGTAATGGAATACGCAGCAGGAGAATCCGTCAGAGAATCACTGGATAAATGTACGGAGGATCTGCCAAATGAAGTGGTAAAGGACTGGGCCACACAAATCGCCCAGGGTTTAAGCCATCTACATGAGAACGGTATCGTCCATAAAGACATCAAATCTGCTCAAAGTGAGTTTATTTTCAGTTTAATGGAGATATTTATTTACACTGATGCTTCACAAAACTGAAAGTCAAAAGCATAACCAATAACTTGCATAATTATGGACTCGGGTGTGGTCTAGGCGCAATCAAGCTTACTAGTTTTCTCAGGCGGTTTCTCGCCTCGCTAGTTAGTACAGTTTAATCGGAGCTAGCAAGAGCTAGCATTTGCTGACGGATTATTTTAGTCACAACTTGCGAGATTTACCTTTGCTTACGTTGCTTAATTTTTCTGGACTCTTCAACAGGCTCACTGGCGGCGGACAAGCCGTCGGTGTACACACCTTACCTTTTCGGTCAGCCTAGCCCACTCTCCCCGGTCCTAGGTCGGAATGGCTTCGTGCACTCCGTAGGTTTACACACCTGACCTGCGCTGGTCGATTAGCAAGGCGCGCAAGCTGCTGTTTAGTATCGTGACTACGGGATGGACGCGGGGAGACGACGAAGGGCCATGGCGAACCGCCCAAAACGACCGCCCTCTTCAGCCATCCCTCTGCAGAACCCTGGGCGTAACGAAATTGAAAGCCATCATTTTGGAATCATAAATTGTGTTATAATGGACCATAATAATTTGACGTACTTGACAGATACAAAAATAATTACATAATATACATGCATACATGTACTTACAATGTCACTGGAAGATTTAGCGGAGCAAAAATAATACCCGTGTTTCTTAATTTCTTGGCATTCAATCAATCAATCAAGCAAGCAACTAGACATTTATATAGCGCGCTCTTCAAGGCAACTATTCAGAGGCGCTCCCAGCCCAACCTCGACGAAAGAGAACAGTCTCAAGAGCAGAGCAGAAAGAGGTGGACGAGTCTCGAGGAAGAGACCGCAGTTCGACAGGAAGGCCATTCCAGATAGTGGGACCGGCAACGGAGAATGCTCGCTGTTGCATGGTTGCAGTGCGAGCGAAAGGAACATGTAAGTCACCGCGGGCGGTGGAACGGAGTAAACGGCAACCAAGAAGTGCGGACGCTGGAAAGCAGAGCTCACGTATATAGAAAGGAGCGCGGCCAAGCTGACACTGCCAAACAATAGAAGCAACCCGGTATACAATGCGCTGCGAAAAAGGAAGCCAGTGGAGGACTTCACGCATGTAATCAGACACGTGACCAAACTTCGGAATGTGCCCAACTAGGCGCCCAGCAGAGCATAGGACGCGTTCAAGGCAATGCAGTCGAGTGTGAGGGAGACCAATATAGAGAGAACAACAGTAATCAAGCCGACAGGTAATGAAAGCATGAACGAGGGTAGCTGCAGACTGGGGAGAGTGAGCGGGAGACCACGCGTAGCTGACGTAACTGAAAATAACAACCCCGGCTCAGCTGCGAAATATGCTGGGAGAGGGTGAGTTCAGAGTCTAAGGTGACACCAAGGTCACGGACAGAAGTGGAAAAAGCAATATTAGGGAATTGAGTAGCAAGGCTAACGAGATCAATCTTAGCGAGCTACCTGCCAATACCCAGCCATATATATTGGGTCTTGGAGGGGTTCAGACGGAGGCGGTTAGAAGACATTCAGACGACCAATGGTCAGTGGAAAGACATATAAGGCGGACTGCAGTGGTGGCATCAGAGGGAGAGCAATGAGTGTGTAGCGTTCCGGTTTGGATCGCTGTTTTGCTCAGTCCTAACTTGGTGAATAGATAATATTGTCTGATAGGAAAATGCGTGAGAATTCAAAGTGTTCTCGAATAACAATAAAACACACGTAGATTTTAACAAATTATTAAAGCATCTATAAAGAGTTACGAACAATGACGTTATCTATTCGTTATATATCCCTATTCCTTACTTATGCGACACCGCTAAATTAATAGATATATTATATGTTTCTTATCTGTCCCCGGGTATGTGTTGTTCTTTGTCGAGAATGTTCCTCTTCGCAGCACAGAATGTCCCTCGTCTTGTTTTCAACAGAGTTTGTTATATCGTTGCTTTCATTCAAGTTTTGTGTTCTCGAATTCGCGAATCTCCTCTCCTCCTGTATACGTCGGGTATTCGAGTGGAATACCTTTCACTCGGCAGAGTATGGCTTCCGCCAATCGAACTACTCAGCCCTGCTGGAATCAACCGCAGTCTGACTCTACAGCTCCTTCTTCGATCCACTCCCTGTTGTTGGATCCTCAAGTCGACCTCCCGATTCGTAGCCAGATGTCGAATCTCCTCACTTCGTGTCGACCGTTTCGATTCAAAGCGGCATGCTGAATCTTCTCACTTCGTGTCGACCGATCCGGTTCAAAGCGTCACCCCGAATGCCGTTCTCTTCTCTCGATTGCCCTCAGTTCTCGTTTGTTTGCGCCTAATTTTTAATTTTCAAACCAAGCGCTCCTGCGATTGGCCACCACTACCTCACGCCACATCACGCCATATCACGTGGTTCGTCGCACTCTCAATAGTACATATATCCTGTTTTACCGCCTCGTAGCATCGTGGGGCTAACATTTATTATGCCCTATTATGTCCTAAGTGTCGCCTTGCGATGTCGCATCATTATTAAACATATATACATTTGATGATTATAAGCTGTTGCTACAGAGTGTAAGCCTGTACATCATCAGCATATCGCTGGTTAGACAGAGAGCAGGAAGTAAGAAGATGGCAAAGATCCGAGGTGAACATAATCTATAAGAGGGGACCCAATACGGAACCCTGAGGAAGGCCAATCCGGACTGGGACCCAAGGGGATCTGGTGGAACTATGGATAACGGAAGATGAGCGGTCGTGTAGATAGGAGGCTAGTATTGTGTGTAGAATCTCTATAATTTAGATTTTGTGAATTTATAGCTAATAGTAAAGAAGCTTAAACTGAGAATGCGCTTTCATTTTTTACAGTTTTTATCTTGGAAACACCCGATATGGAAAAAACTCTTAAAATAGCATGTTTCAACCTTTTTGGCAATGATTATAAACAAGATGGCAGTCCAGCCCCCGATAGAATTGCTTACTCGCCTCCTGAAGCATGGAAAGATGTCAATTCCTTAGAAAATTATGACGTGTGGAGGTATGCAAAATATTTATTATATAGTAAATTATATTATGCTATGTTTTGTTATGGTATATTATGTCATATCATATCATATCATACCATATCAACTTCACCATATATCATATCATATCATATCATATCATATCATATCATATCATATCATATCATATCATATCATATCATATCATATCATATCATATCTTCTTTTCGTTTTCTTTATGGCTTTGGCGATGCCCCAGCACGCAGCAGAGGCTCATCTATGGTGAGTCTCCACTTTTGTCTGTGCTCTGCTCTCTGTGTAGCCTCCTGCACGGATAAGTTCATCTCCTTGTAGTCCTCTCGAATCCCATCAATCCATCGCAACCTTGGTCTTCCCGTCCTCCGCTCTCCGTGTACGTATCCGTGTAGTGCTATATTCGGGTATCTTTCATTTAGCATTCTTGGTATATGGCCGACATAGCGCAGTCTCGTGATCCTTATCCTGCCCACGATTTCCTGCTGTATAATCAATCAATCTGCGTATCTCCGTTTTTCTAATCCTGTCTCTTCTGGTGACTCCCACTATCCTTCGTAAACATATCATTTCGAACACCCTCAGTCGTCTTTTCTGCACCTCCTTCAATGTCCATGTCTCCGAAGTATACAATAATACGCGACGATCGAGGCCAGCTGAACAGCCGAACTCAACGATCGAGCGAGCAGACGATCCGAACAACCGGAAAAGGGACTCGGACGATAACAACAGGACGTGGAGGACGATCGGACAGTTGGAGAAAGACAACTTGGAGCCTTGCAGGACAGTGATCAGAGGGTGCGGCGGATTCTTCGGAACTACACACCTGGAAAATCTGACGAGATCCGGTGAGCAGGACCCAGTTTGTTAAATTGTCATTAATGATTGTTGCGATTTGTACTGATGGTGTATGTGAAAATTGTATGAATTAATATAATTGTTGTACGTCAAAAGGACAGCGATTGATTGTTAGTGCAAACGAAAGCACAGTTGAGACGAAAAGTGTGAAAGGCTGTCATAGCTTGAGTTTCTATTGATTGGTGTTTTTCAGTGCTTACGAAAGGCTTCTGAATTTGATTTGATTTTGTGTTTTACGAAGACTTTTGAGAGTGTTTACTGTGAATTTTGTTTGTAGTAATTACACTGCATTATTAATACGATGTTCGAGAAGATGAAAAAGGCGGATTTGCAGATAGAATGTGAGAAGAGAGACATTTGTTACGAAGGTCTGGATAAGAAGGGAATGATACAGAAGTTGAAAGAATACGAGAATGAGGTGGAGCAAAGTGAAGACGAGATGGAGGAAGTTGAGGTGGATGAAGAAAGTGTCGGGGAAACCCAGATGAAGCTCGGAGGAAAAGCGGTCTCTGGCGGAGGAAAGGCGGTCTCAGGCAGAGGAGAAGCGCTTGCAGGCAGAGACGGAGAAGATGCAGGTTGAAATAGCACTGTTGCGTGAAAAGGCACAGTTAGGGCTATTACAATCGAATGTTGCTGTTTCTGGCACTGATCTACCTTTATCTTCATCTTACTCTAAACTTCCTTCGATGAATGAAGGTGAAGATGCCATTAGTTACTTTCATTCGTTTGAGAAAGTGGCTTGCCTTCACGCTATTGATGAGAGCAAATGGGCTAAGCTGTTACCAGCTCTCCTTAACTCCTCGATGCGCTTACATTATAAGTCTGTAGAAACCTGTTTTGTAACTATAAACAAACGAAGGCAGAACTGCTTAATGCTTGCAGAATGAATGCCAGCTTTTACCTAGACAAGTTCAAGGCTATGAGTAGAAAAGGAAAACAGAGTTATGCTCAACTGTTAGATAATCTGCGTGATGTCTTCAATTACTATCTTGAATGCAAAGACATAAGGGATTTTGAATCTCTTAAAGATGATGTTTTGCTTGAACGCTTGAAGGAAGGTTTGCCTTCAGACACTAAATACTTTGTTGAAGCGAGGAAACCGAGGTCTGCTATGCAGGTCGCTGAATTTGCTGATTTGCATTTTGAATGTACTCTGGAAAGTAGAAAGATTAATCAGGGAGAACAAATGCATAATCATGGTTTTAAGCCCAACAATGTTGACTTTAGAACAAAGCAGTGGGAAAAGCAAGGGCCTAAAGGTTTTGGAAATGAGGGGTCGTGGACTAAACCCCACGCGTCTACTGCAAATGCAAGGCCAATGCATTCGTCGGGGCAAGGGACCCGATCAGATTTCGTGGCCCAAGGAACGCAATTCCATAACAGGAGTCAAACCAGATTCCACGCGCAGGGGCAACCTCATGCGCAAGTTAACTTTGTGAAGCCATGTGCAGATATAAATGAGGTCAGTGAGTATAAGAAGCGTTTTGTGGTCCCACTTCTTGTAAACGGAGCACCAGTGCATGCGATTCGGGACAGTGGCGCGGACGTGTGTCTTGTGAGTGAAAATATGAGTCATAAATTGGCGCTAAACAAATCGTCCGTCATTGAGGGGAGGCCCATGAAAGTCCAGTGTGCTTTTGGATTGATAAAATATTTTTCAACATGCGAAATCAGGATCAATTCACCAAAATTTGGGACAGATCGGGAGGTAACGATAGTGGCGGGAGTCGTTCCTGGTCTAAATGTCGACTTAATTTTAGGACACAGCATGTTCGTGGACAACCCGGACCTCATTGACCCTATTACTGGGGTTTACATAGGCCACTGTGACAGAATCGACGATATACCCCATACACTAATCGCAACTAGACGTCGTAACTATGACAGTAAGGAACAGCAATCCCAGATGGCGCTGAAACCGACCCTAAATGCATTCCCCAGGGGACCTCTTGACGAAAGACGAGAGAAGCGAAAGCCGTTAGCCGCTGATAAGAAGCGACCGGATTCAAAGCATGAAACCATACTGGACATAAGCGACGGCAACGCACTGAACGAACTCCGCTTGGCCGACAGAGACACAGAGACGCAAGGTGACAGACTAGGCGGAAGAGGTGAATTAACGGTAATTGACGAACGATCGAGTTCTAACGACGGGACCGTACGCGGCGTTAATGACATTAATGATCCTAATGGACTTAATCGCTTTAATGACCGACTGGGGCGGACGGGTAGAAAGGCGCAGAGTTCGGACATTAATTACCACAGAGGCGTGCCAGTCAATAATGATAGCGACGATGATACAGCGCATGTTGAAGAAGAGGAAGAAATTATTGAAGACAGAGGCACAGCTAATAACACTAACGACGAAGACATTACAGACGACGGAGACGAGGAGATAAAGACGGCCAAAGACGATATAGAAGGAGAGCAGATAACTTTTAAAATGGCGCAAAAGGAAGACGCCACGCTGTGCGACCTCTGGACAAGGGCTAAAGAAGGTGACGAAAGATTCATGATACATGACGATCTACTGTACAAGCGAGGGAAAGCGAATCAACGCGAAGGCGATGACGATGAGGGTGGGCGCAATCAGTTAATGGTCCCAGTGGAATACAGACGAAAGATATTAAAATTGGCCCATGGCAGTTTATGGTGTGGACATAGGGGCATAAAGGCCACAAAATCTAGGATAAGCAAAGCGTTATGCTGGCCATCCATCATTCAAGACATTCAAGAATATGTCCGATCATGCCCAGAGTGCCAAAAGACCGCAGTGATCAAAAAGGCTGATAGAGCGCCACTGGTACAGGTCCCAGTCATCGAAGAACCATTCCGTGTAATCGTAAGAGATATCCTAGGACCAATAAATCCCAAATCATCATCAGGAAAAAAATTTGTTCTGGTGATCGTGGATCAAGCCACGCATTGGGTGGAATTTGTGGCACTTGCCAGCGTAACTGCAAAAAGCGTCGCAAAAGCACTAATCGAAGTGTTCGCCCGAACCGGAATTCCTAAAGTTCCTGACAATGGAACACACTTTAAGAATCAGGTTGTACGAGGATTGAAAGATATGCTGGGCATTTCGCCAGTTTTCTCAGCAGTTGAACACCACGAAACGGCGGGAAGTGCGGAGCGCACTATCAGAGTGCTAAGGGAAATGCTACGAAAAATTATAGCTGATCAACCGAAATCGTGGGAAGCGGCGCTTCCACTCCTGGCGTTCAGCTGCCGGCAAATCCCTTCATCTGTAACAGGATTTTGGCCTTTCGAGTTGTTATACTCACACGACGTCAGAGGACCACTGCAGGTAGTGCAAGACGCATGGACGGGCAAGCTAAACATGGCCTCAAATAAGCGAAGCGTCATTGACTATTTAACAACGACACAAAATCATCTAATGAAATGCATGGCACTAGCCACAGAGCATGCAACGAAGGAGAGACAAAAGGCGAAAACTTACTACGACAAAAAGTCCACGAACAGAGTGCTGGAAACAGGCCAAGAGGTCCTACTCCTGAGACACTCAACCGAGAACAAGCTTCTGGCGAAATGGGAGGGTCCGTTCATGGTCACCAGAAAACTGTCAGCCGTCAATTACGAGATTATGACAGAGAAAGGCCAAAAACCTATCACATTAACCTGCTAAAACTGTGGCATGCATGCGAGGGATTCGGACATTCACCTACCCAAGGTCAATGTAATATTAACAGCAGAACCATGTGAAGCCGGTTATGAGACACTCGGAGCAACAGATGACGAGAGAGATGACACAGAAGAAATAACCTTCAAAGACGAAAGTCTATCAGAAGTTCAAAAGACACAACTGGGAGAAGTACTAAAGGCGTTTAAGGACCGCTTCGTACAAAAATTGGGGAGAACCACCCTAATCCAGCATTCCATCAAGTTAACGACTGACCGACCGACTGTTGGAGGAACATTGTGCATGATGCGGCCGAACCTCGAACCGAGGATGGCTGAGAGCAGAGAGAGACCGATAGCAACAACGTTCTATCGGATCCCAGAGAGCCTAAAGGACCAGGTTCATAAACAGATTAAGGAAATGATTGACGACGGCATAATAGAGCCTTCAGAATCACCATATGCCTCTCCAATAGTTTGTGTGAGAAAGAAAGATAGCACGATACGTATATGTGCTGACCTGAGGCAGATTAACGCGATCACGATTGCAGACGAGTATCCAGCCAGTGATATGAGAACCATTTTGGAAAAGGTTGCAGGCGCCAAGTACATCACTGGCTTAGACCTTCAGCAAGCGTTCTTCCATGTCGAACTGGACGAACAGAGTCGTCCATACACGGCATTTAAAACTCCCCACGGCTTGTATCAGTACACCGTGTTGCCTAACGGCGCCAAAAACTCTTCAAAGGTCTTCCAGAGATTGGCCGATAAGATACTGCGGGGGGCCGAAGACTTCGCAGCGGCCCACGTGGACGACTTCATTATTTTCTCATCCACATGGGATCAGCATCTGGGCCACATACGAGAAGTATTGGCCAGATTAAGAGAAGCTAATCTGACAGTAAAACTGAGAAAATGCCGGTTCGGAAAGAAGTCGATAAAGATTCTAGGTCACGTGATAGAGGATGGGTTTGTAAAACCTGATCCAGACAAATTAACCGGAATTTCTAACTACCCCATTCCCAAGACGAAAAGGCAAGTAAGGGCATTCTTGGGTCTAGGCAATTTTTACAACCGCTTCATCCCAAATTTCGGATCTAAGGCAGCTCCCTTAACCGAACTTATTAGAAAGGACAAGCCGGACAAGGTTCAGTGGACAGAAGCATTAAATAAAGCATTTAATGACTTAAAGGACGACCTGACTTCTGACCACATGCTAATACCACCAGACATAAGTCAACCCTTCATTCTAAGATGTGATGCATCGGGAACGGGTCTTGGATCCGTTTTGGTCCAATTGGACCCCAAGGGAATAGAAAGACCCATAGGGTATGCAAGCCGGAAGTTAATAGATAGGGAGGCAAGGATGAGTACTGTAGAACGGGAATTACTTTGTGTGGTATGGTCGCTTAACCATTTTCAGCAGTATACTTATGGGACCAGGATCAAAGTGTATACAGACCACAACTGTCTAAAATGGCTGCAGACCATGGCTAATCACAATCCGCGTCTAACGCGATGGGCGTTGGCTATCCAGCGCTATGATCTAGAGATACATTACGTTCCGGGGCGAGACAACTCAATGGCGGACGGTTTGTCACGTGCCTTTATGACCAACTAAATCTGATATAATGGTCATGTTTTTCGGTTACAACTACTTGCTTTATTCCGATGTTACGAAGTGTTATAAATATTATATTGTCTTTTAAACGAGGGTGTGATAGAGAAACATTATAATGTTTGTATCACAGTTACTACTCGTTGTGTTTGTATGCTTTATGTTATAGATTAACGCCGTAGATACATGTTTAAACCAGCCTGATGACGTCGCAAGAACAATGGCGCAAACAGACATTGAAATTAAAACGCCATCATGCGTGTCATCAGTTCTGTGCTCTTGTACATCGCCATGACTGCAGAACAAAAACACTCCTGAAATGCCATCTTGCTTTCTGAGAAGCCGAACCGATGACCGTCGAACTTCGGAAGTCGGATGATGTAGTGACAGTCATGGACAATATTATATTAGGGATTTATGTTTACTCTATATATTAGTATCATTATGTAACATTAGTATGATGTGTTGCTTAGTACTTGATGTAGGCAAAAAGAACACTAATGAAATATGTAGAGTCAAGATCAGATAAGACTGACTGACATTAGGGCCTGACCGGGCGTCATAAGAGGGGGAGCAGGGAGAAGGAGGGGCGAAGGAATGATAGCGCGACTGATAGGAGAGCGAGATTGGGGAGAGATGGATGAATTACAGGTCAGGGCGAAAGGGAGAAGGAGGAGGAGCGAAGACTGGAAGGAGGACGGCATTCGCTCACCAGGACAGAGGCGGTAAGACTTCGCTGGGAGGAATCGTGTGACGGAAAATTCACTGGAGAGAGAAGGGCGAAGTAAAAGAAAGTGACTCGAGAAGCCTAGACTCGACGAGTTATGAACTGCGTCGACGTGACCGTGCTGTAAATAAGTCGTGTAAGATATATTGTATAATAAGAATCTCAAAACGTACAACTGTGTTCCGATTGTCTCTGCGCGATAAAATACGAACAACCCACGCATCCAGGCGATACTAAAAGACCCCCGAAGAGTTTCAGCCGATCGCTCGGACAAGCACCGCTGCCACCATAACTGAAGACAGATCTAGTAACATCTTCTTTCAGTACAATGACCTCTTCCCATCTTTGGTTAATCCTGGCTTGGTATTCTGCTCTTACCTTCCCATCCTGCAACTTGTCGGTGTTGATCCTTTTACTCCTTATTACCGTCTTGTTCATCTTCAGCTTAAATCGTATGTTTGCCATTACCAGTTGGTGGTCCGATCCTACATCCACACTTGGAAATGCTCCACTGCTCCTCACGCTACCCAGCAGTCTGCTATTGACAATGCTGTAGTCAATGAGGTTGTGTGTATGCCCTCCGGTTGCCTCCCACGTCCACTTTTTGTTCATCTTTGTCTGCTGGACTCTTGTATTTATTATCTTCAAGTTGTTTCCCCTCTCGTTTCGTTCTCCATTGCCATACTTCCCCATGACTTCCTTTGTTTCTCATCTCCTGTTCCAACCTTTGCATTGAAGTCCCCCATGAGTACGATCTGATCACTCCTTGGGATTCTGCTAATCTCCTCCTGTAGGTCGCTGTAGAATGCGTTGATGCTAGTCTCATCAGCGTCCGCCGTTGGCGCATACATCTGGCATATCGTCGCCTCTCCTGCAGCAGTCCTGAACCCGGCAGACAACATCCTGTCATTCACCGGTCTATAGCTCATCATCGCTCGCTGTGCTACTCCAGGGCCACCGACAGAAATTCCGGGCCCCCAGACAGAGCAGTCGCGAGCCCCTACGCAGAGCAGTCGTGGGCCCCTAGGCAGAACAGTCACGGGCCCCTACGCAGAGCAGTAAATCAATAAACTGTTATGGGCCTCTAAACTATCTTTAGGCTTTATAAAAGTGCTAGCTGGTTTACCCGGCGTTGCTCGGGGTTATAAGTTTCAATCCCTGTAGCGAATTCGCAGTGTTGTATACGCCTTGTCGCGTCTTGCGACCTCTGCCGTGGACTGACTGCTTCGCAGTCGCACTCTTTCGACGACTGCTTCGCAGTCGGTTCGCCGTCTCCCGTGGACTGACTGCTTCGCAGTCGCCCTCTGGCGACGACTGCTTCGCAGTCTCCCGTGGACTGACTGCTTCGCAGTCGAAGATGGTGAACCCGGCGTTGGCGGGTTAAAGAAATTACACAATAGTTATTTTTTTAATGTTACTTTATTTTAAATTTAACTGTAGAGCTTGGAGATAAACAACATGAGTTGTCTTGCCATTTGGTGCCAGAAAAAACAGATTCTTACTGGCCCGAACTGGAGAGCAGGCAACGTACAGCGGAGACTACTTCGCAGTCTTGTATACGCCTTCTGGCGTCTAGCGACCTCTGCCGTGGACTGACTGCTTCGCAGTCGCCCTCTGGCGGCGACTGCTTCGCAGTCTTGGAGGCCCTTGTGGCGTCTGGCGACCTGTGGGGGAGACTGCTTCGCAGTCTTGTAGACGCCTTCTGGCGTACAGCGGAGACTGCTTCGCAGTCTTGTATACGCCTTTTGGCGTCTTGCGACCTTCGCCGTGGACTGAGTGCTTCGCAGTCGCCCTGTGGCGGCGACTGCTTCGCAGTCTGTTTCTGTTTGAACCTACCTGTGTTACAATTTTGCTGTAAAACGATTAATATAGTTCGAAGCGATCGTTATTAAATTCTTTCCGAAAGTAAACAACGACGCTATGGCCATTATTAATGACGTTGGGGAATACCGGCGCCGGAAATTTCCAAATCTTCCGTACGCGTCCCTGGTGCTATTTTTAGGTATAACGTCATTGTGCTATAATTAATTTTTAGTAGGGAGTGGAAATTTCCTATGCCGTGGGGCGAGTTTTTGGCCCTTATCACCATGTTACCGGTGAAAACGGGGGACACGAACCCCTCCACTCGGTGTCCGATGCCGAGGCCGACACAGTAGTGAAGTTTTCGAGTGAAAAGGTGCAAAATTGTAGAAGTTGAGCCCGGTCAAACAGACAGACAGACACACACACACACAGAATTCTCGCTTTATTTATATAGATAATATCGTAAAACACAAATTGAAATAATCAAAGTGCTTGTACGACCGTACAGTATTATATATATATATATATATATATATATATATATATAGATATATATATATTACTAGCTGGTTTACCCGGCGTAAAAAGAAAAATGTTTAAGTTGAAAATTTTACATTGGAGATGTGACCACCCTAATGCAGGTGATGCATACATCAGGGAGGCTACAGTGGTGACCCTTGCTATATCGTGTAAGACATTTGGTGGAAATCCATGGCACCGGAGTACTCGGAGGGCGTGAAGAGAGGAGGAAGATCTCGATAGAACCTCTTCTAGATGAGGCCCCATCCCGAGGTCAGACAACATCCTGTCTCCAGGACATTGCCACCTCTGTCTGGGTGACGCTGAGATGGCGCTTCAGATAATTCAATAATAATAATATTAATAATAACTGAGTGACGCTGAGATGGCGCTTCAGATAATATAATAATAATAATAATAATAATAATAATAATAATAATAATAATAATAATAATAATAATAATAATAATAATAATAATAATAATAATAATAATAATAATAATAATAATAATAATAATAATAATAATAATAATAATAATAATAATAATGACAATAATAGTCTTCGTTTATTAATTCAAACTGACTATAGTACGCAGTAAGGTTACATGATATAGTAGTAAGAGATGATAAGTTTAGCAGCAGTCGAATTTAACTGCATGACTTCCCATCTGTCCTACTTCTCATTTTACAATCGCCACATAGGAAATGTGGGCTAGCGGGCATCGAACCCGCTTCCTTCTGATCTTCGTGCCAACGTGTTACAATTCAACCATCTCCCCGCCCGTAGAAGACCAGAACATCTTGAGTTATCTCGGCACCGTTTGTTTTTCTAGTCCAGCTCACTGCATCAGTCACTCTGACAAAGACCATAGACAAAGACAAGTCACAGTCGACGGCTCCTGTTCCACTTGGTCACCGATCCATGACGCCAGTTGTAGTCCACCTTTACTTCAACGGGAAAATGAAGATAAAGGAAAGTGAAGTTTACCGGCTTCTCCAAGTTCTCTGCTTGTTTGCCTGTGTTCCCGGCTTCCTGCAACAGCTGTCTTCTGACACTGTAAAATTCTTGAGGTTTCAATTACAGTATTTCACTTCGCTAGCTCGCCTCTCCATGCAACTTGTTTTTTTACATGCAGTTCGTCAGCCTGGAGCCCTCTTTCCTCGCCTCTCCATGCAACTTGTTTTTTTACATGCAGTTCGTCAGCCTGGAGCCCTCTTTCCTCTCCTCGATTATATATATATATATATATATATATATATATATATATATATATATATATATATATATATATATATATATATATCAATCAATCAATCAATCAATCAATTTCTTTATTGCTTTCGATGACAGTTAACAATAACGAAACATCAATAGAGCAGCTACTAATTTGACAACATTTAACGATAACAATATTGAAGAAACTATAATGAAGATCAAGATCATGCACATGAGTCCATATGAGATAAACTAGAATAATGCATATAGTAGCTAGATGAACCATCAGTACATGCAAAATAACAACAAAACTACATCAAAATTACATCAAAAGTACATCAAAATTAAATGTAATATAAACAAATTAATTTTATTTAATAGTATAGACTTATTTTGTTGCGTTATTTATATATAATTATATTTTTTCTGTCATCTACGGCAAAGGGCGTCCCTAAGGGATATGAATCCCGCTAAACAGGGGTACCCAACTAGTGGTAATTACAAATTATATGATGGCTTAAGATTATTTTCTCTCCAAGGTTAGGAGGAGGTTAAAAATAAAGAACTGAGGGTAAATTAGGAGAGAATTTACAATTTAGTAAACGACTTAACTATACTTAATTAAAGAATATGTTCCGGGGCCAGGTCCCAGCAGTGACATTCAGTAGGTACGCTAAGCGGGTGCCTGATTAGTTATGAGATTATTACTGGGATATAAGAAATAGCTTTAGTTATTTTTAAACACGTATTTATTTGTTGCGGACTTGATCTCGAGTGGCAGAGTATTCCAGATTGTCGGACCTGTTGATTTTATGCAATTTAATCTTAGGTTAGTTCGTGCTTTGATTGGTCTACAGTATATAGCGTAGCACTTCTAGTGTAATGGTTATGCATCGTGGAGGCTAGAGTAAAATAATCTGTGAATGTAGCAGGGAGTAATTTGTGTTCATACATGTAGAGTAGTAGTCCAATTTGAAATATTCTGATCCGTTTTAGATCCAGGAGACCTAGTTCATCAAAAATAGGTTCAGAATGGGTATTCCTCCCAGCACCCACAATCATCCTTACTGCCTTTTTTGTAGGATTATTACTTTTGATAGCCGGGAGTTGTAGTTAGAGGCCCATATTAAGTTGCAATAGTTTAAATATGGGAAGATCAGGGAATAGTAGAGACTTAATCTGATTTTTGTGGGGAGTAAGTGGGTAACTCTAGAGATAATTCCAATGTTTTTTGCGATTTTTAATGAGATGTAGTTAATGTGAATTTTCCAGGTGAGATGCTGATCAATGAAGACTCCGAGGAATTTAGTAGATTCAACTTTATTAATGGGAACGCCGTCTAAAGATATTGACCAGTTTATAGGTTTAATTTTTCTATGCGATTTAAAAATAATGAAATTAGTTTTGTCAATATTGAGTGTTAATTTATTAGCGATGAACCATTTATTAATTTTAGAAAGTTCGATATTTACAGTTTCCATAAGGGATGTCCAAGAGCTATTTGAGTAAAAGATATTAGTGTCATCTGCGAATAATATGAGATAGAGTGAAGAAGATACTGTCGCAATGTCATTAATATATAGTAGAAAAAGTAGCGGCCCTAGGTTCGACCCTTGCGGAACTCCCGACTTGATATAACCTGGGGCAGAGAGAGAGCCATTACAGCTTACCCTTTGAGTGCGATTTTCCAAATAACTTATTTGAACCAGTTGAGTTGGGTTCCTCTAATTCCATAGTTACTGAGTTTACGTAGTAAAATGGCATGGTCGACAGTGTGGAAGGCTTTGGCTAGGTCGACAAAGATTCCAACTGAGTAGTCATTATTGTCAATTGCTTTTGTGATTTTATCTTCCATGTCTAAGAGGGCCATGAAGGTGGAATGTCCAGGTTGGAAACCATGTTGAGAATTGTGAATTATGTTGTTCTTTGTGATAAAGGAGCTGAGTCTATTGTACATAATTTTCTCTAAGAATTTTGCGAAAAAAGGAAGGACTGAGATAGGTCTATAATTTTCAAGGGTCTGTTTATTTCCTTTTTTGAAGACCGGGATAACTTTAGCAGCTTTCAATAAATCTGGAACAATCCCGTTGTTTAGTGAACTGTTGATAATTTCAGATAATGGTTGTGTAATTAGGTGTAGAGTGGGTAAGGCTAAGTAAGGATCAATATCGTCTAGTCCCTTAGTATGGGTTTTTTTAAGGATAGGCCTATATTCAAGATCTCCTCGGATGAGTTAAATACAATCCCAAGGAGGCAACATTAGGAGAGGGCAGGTAATCTACATAGGAGTGGGTAGAAATAGGTAAGTTTTTAGCCAGTTCATTTGGGAGATTAATGAAGTAATCATTAAACCCGTTTGCTATAACTTCCGGGTCTTCCACTTTGGTCCCATTAATTATTAGGGAGTCAATCTTTTTTCGACTTTCTTCCAATTGTAAGGCGGATCTGATTATCTTCCAAGTGGATTTTAAATCCCCCTGGTGCTTGAGGAACTCCGATTGATAATAATTACGTTCTGCAATTATTCTTATGCTTTTGAATTTATTTCTGTAGGTGGTGAATATTTTCTTAGTAACTGGGTTGGGGTCTTTTAGATATTTAGTATATAAACGGTTTTTCTTTCTACAATATTTTAATAAACCTGGAATCATCCATGGCTTATCACATTTAGCCGTGTTGCTCCTACCTTCATTTTGAAGGGGAAAAGAAATATTGTAGGCAAGCATATAATTCTGTATAAAATATTGATAAGCTTCGTTAACCATTCCCTGTTGACAAAATTGTGACACGGGTTCCCAATTCCTTTCTTGTAGTGTCTTTGAAAATTTTTCAATGCCTTCTGGGTTAACGGTTCTCCTTTGACAGAGATTATTTTCTTTACTGTAAATTTTTTTCAAAGGAGAATTGGGCCATGATGGGTAGATGATCCGAGAGGTCGGAGATTATGATAGCGGCCTGTTGTAGATTGGACCAGGTTGTGCAGAAAACGTTATCAATCAGAGTCCTGGAGTTTTGGGTGATTCTAGTTGGTTTTGTTACAGTAGGGAGATAATGATGTGAGATTAAACTGGTATATATATATATAAATTCTCAGAATGATTTATGTATATATATATATATTCTCAGAATGATTTATGTTGCAATCCTTGCATGACTTCATAAGACAGCGCACCTAATTTAGTCTACTATTCCAAGTTTTTTCGGTGTGCAACATCCCATTCTACACTTCAGAGTGTTAAAGAAGTTCCTTAGAACGAAATAGAAGACAGAACAAATATTTCTCTGTAAATAGTTATAAATACATGTAGTAAAGAATGTCTAATATAAAAGAAACGTGGACAAAGCAGAAGTTATCATTTATAGAAAGGTTAGACTCGGTTGATCATTTCATCAGCTCGTCACAGCTTTACAGTAATTCGATTCGTATATAATTATTGATCTATTAAATCAGTTGTTTTGCTTGCATTTGAAGTTTTGGCATTGTCATTTGGGAGATGCTGACAAGAACTGAGCCATACAAAGATATGGGTTGTCGAACAACTATCGATGACATTCTTAATGGAGCTCAAGGATTGAAAATTCCTGATTCGTGCCCAAAAGAACTCTATGACATTTTAAATGGTTAGTTTATGTTGTTATTAACGTTGTAATTAGTACGCGCTTCTAGCTGTCATAAGGATATCAATCAATTGTAAGCAGCGACAAACGATATCTCCATTCTCGCTACAAAAGCCTAAAAATCCACTATTCCCAAGGATCTTATTTCCTGCCGCCGCTCTTCTGTCCTCATCGCCTTGACAGAAACTTGGATCACTGCCTCATCTACCAATGCCCATCTATCTGACTGCTCTCCGCCAGGTTATTTCCTACACAGTGCTCCTCGTATAACGTCCTCACCTAAGTCCTCAAAAACCCTTGGCGATGGCATCGCGTTCTTTGTAATTGCAATTGCACTTACGACAATTTCTATAGCATCGTCTGTTGCAAGGTACTTCTAGGATGCTTTACACCTTCGACTGTCAGTTAGATAGCAAATACAGATTTAACTTTTTTAAACGATAAATGTTTTCAGCCTCCTGAATTGGCGCTGTAAGACTGTTCCAGGCACGTGGGCCGGCTACCCGAAAGACCAGATCGCCCACTTTAGCTTTAGTTGTTGGCACACATAGATCAGCGGACTTTGAATATCGCAGCCGCGACCTACTACGGTCGTCGGATAGGGGTCTAATCCTGTCTGCGAGGCAGCGTGGTGCGCAGTTATTGCGACACCATAGTATTTGCCCGTCATAGGACAAGTTGAAAAAAAAATGAATGGATTGATAGGAAGGAAAAGAATCTGTTGTTTGGATTGCTTGATTATAAGTCACATTGCCAGTTCTTGATGAGTACGGTACTTTGATGTTGTCTCTGTTTCGTGAACGCAGAATCAGTCTTCGCCTTGTCCTTGCTCTTCCTCCCCTCAACCTCTCGTCAAATTGGGTGAGGGGAGGGAGGGAGGAATGGAGGCAGTGAGGTACGGAGGTAGTGAGAGAGAAAGAGGGATGGAGGGAGGAGGGGCAGAGTTAAGGCGGGAGGAAGGGAGGCAGAGACAAACTCTGTACTTTTATCTGCCGAATGCCGAGTGTTCTTTGGCCGGGCCAATTTCGGGTGCCCGTGTCATATTGCCGGCCTTAGGCAGGTCGACCAACGGCCTGTCAGACATATTCCATGGGTCTAGGAGAGATCCCCCCGGAAATTTCCCCCCCGGAGATTTCCCCCCGGACAATTCCCCCCGGAAATTTCCCTCCTTAGAAAATTCCCCCGGACATTTCCCCCCAACGATTACTTACCTAGCATAAACATTTCATTTGCTATTTTATATCAACAACAACAAAATCACCAATATGATAAAACATTATTTCAAAACGATTATTGTTGTTAATCTAAGTTAATCTAAGTTAAAATCTAAGTTAAAATCTAAAGGTAAAAACGTAATTGAAAAAGACTACTAGTGTTCATAGTAAATGTTTTAACTGTTAACCCAACAGGCGACTGTGTTCAGAAATTAATGTTCATAGCAATTGCTCTCAAGAAATCGATGATGTTACGATTCTCAAAGTCTGCCACAATATTTGAGATTCTCCCAGAAGAAGCTAGGTACTTCTTCTTGGGCGGTTGTGGCGTATGTCCACCGAATAGCTGGTCCAAAGCGACGTTATTGAGACTGTGTTCTCGCATGAGGATGCGGAGAAATCTCCATATATTGGGATGATGGCTCGACACAGCCGACTGCATCTTCCGATTCCAGCCCTCAACCGCATTATTCGTACGTGGCAAGTCGTTAATCAAAGTTAATATACGTTAATTAATTAGTAATTCGTAGTTCCAGCCACGAGATTACGAGATTGAGTAAATAGCACATCTGTAATTAACATTGACTTTTAGCGTTTACTTTAAACATCAAAGTTAATATACGTTAATTGATTAGTTCCGGGGGGAAATATCCGGGGGGTTTTATCCTATTCAAACGGGGGGGAAATCTCCGGGGGGGAAATTTCCGGGGGGGATCTCTCCGGATCCCATATTCCATACACGCCACTGCAGCCACGAAGAAAGGGGTCTTCTTCTTTCTTCTCTTCCATCAGTGATCTGACGATGAGGCCTTTACGAAACTTCTCCAAAGTTCTCTATTCTTGATTGTCTCGCCGATTCCGGCAAAGTCGGTGCCTTTCTCCCCTAAGTCTTCCTTGATGTTGTCCATCCAGGTCTTCCTCTGCCCTCCTCTACTTCTCTTCCCCTCCACATGTCCGTGTAATGCAGCATTTGGTAACCTCTTTTCTCCCATTCTGCTTACGTGGCCAAACCACCTGAGTCTCCTCTTCCCGATTTTTTCCACTATTGTTTCTTCTACTCCCAGCTCTTCTCTTGTTCTCTCATTTCTGATCTTCTCTCTTCTGCTTCTGCCTATGATTCTTCTTAGCCAGCCCATCTCCGCAACCAGCAGTCTTCGTTCGTCTTCCTTCCTCAAGCACCAGCATTCCGACCCGTATAGTAGCACCGGTTCTACCAAAGCATGATATAGCTTCATTTTGACTCTGGTGGTGATATTTTTTGCCTTCCACATTTTTCCTAATCCTCCAAATGCCGAAGAAAGGGGTGCTACATTTCAAAGCGTTTATCGTAGGACACACAGGTCTGAGCAACTCTATAAGAGACAGACAGACAGACAGATAGACAGACAGAGGCAGACAGAGACAGAGGCAGAGATGATCACAGTGTAGAGCGAGAGACAGAGGCAGAGACACAGGAACAGAAACCGAGAGAGACAGAGAAATAAAGACATTATTTTTAACATCGTCGTCATCATTATCATTACTATCATTTTGGCCATAAATATATACCCTCAAGATGATACGAGAGGTGTTATTTCGCTGAAAGCAGAAACATAAAATGCAATCTTTGTTAGAATCACTGACCATTTTAGGATTCATTAAAATGTTTACTGCTTAGGGGCCATCCATATATTACGTACGCATGGAGGGGAGGGGGTAACCGAAATGCATATGCTTGTGTATACTTGCGTCCGTAGGGATCTACTGATAATGTACGTACGCAAAGGAAACGGGGGCTTTCATATTGATTGGCCTTCAAGTGAGCTACAGTTCAGTCTTTCCAGCTATTCGGTACTACCAGAGGAAGTAGGACTGTGGGAGAGGTGTCACTTGTGTGCCACCTTACCTCTGAACGCTATTATTAAGCTATCACACAACTCAGCAGTGATACCATCGATTACTCATCCTTCAGTCTGGCAGACAGTCGCTGCCTGGACCTGTAGTACTGACACATTCTGTAGCTGGTCTTAGATGGGGTGCGTCTACCGTACCTACCCAGGTAGGGGTGGAAAAAGTACGTGTGCGTATATTGTACAGGGAGGAGGGGTCCAATTTTCCCAGAGTTTTGCGTACGTAATATATGGATGGCCCCTTAGCTATCCGTTTCGATGTGGCAGAGCTCTTCATTGTATCTGTCAGATGCCGACGGCCTCCTCCTAGCTAACAAGTGCTTTATTATTATTATTATTATTATTTTTTTTTAGTCCCGAGGTATCAATGGTCCCTCAGGAATAGAAAGAAATTATGTTGAGAGCAGGGGACAATGTCTGGAAAATCAAACCTCGTCGTCCGGAGGCTCTGGGAATGTCCCGTTGAAAGCAATAGATTTGTAGCGTTGTATGCAAATAGATAGACGCTAGAAGAGAAACGAAGCCGCACGGCGGTCGCCACTGATGGTAGAAAGGCGACTACCTATATCGCTGATGAATGCGGCGCCTGAGGGATTGACAGGGCCCAAAGTCTCAAAGGCAATTGCCTGGAATCTGTGGGTTGGTGGCAGTCCCAGATATTTTTGCTCCTTGCGTTAGGCCCCTGGAGCTGGCAGGGTGGGTTACATAGGAAAGCGCACACGTGTGAACCACAGTGGCGTCCCATGCCAGGTATCTACCCTCCGACCAAGGAATTAAAGTGGCACCATCCGGACGTTTTCCATCTGACCTAAAAAGGCCGACTGGCTCCTTAGTACAAGGAACATCAGCCTTTCCTAAAGCACGCCAGATGATGCCATTGATGGTGAAATGGCGCAGTGAGCGACCGCAGGCCTGCCTGCAAACAAATCCGTGGTGTCCACTAGGCCCGATCAGGTCCCCGCATCGGCAGGCGTGGGGGCTGCAGAGGTCAAGTCCCAAACGAAGGCCAACCGCAATTCGGACAGCCTCATTGTCCAAGGTGAGCCCGCATGATGGGATAGGAAGTGCGGCCAGCCAATCGCCTGAATGAGGGCTACAAATGGCAGTCAACCTAGCCTGGTCGACAGGGTTGTCATAACCTGGCCAAGAATGTATTGTGCTCTTGTCCCTCTCGATCAGCGGACGATCCCAGATGTTTTGTCTTGTAGGCAGCGGTAGCATGACAGCGGGTGAGGTCTGCTGACGTGACAAAAGCAGGTCTTCAAAAATGCCATCGGGTGCCAGGGAGCTGCTGTTGAGGATGGCCGATTGGAGCTCAAGAGTTGACGCAGCTGATGCCAAATAGGCAGAAGAAGCAAGCGAAACAACTCTACGAAGCCCAAGGCCGCCATCTCTCACAGGAAGCGTTGCCTGTAACCACTGAGTATCGTTGAATGAGGTGTTAACTATCTGCTCAAGACCGGCGCGCATAATCAAGTCGAGCGATTCAAGGGCCTGATGGTCAGTACAAGGGGAGCAGCGAAGGAGGTGACTTAGTTTCGAGGATCCAAATGAAGACCTGAGAAGGGTTAAGGCGCTCTGAGAAGGAAGCTGGCCAAGTTTAGTGAAGGCCCTTTGAAGATCAGCACAGTGTTGAGAAAGAGAAGCATCCAGCGCTGACCCTTTGAAGAGTGGAGCCCCAAGTAAAGATACTGAGTCGAGGTCCAGAAGTTTGAAGTCTGACCAGCCAGAATCAAGTGTGTGAATATCAGCCAAACTGATGATTTCGCATTTCTGGCGATTCAGACGCAGACCCAGAGATGACTCAAGCGAGGAGATGTACTGAATGTCCTGGGCCACCACCAATGGATCCCCCCCCCAGTGTAAGATCATCCAAAAAACCAATGCGAAGACTAGAGTTAAGTGACTGCAAAGCCGGTTGGAGAGGGAGACAAAAGAGGAGGGGACCGAGGGGGTCGCCCTGTTGAGGGCCCATCTGGGACGACACAAAAAGGTGGCCAAATTTGAGGACTGCAGAAGCTGCATAAGACTGATGGACAAACTGATATTATTATTATTATTATTATTGTTATTATTATTATTATTATTATTATTATTATTATTATTATTATTATTATTATAATTATTATTATTATCATCATTATTATTATTATTATTATTATTATTATTATTATTATTATTATTATTATTATTATTATTATTATTAGAGCAGTTTTACATAGCCCCCTTCAAGATTGCCTACTCAGGAGCACACCCAGCCCTGCCACGGTCGAATAACACAGTTTTGAGGACAGTAATAAACAGGGTGAAATGACCAATCGCTATTTGACGGAGCTTGGTAGGGAGCCCATTCCAGGTCATGGGGTCAGCCACAGAGAAAGCACGGCGCTGCCGCATGGCTGTCCGCGCACGGGAACAATAAGTTCAGCTTGCGCAGCTGAGCGGAGAGAGCAACAGCGCTGCGAGCATGAGGTGGGGCAGCAGATCCCTCGCAGGTATGGAGGGGCCAAGCCTTCAAAGCACCGCCAGACCAAGGCAGAGATTCGATAAGTGATGCCCTGTTGTTAGGGGAGCCAGTGGAGGACATCCCTCATATATGCAGACACTCTCCCAAACTTGGGGATGCGGCCTACAAGGCGAGCAGCAGAACCCAGGATTCTGTTCAGCGGCTCAATCTGGCAGGCCGGGAGTCCATCATATATGGCACTGCAGTAGTCCAATCGAGAAACAACAAATGCATGGACAGGCGTGGAAGCTGCACCGGGGGACATTAGAGTCCGCCCTTTTTTAATCATATTTTAATCACAGGGACCTGAAATATTCCTCTGGTGCTTATAAAAATGACAATTTCTTAAAAAGTAGATTATACCAGCATTAAGTAGGAATGCAACAGGCCTTTCCTTCACATAATAAATTATATTAGTCTGGTGTCTAGAAATTAAGACATTTTTCGAAATTATTTAAAAAAAGAAATATTATTTTCAGCTACAGAAAAAAATCTGTGCAGCATTAGCTATAACTGTATGTTATATGCATTGGATACAAGTTGAACAACATTTTAAGGGTTGCTAGTAAAATCTAATTAGCTGCAAATTACTTTTATATCAAATAAATCACCAAAAATACATGTAATTCACTCTTAGCAATGCGTCATTACCATCGGTGATAAGATGGGACTGTCCTGAGAAAATAGCAAAAATCTGATGTGTTTAGATGTTAATGATGACAAACAACCGCGGATGGTAATGACAAAATGATGAAATTTATAACAGCCGTCAAACATTTTCGCGTGAATTACTCCATCAGATAAGTTATTTCAATTCAACAAAATTCGGTTCAACAAAAACGGCAAATAAAATAAGTTATCAATGTTGTAATCTACCTAAACCAGGAAATACAACACTATGGTAATAAAGCAGAAATTTACTTTTCTTGTAATTTGGAACACACAAACTTAAATGAAAAATAAAACATTATGAATTTCAACACAAATCTGTGTGATTCCATTAATAGTTGACAATATCTTGTTCCTGATGTTATTCTTTTAGTAAGTAAGCACGTTCTCTAAAAGTTATAGACGTCCCACGTCTCTAAAAGTTATAAACTTCCAAAAATTGAGATGGCTATGATGCTTATTTCTATGGACAAGTATAAATAGGCCCCAAAAGAAATAAATATTACGAAAATGAGTCTAAATATTTAATTATTGCATATGCTAGCTACTAATTAATCAAAATAATATACCTTTGTCACAGGTTGTAATGGCATAAATTTGCGTAAAAGCTGAATTTAATGCATTGTACATGTACACCGTCTCGGAGAGAGGATGTTAATTGTATTTTGTATACATTTAGTAATTTTGTTCTAAATTTCCTAAATCTAGCAGCTACAACAATTATGGGAAATGTTAATCTGCTCATTCTTTGAAGGATAGGCAAAAAAAATGAAGAAATTTCTAAAAAACTCAAAAAACCATCATGGAACATCAATTCTGCACTTTTAGGATAATGATCCTTATATAGCGCCATTTGTTTACCAGCGCTCTCGACCTGCATCAGTGCCAGCACCGGCAAAAAGAAAGTTTTCAAGCGTCTACGGAACTGGAGAGAGGGCACGAAGCTATTGGCTGAGGGACTACGGAGGTAATGCGTCTTAAACAGATCAGTTTTAATGTTAGTCTTGAAGACCGATGGTGATGAGAAGTTGTGATTAAAATCCGGGAATTTATTCCACTCAGTCTAACCCATTCGAGATGTTATCATGTACCGTATTAAGTTTACTATTATGCGCTAATATTATATCGATTCTAATCAATTATGTTAGTTTTTGGCCAGTAGATGTAAAACAGCGCATGGAGTTCCACTTCGGAACAACAACAGACTCAACACGCCACCTTTCATACTTTCATACCGAAAACTTTCAGACCGAGGCCCGCGGAGAAGATCCAGCGGTGATTAGTTTTTTGAAGAGATGAGTTACCGCTATGACTTCATCTTTGTTCTGCATCAATAACACATTCATTTCTGGGTTCCCTAACTTCTCAGTATATAAAATAATAAGAAAACGGTTGTGCGAGCAAGCTGTCATTCAGCTGACTAATTACCTGTCCTTCCTCTTCCCTCAAATTGTTGGTCCATAGATATTGATGTTGTTCCAGTGGCAATGGGCGTTTAGGACTTGATCTTTGCAGCCCTCACCGCTGCTGCTGTGAGAGTTCAGCTGTGCAAGACAGTCACCATATATCCTCACTTCCAGAATGTATGGATTTTAGACTTTGCCTTGGACATCGTGCTATCAACGACATCATTTGGCGTGCCCTCTAACAGGCCAATGTATGGGCCTACTTATTTACAAAAAGTCAATTTGGTTACTAAGCCCTGATGACGAGAAGGGCATGGCAATTGGCAAATGCCTGGCATGTGATGCCCAATGGTTCACTCAATCATGCAACCTCCGCGAGTTCAGTAGTCGAACAAACAGGGCAAGATGGACTGGATCCAACAGCTGTAGTGGGTTCCTCAATATGCCATGTAGCAGACCCATGAAGATTTCTATTATATCTCCCATTTTTAAACAAGGCAGGAAGACCTAACTAACTACAGGCCCATAACAGTAGTGTCGTTTTTTTCAAACTTCTAAAAAATTGTCTATTCTAGACTGTACAATAAAAATGAATCTATTATACCCTTGAAACATGGCTTCCATACCGGTCATATCACTGTTATTTCATTTTTGGACATACATAATCAATTAATTTAGGCGATTGATGCTAAAAAAAATCCGGTTGGTGTATTCCTTGACCTGAGCAAAGCTTTGATACAGTCGACCATGAAATAGTATTGCTTAAAAACTGGAAAGTTATGCGATTCGTGGAACTTTCCTCTCCTGGTTTAGAAGTTACTTGTCCGTTCGACAACACCAAGTCAACTGTCTTTAGTACCATCAGATTTGGAGTTCCACAGAGAAACATTCTGGGTCCCCTATTATTTTTTATCTTTATCAATGATCTTCCCAAAGCATCCTCACTTCTTCATGTCGTTCTTTTTGCTGATGATACCAACGTATTTCTCTCTGACTCTTCATATCAACAAATAGCAAACACGCTAACTACGGAATTCAGTATTTCTTTAACAGGTTCAAAGCAACCAAACTATCAATTAACATGGATACATCTAATTATGTCTTATTCGTCTCAAGTCGTAAACTACTTCCACGATATAAAGAAAAAATTCACGTTGACAATATAAGAATCCCACAGGTCATCTGTGTAAAATTCTTAGGGATTTACATTGACCAACATATTAACATTAATTATTTTCAAATAAATGGCCAAATCCATAGTAAATTCATAGTAGTAACACGCTGCTCCCATATTGTCCCAAGCAAAATTTGACTGAATCTCTACTATTCACTTGAATACCCTTATCTGTCATCAGTGGCGTAGAAAGGTCTTTGGTAGTCCTTGTGCAGAGCTTCGATGATGGGCCCCTTGAACTCCCTTCGATTTGAAACAAAAAACACGCTGTGCAAGAAACGCTTGGCGCTTTTGCGATATTTGCATATTTCGCACCGTGAGAAATATGCAAATATCATAAATGATAAATCGCACGCCAATTAAAAAATATTACATTTTTATTATTTTCTCCGATTTATTTTTTAAACATTCTTTATATCTCCAAGCTGGCATTAAAAAAAATCGAGCTACAGATAATTAATCTAAAAACATTTGTCCAACTGCTATGACTGCTAAAATATGAATTATCCACACTTAAATTCTGTCAAATAGTGGTAAAAATAACGAAAATATTAAAAAAATTAGACAAGTGTGTCTACGGTAGTCTAAAAAGAAGAATCCGAAAATTCCGAAAAGTTAAAACGTTTATTTGTGCACCTTCTTTACAATGTATCGTGGAAGAAGCTACCGTGAAGGATGGATAATTAAATTCTGAACTTTACCTTTGATAGCCAACCCATGTTATCGATGTTGTCGATATTCACAAGTTTGTGACTCTCTTGTTTATAAATTTTGGTTTGTCCTAGATGATGTTATGGTTGAAGGAACTTAGTGGTACTGCAGTTCTTACAAAGATTTGTAGGTCTGCATTTTATTTGTTGGGTCCTTGTGGCCTGTTAGTATTTTTTAGTTGGCCTATTTTTTTGTGTTTTTGTTCTTTTGTAGGCTTGATGGGGGGCTTTGTGTGTTTTTGCTCTGCAGCAGGTTTTGTGTGATCTTGTTCTTCAGCAGGTTTTGTGTGAGGTTTGGTCTGATCAATCAATCAATCGATCAATTTTCTTTTATTATTAACACAAGCTGTCAGAACGCAACTTCAATATTGTTCACTGATATTGTTCTACTTCAGCAGGCTTCGTGTGAGGCTTTTTGTGATTTTGCGCTTTAGCAGGTTCTGTTTCATTAGTGAACCTATAGGGATTATAATCCCTAGGACTGACAAAGTATGCCTACCTAATGGTTGTTTGACGTTCTTTTCCACACTGGGAACACCATCTTCTAGGATGGGTAAAGTTTTGCAGGCGGTTGGACGAGTGTGGACATGTACAAACGAGTTGGGATTGAACCCTGCCCCCACCACCAACCCTTGCTCTAAGCTAGGGATTGATGGTCTAAATACTGACATGCAATCTCCTCTAATGCATATTGCTAATCTTAGGGATACTACAATATATCTTTCTGATTTCATGAATGTTGCCGACGCCCCAGTCTTACAGACTGGTTTACTACTTCTTGGGCACCCAGGAGGGGGTGGCAGTGCAAAATTATTTGAGCATGGATGGAGGGGGCGAGCCTGGAAACTGAAAAGGGTAAAGTACGTGGTGTTTCATTGATGATATTACCTGGATAATGACTGTATTACAATCGAAATATTTTACTTTTTCTTGCTACATTTGCATGAGGAGTTTGAAGAGCCACCCCAAGGCGTATCTCTCTTGTCTGTTGTGTCGGAGGAGGTCTCACTTGAATTGTTTTGCTCCTGGTACTAGTCAAGAGGCCTTTTATTGTAGTCCGTGTCTGCAGGATATTTTTCCTTACAACCACATCAGAGATGATGTTGAATTTAATATGGCAGTACAAGGTTTACCTTATCTTCCTAATTTTGATTATTTCAGGATTCAAAGTGTCACTTATGCTCTAAATAGAAAGCCCCAATGGGTGGGACATGACCTGGATGTAGATGAATTTTACTATGACCAGTTGTCAACGCTACATGTTCAGTACCTTGATGCATCACAGCTCAGTGAGAGTTTAGTAACTGGGGAGGACATGGACCTCACATTGCTTCATATAAATGCTCGAAGTATTAGGAAAAATTCTAATGTGATTAACATTGAACTGGCCCAACTATGACATAAATTTTCCCTTATTGCCATGTCCGAGACTTGGACAACGGACAATGACTTGAACACGGTATTTATCCCAGGGTACACTATGCTTCTCAATTCGCGATCTCATGGTAAAGGAGGGGGAGTTGGCTTATTTCTGAACCAGATAGCTATACCTTCCTATACATTGAAAAGTTATTTTACTGATGATCACCTTATGGAGACCTTGTTTATCCAGATCGGCAGTGTTGGTAAATCTATAATTGTTGGAATTATGTATAAGCCCCCTAACGTGGACCTCTCAGCTTTTAATATCGCCTTTGGTAACCTATTAACCAGATTGCACTCTGAAAGGAAACCTTGTTATTTGCTAGGAGACTTTAATATAAATCTCTTGAAAGTTGACAACCACCGAGAAACCGAAAACTTCCTTAATGTACTCTACGCTCATGGATTTTATCCATTAATTGATAAGCCTACTCGTATTACTCCTGATTGCTCAACTTTAATAGATAACATTTTGACGAATGTCCACCCCTCAAGCGTCAAGAGCGCGTCTATCTGGATTACAGACATCTCTGACCACTTGCCAGTCTGCTGTTCGACTTATGTCTTGCATAATAAGCCAAAATCTGGAAAAAAAACTATTACATTTTAAAAGAATAGCTACTGACGACTCATTCTCGAAATTTAAACAAAAACTGGCTCAGGTAGAATGGGACATGTCAGGGAGAACTGAGGCTAATGCATCCTTTGAAGATTTCTTAAACAAGTTTACTCAATGTTATAATCTTAGCTTCCCTCTCAAAAGGATAGGGGGTAGATCGTACGTAGCTGACGACCTACCATGGTTCACCTTTGCCTTGAAGAAATCTATCAAAAAGAAAAACTTAATGTATAAAGAATGTTTAAAAGGAAAAATGGTAATAATAAGATCCTCTTTAATAAATATAAAACCTATCGGAATAAGCTTACGTCACTGTTGAGCAGTGTTGTATGCAAGACATCAAACTTCGAGACCGAGACGAGACCGAGACAGTCGAGTTCCAAGACCGAGACGAGACCAAGACAATGAGGTGCGGAGACCGAGACGAGACCAAGACAATGAGGTACCAAGACAGAGACCGAGACCAAGACAGTACAAGACATTTTTGGCATTTATTACAGTGTATTACAGAATAAGCGATAAAAAATCGTTACTTAATTAGCAAATTGCATTATGGGATGTGGCTAGTAGCTAGCAGCGAAGTCAGTGCAACCATATTGCTTATATACGCAGGCACTCACTCTTCGCATTTACTCGTTAAAAAAATTCATGCATCAGTTTCCCAGCTATTCTTAAATACGGTACCATTACATTTTATGAATACAAGATCCTCAAGCATAAACTCGATGTTGTTCCCATCGTTTCCTTTATGGCGACAAACGGCACGCCATTTCTTTACTTTGTCCATGACTTCACATTGCGAGAATGCAAACTTGACTATTTCAGGTTCTGTATGAGACATTTTCTTGCACCTTTACCAACTTGAAATGAATTACAAAATGCTCTTTCCAATAGCCGATTTCACGTGGTGTCACACGTTCACCAGAATTTCCAGAAAGACCGTTTGTCAGAACTTCCGGTTTGACTGGTACTTCCGACTTCTGAGTTATCTGTTCATATCGGCCCAGGACATTTTTATAGCGCAAGAAATAAAGACATTTGTCGCGAGACCTTTACAGACCGCTTGTTCGAGACAGAACAAGACTTTCGCTTCAAGACAGTTTCTAAAATTTCGAGAAATTGCTTCGAGACCGAGACCGAGACGAGACAATAGGTTCCCAAGGCCGAGACGAGACTGAGACATTAAAAAACCTATATCGAGACGTCTCGAGACCGAGACTGAGTCTCGAGACCATACAACTCTGCTGTTGAGGGCAGCAGAGAAGGGATATTATGCGAACAAACTTCAAATTCATAGATATAATTTACACAAAGTTTGGCAAACTATTAACACAATCATTGGTAAAAGTGGGTTTACTCCAAAGATAACTGAAATTGACCATGGTGGGTGTAGGGTCACTGACACTATACTTATAGTGGAGAATTTTAACAATTATTTCAGTGCCATAGGCCCTAGGTTGGCCCAGTCCATTGCACCAGTTAAGAATAAACCAAAAGATTACCTTACAACTAGAACTCTGCAATCTATTTTCTTTGCCCCAGTTAAGCCTACACCTCCTGAAATCATTGACTGCATTGCCCTTATGAATTACTCTCATAGTAGAGGCTCTGATGAAGTCTCCACTGTGATTTTAAAACAGTGCTCCTTTGAAGTTTCTTCTGTTTTAGCAAATGTATTAACACAAAGAGTTTTTCCTGACCAGCTGAAAATAGCAAAGCTCATTCCAATTTTTAAAACAGGGGATAAAACAAAGATGTCTAATTATCGTCCTATATCAATCCTCTCCCCTTTTGCCAAATTATTGGAAAAATTGTCTATGCTAGGCTTAGTACTTCTGTGGAGCATAATAATCTGCTGGCCAACACCCAATATGGGTTTAGGAAGAATTTATCTACGGAGTTGGCTATACTTGATCTTACTAACCAAATCAGTAAGTCCTTAGATGACCAGGAAACTACAATCGGAATATTTCTGGACCTATCAAAGGCCTTTGATACTGTGAATCATGCAATACTATTGGATAAACTTGAACATTATGGAATACGGGGTACCCCCCATAACTGGTTTATGAGCTACCTTTCAAATCGATTTCAATATGTTGCCCTCAACAATACTTGTTCATCCTTTTTGTCAATAACATGTGGTGTCCCTCAGGGGTCAGACCTTGGTCCCCTTCTATTCCTTCTGTATGTAAATGATATTCAATCAGTGACTGATTTGAGTTTGATTATGTTTGCGGATGACACGAACATTTTTACTACTGGTAACTGTCCTATTCGGTTAGCGGCATCATTAAAAGATAAACTGGAAAGCATAAGCCACTGGTTATCAGCAAACTTAGTTTCTCTGAACTTAAAAAAAATTTGTTTTATGATATTTGCTAAAAA
Source organism: Allolobophora icterica (assembly GCA_963556255.1). Lineage (NCBI taxonomy): Eukaryota > Metazoa > Annelida > Clitellata > Crassiclitellata > Lumbricidae > Allolobophora > Allolobophora icterica. The sequence continues at coordinate 4,008,948 of OY744604.1, read as the reverse complement.
CAAGTTTTTGGATGTTGATATTAATATTAGTATAAATGGGGTCACACTGTCACGGGTGCATGAAATTAAATTTCTCGGTGTGGTACTAAGTGATAACCTTAAATGGAGGAAGCACGTTGATATGGTAGTTAATAAATTATCTAAAATAGTGGGTATACTCCGCAGGGTTAGTTATATCCTTGATGTAGATACACTTAAGCTACCGGTACTATACCACACTTTATTTGAACCACACATGACATACTGCTGCTCTATCTAGTCGTTGCCACACAGAAACGGGAACCTAGACCGTATATTGAAGCACCAGAAGGCCGCTGTTAGAATTATTACCCACTCTCCTTATTTATCTCACTCCAACCCTTTATTTTGCACCTTGGGCACAATAAAAATGTATGACTAGTCTTGTCTCATTTATCTAAACTTATGCTCATGTTCAAGTTTGTACATAATATGTTACCAAATAATTTTTCCAATTACTTTACCAGAGTGGACCAAACCCACACTCACAACACGCGGTGCTCAACCAACTTTGCTGTTCCCTATGCACGCACAGTAAGCAGAGCGGGCAACCTTCAAGTTCTGGGTCCTCGTTTGTGGAATTCTTTATCGATTAAACCTAAAGAAGAGCAATTTCTTCCTGCGTTTAAAAGAGAACTGAAAATAGGCTACCTATTAAAATACAATGAAATATAACCCTGTTGGAAATTGCAGGTCTTTCCATAATGAACCATAGGGCCTACCTATGTGTTTTGTTTTTGTTTTATCATTATATCTATTTGCATTAGTTATGAAGTGATAATAATAATAATAGTAATATTATTATCAATAGATTTCTCTTTTGTTCTTTTCTTCGCTTTTGTGTTGTGTTACTTTCATATTATATTAAATTTTTTTTGTTTGTTTTCATTTCTCATTTTTCATATTGCATAATCTGCTATGATTTGTCATATTTTGTCACAATTTTCTCATCATAAAATTTGCCTCTGTTTGTATACTTTGGTTCTGATTACTCTGTTTCTTGACCTTGATAATTATTTGACTAATGTATACTACTAAAACTGTTTGGTCGCAACTGCATCTCATCGGCATAACTTAGTTTAGATCTGTGTGACACTTTAAACGTTGATCGAAATGTGAATCAGGTACTAGGGGTCAGGGTGGTATAAGCTCTTAGCTTTTTTCTGGCTTCCTGTTGCGCAGTGATTGATATGTTTCTGTCATATTTTGTACTTTGTTTTTTTTAATGGACGCAATAAACAACTTTGAACTTGAACTTTGAACTTTTCTTGCTTAAAAATATCTACCACTTTTGAAGTGTCAAGCTTTCTGGCATGTTCATTTTCTATGGACAATATTGCCAAGTTTGCTCAGCCGCTCTTCTGACATTGAGATTAGCTTCAATTTCGGAGATTCAGCCAATAAAACTATTGAGTCGAGTCATTTGAGTGTATAAGCTAATACTGTGTAGGCCTACGCTATTGCTAATTTGCTGTAGGCCTACATGTAGATTTACTTAAAGGCTAAAAATGACTCTACTTGCTGCCAAGGACCCTTCTGACCGCTGGTGACCCTTGTGCATTGCACAACTTGCACAACACATTGCTACGCCACTGTCTGTCATAATATGGCAAGTTAGTCTGGGCATCAACCTATAAGACGAAGCTACAAAGACTTTATGAACATCAGAAGCGCATCATTCGGGTTATCACTAGAACTCCAATTAATTCACACATCAACCATCCTTTTCAGCAACTGCGAACACCAACAATAGACAAAAATCAGGAATTATCAAGTTTCTGAGTTTATGCATCGTTACACCTTTAACCTGTTGCCTAATGCATTCTCCAACCAATTATAAAAAGTATCTCGACTCCCATTCTCATGTTACACGAAAAAAAGTAATGCAGTTTACCTGATTGAATTTTCGCTTATGAACTTACGTAAATTCTCAATTGTTGCAATGGGCCCCAATATATGGAATAGGCATAACCGTCACGATGAATTACGCCATATTCTAACGATTATGTTTGAAAAACGCCTACAATTCCCTACATGCATCCTTACTTCCCTAACAACAGGGCACCGTGACTGTGACCGTGATCTTCCACTGTGTTACTAATATTTTATAGTTAAGTATTCTCGTCTTCTATAATTAAGTTATTAACTTGTCGTCATTAGGATTGTCATCTTATGATTCGTGGCCTATGAATTAGATCCACCGTTATGGGGTAAACTCTTGTCTACTGCTTATTTTTTTTATTATCTATGGACTTAATATTCTCATGATTATAGAGTAGGAATACCCTCAAAGCCTTCTTCCATCAACTATAAATTCTTTCGAACATAGGGAACTTTCCTAGCGGAACTTAGGTTCCTTTAAGGTCTCCTTTTGAACCGCTACTCTAGTTGTCCCTATCTTAAAACAATGCGTAAAGTTGTCAATTTATTGCTAATTCTTGTAAGAATTCGCATTGTCATAGTCTTGTATTAATGCCTGATTCTTGGATCATAAATAACGATTGACTCTACCTTTACATATAGGTAATTTAACTATGATAGTGCGTGGCTGTCAATTCACACGAACATTAGGGTGGTCCTAAAAAGATAAAAGTTGTTATTTCCTTTATGGTACCATCTCAATTTGTTAATTTGCCTTAGTACTGAGTAAGTGTAAAATTTTAGCTTGATTGATCTATATGTAGAGGTTGCTCATTGCTAATGACTTTTTACTATTCACGATAATATTGTTCTTTAATCTTCATAATACCGGAAAAAAACAAATCAGCACATCAAAATATCAACAAAGACTTTTTAAAATCAAAGACACAAACTGAACAATTTAGGCTGTAAGAGACTGAGTGATAAAAACACCTATTGATATAAAGCAGTGTGATTCTCCTTACAGATTTTATTTTAGTTATAGTTACACTTAGTAAATGGTTTTTCATTTTAGTTATAGTTACAGTTATAGTTAGTATTATTTTTTAGTTATAGTTGCAGTTATAGTTAATGGTTTTTCATTTTAGTTATACTTACAGTTATAGTTAACATTTTTAAAGTTATAATTATAGTTACTGAACTTTTATTTTAGTTAATTTTAGTTAGTACAGAGTTACAACTGACCCCAATGCTGCCCTCATAAGAAAGAACCACGTAAATGAAAATTTGGCAGTTTTGAGTTAGATGCAGTTTTTGCATGTATTAGTGGTCTTACACCTTGGTGCGAAGTAAGAACCTCCTATCTTGATGCGATCATAGAGAACCAGCGCTTGTTAATCCCACGTATCTGCACACTTCGTATCAAATACTAAGTAAGAACAACGCATCTGACATGCGTTGTTTTTTGCTAGTATTGTAGCGTAACTACCCGGGGCAAGGCTACTGACCAGGATGGCCCTTCCCAGGTATCAGCGTGTCAACTCCTATGTCCGTGGTTCGGCTTCACTTAGTCAAGCTGAAGGCTTCAGACTCTGGTTCAGTTCAATCGTTTTATTCATGTAAAACAAACCGACTACCCGTCGGGTGAATCAAATGACAGTTACAAATCGTCAATGTACAATAAACCGCAAGTTCTACCGAAGAAGATTGTCCGCCACTACAATTCGCAGATGAAACCGTTCGCTACTCACGCTTGACAGTCCGTGTAACGCAACGCTTGACAGTCTGTGTATCGCAACGCTTTACCGTCCGTGTATCGCAACGCTTGCGACGCCAAGTTCGCCAGGCGACGACGTGGATCCCAGTCCAGCTCGCAATCGCTTCCGAAGCGCCACGCAATTGTCACCGCCGACGACGACTAACTTCGCTACTCGACGACTAAGTTCGCCCGTCCGCTCGAGTGTCCTCTCCGACAGTGTCCTGACAGAGTGCGTCCGACGCAGAGCTCGACTGTCCAACCGAGAGTGCCTCGACTGCGTGTCCTCTTCCGACGAAGTGACTCCGACGACTCCTTCCTCCGACCGTGTCCGCGTGTGAGTGCCACTTCCTGACAGTCCGTGTCTTCTCCTTATATAGTGCATCGATACAGGGTATCGTGTATCGTGTATCGAGTATCGTGTATCGTGTATCGTGTATCGTGTATCGATACCTGCGGGTATCGTGTATCGTGTATCGTGTATCGTGTATCGATACCTGCGGGTATCGTGTATCGTGTATCGTGTATCGTGTATCGTGTATCGATACCTGCGGGTATCGTGTATCGTGTATCGTGTATCGATACCTGCGGGTATCGTGTATCGTGTATCGTGTATCGTGTATCGATACCTGCGGGTATCGTGTATCGTGTATCGTGTATCGATACCTGCGGGTATCGTGTATCGTGTATCGTGTATCGATACCTGCGGGTATCGTGTATCGTGTATCGTGTATCGAGTATCGATACCTGCGGGTATCGTGTATCGAGGCTGGCTGGCAGGTATCGTCACAGGCCGGCACCGAGGCTGGCTGGCATGCATCGACATAGGCAGGCAGGCATGCATCGTAGCCGGACGGCCGAGTCCAAAACGAAAGAAAGGGGGGGGAGGGCCAAGACTTCCACACTCCCCCACGACCAAAATGAGACACAAAGTCCTCCGTTTGTGTGTCCAAGAGAAACTGCCACCACCACCTCAACAACGAAGAACAACAGGATACCGACAACACGCTCCCCGACGCCCAAGGCACCAAAGAAAACGACGACAACCATCGCCCAATTGCGCGAGAAAACATCTCCCGTTTCCTGCCACAACGACAACCAGTGCAACACAGGAACGGCAACACATGCAACTCAGAGAAAAGACGTGACAACCATCATCACTACAACCGAGCAACCACAACAGCCACGCAAGACATCCTCCGTTTCTTGCAAAACGACAGCAAATGTAGCTGAGAGACCCCAGAAAATAAATGTGACAACGATCACCCCAACACAGCAGCCAATTCGGCTGAGAGACCCCAGAAAATAAATGTGATAACGATCATCTCGCAACGTCCCTAGTCAACAACACAAGCATTCAAAACTGCTACTCTGGAGCAACGTCAACAGCGATGAAAACTCCTCTTTCTCGCTGAAACCCCAACCACACAACCGCGGAGGCAACAAAAAATGTGACAACCGTTATCTCATAATGTCCGATCAACAATTCTATGTTGCGCCTCCACTACGACTGATACCGCGTTGGTTTCCGAATGGCTCGCCGTGGTCTATCACTCCCAACCACGGCGGGACTAGTAAACAAGGACCCAGCTTCGGCTGGCCTAACTTTAGCCCTACCAGGCGGCCTATTCGCCTCCGCCGCCGATGCAGCTGACTCGAGATCCGACCTGATTGGGGTAGAGACAGTCTCTACTCCATCTGTCGCTGCTTCCTCCCATTGCCCAGCCGTTCGACTGTAACACGGCTTGAGTTTATCGATGTGCGCCACGAATGATTTCGCTTTAGGCGATCTCTGCAAACAGACATTTACTAAGCCACAGCGTCTTATGATCATAAAAGGGCCTCCAAAGTTCTTCTCCCATTTCGGGCTACGACCCAAAAACTTCCTGGGTTTGAAAAACCAAACCCAGTCCCCAATCTGATACTCTATTGGACGCAACCGTAGATCATAATATCTCTTGCGTCTTTCTGCCGCCTTTCCTAACTCGCGGCGTACAATCTCATAGGAACTTCTCATCCGTTCCATTAACTCCTCTACGTAAGCAGCATAGGAAGGCAACTCTTCTAGAGCTTCCTTCGGCTGACCATAAACCAAGTCTACAAACGCTCTGCCCTTTTTAACGAAAGCAAACAGCGATTCAACAAGGCATGAAAATCCAGAAATAAATCTCCAATAATAAGCGCATAACTCGAGGAAAGCCTTCACCTCTCCCAGACGCTGCGGAGTAGGCCAAGAAACCTTGGTCGGGTCCAACACGACCCCTGAAGCCGACACAATATGTCCAAGGAAACAAATCGTCCGCCGCAGAATATGACCTGTATCCGGCTTCAGCTTCAAACTTGCGGTACGTAAGCGTCGGAAGACCATTTCCATCCTATAGGAAATCCCAAAAATGACAACATCGTCCCGATAGACAGTCACTCGACCAGAAAAAGGTTTCCTCCTCAAAGGTTGTCTAACAGGTTGTGCTGTTCCCGTCTCAATATGACGCTCGCCTATAGACGTCCTCCCTAAATCCATCTCTGATGAGGAAAACACATCATCATACTTTACCAAAAGATTTCTCAACTCCTCTTTTGCCTCCCGAGGCACATCCTCCGAAATATCTCCCATCAACTTACCAATTACAGGGCAATCCGATACAACCTTTTTCTCCTTCTTGTCCACCATCTCATCTGCAATCTCTACAGGGTGCAACTCTCCTATTAACAAGTCCCTAGCTAACATAGGAGGCTCCTTTCCTAAATTGACCATCCGCACTTGCGATGACCCCATGTTGTCTTCGACCACAACCCGTGCAACATGGACCCCTGGCATAATCTCGGCCGCTTCCGTCATCCAAGCCGGCGCCGTTGCGGACAAATCTCTATACACAGTTTTAACAGGAACATTACTTTGCGAACGAGGTAGCACAATCACATCCTCGGCCACCACAATGCGCCTACACCAAGAAGCACCGTCTCTTCTTACCAAAGGAATACGTCTCCGACCAACAAAAAGAGCACCATTGCCAAAGCCCAAGCGACAACGATTCTCACGCAACCAATTCATCCCAAGCACGGGCTCAAACACCTGATCCGATACAAGAAAATGGGTTGCAATCTCAAAACCACGCCAAATCTTAAGCGGAACACTAATTTCCCCAAGGACTCGGATCGAACTACCATTTGCAGCCAGCAAAACCCTCGTTGTAGGTTGCAACTCCAACCCCTCAACATCAGAAGAAGGCACGATGCTTACCTCCGACCCAGTATCAATGAGACAGAGACGAGACCGTCGATGTATGGTGGCCCGAACGTAGATAGCGTTGTTCGACAAGGTAAAAGGTCGTTCCCGTGTGGTATGGTTAGTAACCACGGTCTCTTCCGTGGCCTGATCCTCGAAATTGGTCGACCCGCCGTCCCGACGTTGACCTCCAGAGCGGCGTGGCTGTCTACACTCCCGAGCAAAATGGCCGACTCGTCCACAGTTGAAACAGGATTGACGGCGTACTGAAACTCCATCGTTCCGATTGACTTGACCATCGTCCACGGATGCTGGAGGATGCTTCCGAAGCTCCTCCAACTGACGAGAAATCTTTTCCTCGAATTCTTCCTGTCTCCTCCGCTGGGCTGCGAAGAAACTGTCCAGCTGCGTCCGAAGCTGTTCATTCACATCGACGCCCTGAGTTCCTCGGACTCGGTTGGGAGGCCGACGTCGTTCATCCGCATCAGCCATCTGCTGATAAGCACCAAGGCGTAACGCCATGCGGTAAGCCTCGTCAATCGACTTAGGCTCCCTCTCTCTGACTTTCAACGATAACTCCCTGTCTCTGATCGCCTCCAGAAAAGCATCGCGTGCAACTATTTCTGTTGTCTCGTTGGACGGTACGGGGTAAGCCAACACGACTAACCGACGAATGTCATGGAGCAAATCACTCAGGCTTTCATCCGAGCGTTGACGTCTGTAATAAAGCTGAGCACGAAAAGTTTCAGCTTGTCCTTCCGCTCCGTATCTCTGGCGTAACCTTTCCACGAGTTGCTCGTATGAGATATCGGACTTAGCCCCGAAATCCCACAACAACTGCGTAGCTGCTTTGTCCAACGCACAACGAAGAAAATCCACTTTGTCCACATTCGACCACTGGTTGTGCCTGGCACACACTTCAAACTGAGCTAGAAACGATTCGAGGGACCCGGTCCCGTCGAATTTTCCAGGCTTCATGTAAGTCATCTTACGACTGAACAAGTTTCCAACGTTCTCCAGCAATCGCGAGTCCGAGAGGGTCTCCTTCACGACCGACGCTTCTTTTCTTCCACTGTCGGCAGTAACCGCAGGTTCTAGCGCATCGAAGTCGATACTCTGGAAAAGTCCACTTCGATCAGGCTTAATCTTTCCCGCAGTCTTCGAATCTTTAACCGCAGGCATCAAACGAAACGGAGAGTCAGTATACGAATCAGCGAGATCGAGCAGCGTATTTCGTACCGTTTCCTCTTCATCAGCGAAAGCCATTTTTCCGAAGTCCGTAGATCAACGTAGTAAAATCCGAAAATTCTTGACTCGACGAACAGAACCAGAATTCGCAATGAATCCAACTCCACCGCACTTCTGCGTACCAGTTTTGTAGCGTAACTACCCGGGGCAAGGCTACTGACCAGGATGGCCCTTCCCAGGTATCAGCGTGTCAACTCCTATGTCCGTGGTTCGGCTTCACTTAGTCAAGCTGAAGGCTTCAGACTCTGGTTCAGTTCAATCGTTTTATTCATGTAAAACAAACCGACTACCCGTCGGGTGAATCAAATGACAGTTACAAATCGTCAATGTACAATAAACCGCAAGTTCTACCGAAGAAGATTGTCCGCCACTACAATTCGCAGATGAAACCGTTCGCTACTCACGCTTGACAGTCCGTGTAACGCAACGCTTGACAGTCTGTGTATCGCAACGCTTTACCGTCCGTGTATCGCAACGCTTGCGACGCCAAGTTCGCCAGGCGACGACGTGGATCCCAGTCCAGCTCGCAATCGCTTCCGAAGCGCCACGCAATTGTCACCGCCGACGACGACTAACTTCGCTACTCGACGACTAAGTTCGCCCGTCCGCTCGAGTGTCCTCTCCGACAGTGTCCTGACAGAGTGCGTCCGACGCAGAGCTCGACTGTCCAACCGAGAGTGCCTCGACTGCGTGTCCTCTTCCGACGAAGTGACTCCGACGACTCCTTCCTCCGACCGTGTCCGCGTGTGAGTGCCACTTCCTGACAGTCCGTGTCTTCTCCTTATATAGTGCATCGATACAGGGTATCGTGTATCGTGTATCGAGTATCGTGTATCGTGTATCGTGTATCGTGTATCGATACCTGCGGGTATCGTGTATCGTGTATCGTGTATCGTGTATCGATACCTGCGGGTATCGTGTATCGTGTATCGTGTATCGTGTATCGTGTATCGATACCTGCGGGTATCGTGTATCGTGTATCGTGTATCGATACCTGCGGGTATCGTGTATCGTGTATCGTGTATCGTGTATCGATACCTGCGGGTATCGTGTATCGTGTATCGTGTATCGATACCTGCGGGTATCGTGTATCGTGTATCGTGTATCGATACCTGCGGGTATCGTGTATCGTGTATCGTGTATCGAGTATCGATACCTGCGGGTATCGTGTATCGAGTATCGTGTATCGTGTATCGATACCTGCGGGTATCGTGTATCGAGGCTGGCTGGCAGGTATCGTCACAGGCCGGCACCGAGGCTGGCTGGCATGCATCGACATAGGCAGGCAGGCATGCATCGTAGCCGGACGGCCGAGTCCAAAACGAAAGAAAGGGGGGGAGGGCCAAGACTTCCACAGTATCACAGCATATTTTGCAGATCCGTGTCCACGCGCAAGCGCAGTTACTAGGCCTACTTACCGACAATGTTTACGTTTAATTTCTGAGAGATAATTAATTATTTTTAAGACTGTAATTTTACTCCGTCTTGATGGTCTTCATCATTCATCACGCCGTGAGATTAAGTGAAAATTGAGCAACAATAAAATAATATGGTAATTTCAAAGTTTAAAACGTGTTTTAATGATTTATCATGGCTTTGTTTGTGACTACGGATGATTGTTTTGGGTGCATAAAACCTATTTTCCAAGTTACAGCAAAGTTATTTGGGCAAATCTAACTTTTAGAGACATTTTCGAATATACTAAATTCAGTATATTACCCGGCTAATCCACACTAGTTTTCAGGATTCGAACGCTTGGCACAATATTGTTTTCGGGAATTCGATCAATTTTGCATTTCCACATTTTATCTGGTTTCGGGGATTCGGGTAGACCCAGATTGTTTTGTAGGCTTACACGGTTGAGGTTTTTATGATTTAACTTGAAAGAGTCAGAAAGACGATATGATAAAATGTGTGGAGAGTATACGCCTAAATACAGAGGGTGTGGGATGCGTCTGGCTGTTTTTTATTCGATTGCACACTGATTCATTTCATCCAACCATAACACACAATCGTCGGGTGGATGCCCAAACAGGCGTACTTCCCATCAGATTTTCTATTACAGAAATGTATAATGACTTTACAGCGAAACATTAAGTTGTAGTCTGCTGTTATGATCTCTATCATAATATGATAAAGCAGATGAACATTTCATTTACAAACTGGGTAGAGAGGAGTGTCAGCGGTGTGAAGAATTTTCTTAACATAATTGTTCATGCAATAAAGATAATCTTAATTGCACGTATATGCAAATTAGGCGTCCAAAACCCAAATGCAAGAACTGAGGCGAGAGGGATTCCCCGAGAGAAAAAAGGTGGCATCATTTCTAAACTGAGCGTTCTGATGCCAGAAATTAGAAGACAATTCTGGCAAGATATTAATACATCAGATGTTGTGGACCTAATAGATGCAGATTAGTAAGTGTGGTTCTTCTTCTTCTGTGCTGTGACATGTTCACTATCCCAGACTATTTTCATAGTCGGATATGATCAAATATAAGCGAAATCAATATTTTCAAAGCTGTATATAACTGTTTTCATATCTTTAAAATTATGGTTGACAGGGGCATAACTTTGGTCTGAAAATTGGAAGTACCAATTTCTTACATGTATACACGAAGCAAGGCAGAGACTGCGATATGTGGGAAGGCTCAATAATAAAATATTGATTGGCATGGTTTAAAAAGTAGGGGGTACGGTAGCCCCAGTAAAAGATAGGGGGTACGCATACCCCTCGTACCCCAAAGGGCGTAACTTTGGTGTTAAAAGTGGGGTACCAATTTCTTGCATACACGAAACAAGGCAGAGACTGCGATTTCTGGGAAGGCTCAATAATAAAATATTATTGGCATTGTTTAAAAAGTTGGGGTACGGTACACCCAGTAAAAAAGTAGTACCCTCGTACCCCAAGGGGCGTAACTTTGGTCTAAAAAGTGGGGTACCAATTTCTTGCATACACGAAGCAAGGCAGAGACTGCGATTTCTGGGAAGGCTCAATAATAAAATATTGATTGGCATTGTTTAAAAAGTGGGAGTACGGTACCCTCAGTAAAAAAGTAGGGTACGCGTACCCCTCGTACCCCAAGGGCCCAGGGGCGTAACTTTGGTCTAGAAAGTGGGTACCAATTTATTACATATACGAAGCAAGGCAGAGACTGCGATTTCTGGGAAGGCTAAATAATAAAATATTGACTGGCATTGTTTCAGAAGTTGGGTACGGTACACCCAGTAAAAAAGTAGTACCCTCGTACCCCAAGGGGCGTAACTTTGGTCTAAAAAGTGGGGTACCAATTTCTTGCATACACGAAGCAAGGCAGAGACTGCGATTTCTGGGAAGGCTCAATAATAAAATATTGATTGGCATTGTCTAAAAAGTGGGAGTACGGTACCCTCAGTAAAAAAGTGGGGTACGCGTACCCCTCGTACCCCAAGGGCCCAGGGGCGTAACTTTGGTCTAGAAAGTGGGTACCAATTTCTTACATATACGAAGCAAGGCAGAGACTGCGATTTCTGGGAAGGCTCAATAATAAAATATTGATTGGCATTGTTTAAAAAAATTAGGGGTACGGATACCCTAGTACCCCCAGAGGCGTAACTTTTGTCTAGACAGTGGGAATACCAATTTCTTACATACACGAAGCAGGGCGGAGACTTCGATCTCTGGGAAGGCTAAATAACAAAATATTCATTGGCAATGTTTAAAAAGTTGGGGTGCGGTACCCCGTGTAAAAATTAGTGGGGGTACGCGTACCCCTCGTACCCCCACAAATTACGCCTGTGTTGATTGATATAACTGATCTGAAATATGAGTCAATTGTTGATTTGTTCCACACCAAAACACGATTTTATGCAGATGCGTTGTTCTTAATAATTATTGGGTTATGTCGTCGGTCTTCAAAGCTAGGTAAAACACATTAACTGACATTTAAAATATTTATGAGAAAAAATACCTAAAATTAATTTCCCCCTACAAATGATAGCTCTTTCTTACATATGTTGGTTAAAAGCAAAAATGAATATTAATATAGGATCTACTTGGCAGTAAGCAATTTATGTTTTTTGCATTTATCTCAAAATCAACCTTTTGAGGATGCGTTGTTCTTTCTTATGAGGGCAGAATGGCGCTCTGCCTGGTCCCTATAGCGTCATCGATTAATTATGTCAGAAAATGTTTAGGCAGTTTTTGATCTCCCTCTGGTCAACAACTGGACAAGGACCCCCTAACAAAATTATGTCAAAGAAAATTACCCCACCCCAGAAAATTTCTATGACTCTAACAAATGCAAGAAACTGAAATTGTCAAGAAAAAAATGTTGTTAATCAGATTTGAATTTTATACTTATTGGCTACAGTACATGTAGAACACTGTCTGTCACGGATATTAAAGAATTTTATGCATTCAAAAATACAATCTCGTTTTCTTCTAAATGTGTATAATCCTATTCAATTTTTATTTTTATAATGAACATTTCTAATTTGAACATGAACATGATAACTTTTTTTCAAATATTCCTTTTAACATAGAAAATTAAAATCAAAACAAGTTTTCACTCTTTGATATTAACATTCGAAAGAAAAAATTATCTTTCCATCAAAACGAAACTCGAATTTTTTCAATAGATTTTTGAAAAGAACCAAAGATATTCGCAAAGAGAAAATGCAGAACATTTTCTCATTTTAACTGGGAACAATAAATATGATGTTTTAAAACGAAATATTAGAAAATATCGCGTTTGATTAAGTTACAAACAAAAATGAAATAGATCACTCATAAAGACTTTCCGAATCTGTGGTTGCTTTTTGATTAAATTATAGTCAATTTGTCTTGAACACTCCTCCCCTTGTCAAGAATTGTCAAACTTTTTCAAATCCCTCGCCCCATTTTTTTGATATAATTAATGGACGACCCCATGGATAATTTAAAGACTGCTCTTTTTCAAGTTCTTATGTTTATCGATATTGCACTTTTTATTTCATTAACGAAAATAGCTATGAATTTTCGTTAGTGTTCTTTTCGCTATAGTTATAGTTAGCGTTAACGAAATCATTTTTTATTCGTTAACGAACATTTTCGTTATCGTTAACGTTAACGAGAATCACACTAATAGGCTATAAAGTCAAAAATTTAGTCTTGATGTAACAGAACGTTAGGCCTACTGCAAAGGCTGCCATTTATTGAACAATTTCTGCACAACGGTTTTAGAGAATTTTAGATTGTTGGAGTCCCAGCAGTAGCACAGACTTCTTTGCCTCAAGGAACTGAGCTCTGTGCTCAGATTCAACCTGCAATAGGTATTGTTTTTGCTCCTCATTTTTAATGATGGATGAGTTGAATCTAGGATGAGTTTTGCACCCCACTCGGCAAATGTCGTTCACAACCCTGAGACTCTGTGCACGCTGTTTCGTCTTCTGAAAGTCTTCATTTTCTTCCAATTGCTCAGTATCAATCTCAGTTAGGAACTTGCTGGGGTTCGAGGACAAAATGGTAGTGGACAAAATGGTACGGACAAAATGGTATGGAGAAAATGGTATGAGGACAAAATGGTATTGGACAAAATGGTACGTTCAAAATGGTACGGACAAAATGGTACGGATAAAATGGTACGGACAAAATGGTATAGATGCAATGAGCTAGCGCTATATAAAGCGATTAAAATATAGCTAAAATTAGAAGCAGGATCAACGATTAAAATGTAAAATGCTCTTGTTCATGCCATTTTTTATGATTTTTATGATTCGAAATCCGAAAATCTTAAAAACAACCAAAACAATGAAAACCATAGAAAAACGGAAAAAACGGAAATAACAACAAAAAACAACTCTTTATATTTAAAAAAACTTGTTTTTCTGGTTCAGAACCATGCCCCCCCAATATTTTGGACAAGTTTACGCCAGTGGTGGTGAGATATATATTGCTGCAGAGCTTTTTGTCCAACAGTTACGAAGATCTTATAGAAATGCAAGTTTACCTGCCACTGTTTTCATCAACCTTACCCACCTTTTCATGAGGACAAGTACTCTTTTTGCGTCTAGCCTACGTTTAGGCAGTTTGGATCTAACAATAGGTGGCATAATAATACTTGTCAATGAAAAGTATGTTAACTTACTGTATAGGTACGGCGTGGTGTCTCAGTGGTAAGTACGGCGCCTTGTGACCTGAGTGTTGAAGGTTCGAATCCCACTCTGGCCGCTGCGTACGGACCTTGGGCAAGTCCTTCACTCGCAATTGTTCGTGACGCTTCGGCGTGAAAATTCCGGCACAGTATCAAATCCTATAGTCGGGAGCGCCTCTGAGTAGTAGTTGACTTCGAGAGGCGCTATAGAAATATCCGGAATAAATAAATTTAAAAACATAGGTAAGCCTATTGGTTTTGTCAACTGCGTCAGATCATGGTCAGACGGAGACATTTTCTCGATCAACGACTCTGACTCTCATAAGGTTTTTCATCCTTACGCGCTTCACTATTGCAACTCGTCTTTGCAGGCTTTCCGAGGTTTGAAATCCGACAACTTCAGTTCATATAATAGGCCTACGTCCTCATTGTACCCGAATTGTGAATTGCGCGTCTACCTACGTATTAAAGTTTTTGCAATTTGGTCGACTAAGGCTCCCCTCAGCAGTCCTTGGAAAGCTGTCCTGATGCAAATTGAAACTTTATCAGTAGACATCGCTCAAGAAAGCTTTTCAGTCGTTAAAATCGCACCTCCAGAGTTACTACATACCCGTGGTTCAGCGCTTTAGAGAAGTTGTGAAAGGTCCAATGCAAATAATAATAGTAGTAGTAGTAGTAGTAGTAGTAATAGTAGTAGTAGTAGTAGTAGTAGTAGTAGTAGTAGTAGTAGTAGTAGTAGTAGTGGTAGTAGTAGTAGTAGTAGTAGTAGTAGTAGTAGTAGTAGTAGTAGTAATAATAATAATAATAATAATAATCTTTTCTTTATTTAAGCGCCTGCTAACCGCACTGCGCTGTACAGTGAACATACATATAGTAGAAACGGCAGCCACACAAGGCGCCTTACATACATGTAAGCTGATACAGTAGAAGCACATGATAATAGTTTTACAGGAGTCGAATGCTGTTTTTATACGCCAGCCACAGGGCGCCAATCACGGCCTACTATTCATTTAACCACCGCCGCCATCTAGCGAGTGGAAGGCTGAATAAACCTGACAGGGCTACGGGAATCGATCTCGGTACCTACTGCTCTTGACGCCAGTGTGTTATCCATTACTCTATGGGCCCCTAAGATACACAAATTCGAAAATGGTCAGAGCAGATTACCTCCTGTACATACGTCATATTTATGCGTCGAAACACCCTTCTAATATAGAAAAACATGGAAGAAAGCTACAATGTTTCTGTAAAATAGATGCGATGAACATTTACAGGTGGTCAGATGGTCAGCGTTCATTCGTTGAGAAAGACAGAACGTGTTTTATTTGTGGCAAGGGAACCATCTGGCTCGACATTGTTTTATGAGATTCCTTTACCGAAGAATTTGAAATGTCAGCAGGAAATAAAGAGAAGTCACAGTCGAAGCAGTGTAGTTTGAGAAGAGGTGTGACTCAGGACCAGAAAGATGGAGGAAGAGATTCAAAATCGCAGACAAGAGGATATCACTGTTGTGGTTTGATGGAAGCAGGATAGTTCGGCTTCTACTCGATTGTGTCAGAGGCATGTTTCACTCAGTAACTGTCGGATGAAACTACGAATATGCCAGTAAGGGAAGGATGACGAGATGGGGAGCGCGTCAATGTCTTAAAAGTTACTGGATACTGGACCGTGGTTGTAAGAGAGAGAGAGAGAGAGAGAGAGAGAGAGAGAGAGAGAGAGAGAGAGAGAGAGAGAGAGAGAGAGAGAGAGAGAGAGAGAGAGAGAGAGAGAGAGAGAGAGAGAGAGAGAGAGAGAGAGAGAGAGAGAGAGAGAGAGAGAGAGAGAGAGAGACAGGAGAGACAGAGAGACAGAGAGAGAGAGAGAGAGAGACAGAGAGAGAGAGAGACAGAGAGAGACAGAGAGAGACAGAGAGAGACAGAGACAGAGACAGAGACAGAGACAGAGACAGAGACAGAGACAGAGACAGAGACAGAGACAGAGACAGAGACAGAGACAGAGACAGAGACAGAGAGAGAGAGAGAGAGAGAGAGAGAGAGAGAGAGAGCCTTGTTTCGTCGCCTCATTTAACAGGAAATAAAAATTCTGTGTAGGCCTACTCATCGACGGAACAGTTCGACATTTACATGTGGCTGTTGTGCCTATTGAATCACCTTAGCTGATAGGATGGTGAGGTTAATCTACGTGAAAGAACCTATGATGTATTCGTTTTAACGTTCAAGGAGTAACGGACACTGTTAAAAGTATTCCTCATCCGGATGAGTGTCCTCATGGAATAGAAAGAGACTTTTGCTAAGCTGGCCTTTTCCTGTAGCTTGAGTAACTTCTTATTTGCTGATTACAGGGGCGTATACACCATAGAAACCTTGGAGCAAATGCTCCATCCAAGAAATGGGGGGGGGGAGATCTGTCAGTGTGTGTGCAACCATTTTAGGGGAAAAGGAACTGGAAGGGGGAAGAAGAGGAGGAAAAGGGACGTTGCTCCAATGACTTAGGGGGGGGGTAGACGCCCCTGGCTGATTATGACTCTTAATGTTGCCTGTTGCGATTCTTGCATGGACTACTGTAAGGTGTTATTGCAAAAAGGTCAATGTATTTCTTTGTTTTTTTTTAAATTGCAGCGTCTTTATTTCGATTCATTTGAATGGCTTGTGTATTTCAGACTGCAGATGCGTAGAGCCTTCTGGAAGACCAACGTTTATCAGAATACTACAGCGTCTGGAAGAATGGCAAGTATCTATTCAACTGTACCAGAAAGTAGTTTTATTATTATTACTATTATTATTATTATTTTATTATTATTATTATTATTATTATTATTATTATTATTATTATTATTATTATTATCATCATCATCATTATTATTATCATCATCATCATTATTATCATTATTATCATTATTATTATTATTATTATTATTTTTTTTTTGGCCCCGAGGTATACAGGATCCCTCAGGGACTTCAATATTAACTAATGTAAAAAAAAGTGTCCGGAATTATTATTATTATTATTATTATTATTATTATTACTATTATTATTTTCCCCGAGGTAGGAATCCCTCAGGCTCCTAGAAGCAATTCCGAGGAATTACTGTTGCTATTATTATTATTATTATTATTATTATTATTATTATTATTATTATTATTATTATTATTATTATTATTATTATTATTATTATTATTATTATTATTATTATTATTGTTATTATTATTATCATTTAAGCAGTTTCATATAGCGCCCCTTCAAGATTGCTTACTCAGGAGCACTTCCAGCCCAACCACGGTCGAACAACACAGTTTTGAGGGTAGGAAGTCACCTTGTGCCGTCAGCTCGTGGAGCTCTAGCGATCGTCCTGGTGAACACACTCCATTGTTTCCTGTTCGATGACAAGTCTCTTAATTCCGCCAAATTCATGCCAGTTACATCTTGTATCTCATCCATCCATCTCCTCCTTGGGCGACCCCGTCTTCTCCTCCCCTCACCGCACGCCAGCATCATTTCCTTCTCCAGACCATCAGATCGCATAACATGTCCAAAGAACCTTAGCTTCATTCTTGTCGCAGTTTGTTTTAACGACTCTTCATTCTCAACTCCAATCTCCTCTCGTATTGATTCGTTCGTTCTTTTCTCAGTCCAAGATATTCTCAGCATCTTCCTCCATATCCACATTTCACAAGCGTTAACCTTATTTTCCATGTTCTTTGTCATTGTCCACGTCTCGCAACCGTACAGTACCGTAGGAAAGATTAGTGCTCTCACGAGCCTTTTTTTGGTTTCTATGCTCACATGTTTGTCTTTCCATATCTTTTCCAGTCCGGTCATTGCAGCTTTCCCTATAGCAATCCTTCGTTTTATTTCTGGATCACACTTTCCCTCCTTTTCAACCAGTGATCCTAGGAATGTGAAGCTTTCTACCACCTCTATTTCCTCTCCGTCTATCTCAAAACTATCCCAATCTGCTGTTGTCATGACCTTTGTCTTCTTTATGTTGAAGTATAAACCAGCTTTTTCACTTTCTCTCCTGACCCTTCTTATCAGTTCTGCCAGATCCTCTTTTCTTTTTGCCATTAATGTTGTGTCATCCGCGTATCTAAGGTTATTCAGTGTCTTTCCAGCGATTTTTACTCCCTCAATTGCCCCCTCCAGTTCTGCCTTTCTCATTATTCTTTCAGCATATAGATTAAACAGGAATGGAGACAAGATGCATCCCTGCCTCACTCCTTTCTTGATTCTGAAATTGTCAGTGTCTCCGTATTCTGTTCTTATCACCGCTATCTGGTCTTCATATAAACCCTTTAGAAACATTATCAGGTGTTTCGGAATTCCCATTTCAAGCAGGGTTTTCCACATTAAATCATGGTTAATGCAGTCGAATGCCTTGCTATAGTCAATGAAACAGATGTGAACCTCCTGTCCATACTCCCTTTGTCGCTCCATTATCCACCTCATGTTGGCTATATGGTCTCGAGTTCCACGAGATTTCCTAAACCCTGCCTGGTTCACCGGAAGTTCTCTTTCAATTGTACCTTCCATTCTTTTGTGAATTATTTTCAGTAATATTTTACTAGTGTGTGATATCATTGCTATCGTCCTATAGTTTTCACACTCCCTCGCATCTCCTTTCTTGAATATAGGTATAAAGATCGACTTCTTCCAGTCCTCCGGCCATCCTCCAGTTGCCCATATTTGATTGCACAATTTTGTTATTGTTTTTATCATCGCATCATCCCCTGCTTTTATCAGTTCTATAGGTATCCCATCTTCCCAGGGTAGGAAGAACGAGGTAAAATGACCAGTCGGGATTTGGCGAAACGTGGTAGGGAACCCATTCAAGGTCATGGTGCCAGCCACAGAGAAGGCACGGCGCTGCCATATGGTGTTCGCGCGCTGGGAACAATAAGCTCAGCTTGCGCAGCTGAGCGGAGAGAGCAGCGACGCTGCGAACATGAGGTGAGACAGCAGAGCTCCCGCAGGTAAGGAGGGGCCAAGACCTCAATGCAACGCCGGACAAAGGCAGGGATTTGGTAATTAATGCGCTGCGGGAAGGGGTGCCAGTGGAGTACATCCCTCATATACGCAGACACTCGGCCAAACCTGGGCTTGAAATTGTATAAAAAATTGGATCTGGGAAGGTGATGATAGAAATAAACCTTAAATGATATTTTAAACAGTTTGCACGCCATTTTCAACAGAAACTTAATCCCGTTCGGCTATTTCAAACTTCAAAATTTGAGAGAGCATGACAAAAGAACTGTTGGTGAATTCATTGCCAAATGCAGAATTCAAACTGCTAGATGGGGCATAAGCTACAGATAGATTAACCGAAGAACTTAGATTTTGAACGAAAGACAACGGAGAATACAGCAGCAGATTCTGCAATAGCCTAAGGCAGAAATGGCTTAAGATTCTGCGTTGGACACAGCTAGAACGTATGAAACTATGCTATGGAATTTGCAAACGTTAACCAAACAGAAGAGATAATCTAAGCGAGGCACAGACAGCATTATCTGTGCGAGAAGGCTGGAAAGGAGATGTTGTGACGATAACAGCTGGTCTTCTGCTCGAAAACGTTACATTATAATCAAAGACTATAGAAATAGATGGTGTCAAGCAATCAGTTATGCTGCATAGGTTCTTTCCTCGGTTGTGTATGAAATATTTATTTCCGAAACCAATACATAGGCCCCTACAATTAATATAGATTCAAGCAAGCAGAGTTATCAATGTACACATTTTCAATTAATCCTGTATAACCCTGATATCCCACGTATGCTAGCATTAGAAAGAACATTATTATTAATTAATCTATTATTTTTACTACTACTACTACTACTACTACTACTACTACTACTACTACTACTACTACTACTACTACTACTACTACTACTACTACTACTACTACTACTACTACTACTACTACTACTACTACTACTACTACTACTACTACTACTACTACTACTACTACTACTACTACTACTACTACTACTACTACTACTACTACTACTACTACTACTACTACTACTACTACTACTCTTGACACAAACCTCTGCCAAAACTACCGTCCAATCTCTAATCTATCATTTCTCTCCAAAACCCTTGAACGCCTTTTCTCTCTTCAACTTCTTCCCTATCTGGAACAATCTGGTCTTTTGCCTCCCTTTCAGTCAGGTTTTAGGGCTCACCACTCCACTGAAACTGCCTTCCTTTCTTTACTTTCTGAAATTTATTCAGCTGTTGATAGGTCCGAACTCACTCTTCTGGATCTATATGATGTCTCCTCAGCCTTTGACATGGTCGACCACACCATTCTTCTACAGCGCCTTGAGACCTCTTGCGGTCTCAAGGGCCCTCCTCTCCAGTGGTTCAGGTCATATCTATCTGATCGCACTCAGATGGTTATCTCTGATAGAGATAAGGATGAGGATGCGGGCAGAAAACGGGCGCCAGTGGAGTTCTTCAGCCATAAAAGTGGTGATATGAGAGAATCGAGGAAGACGGGCAATTAATCTAGCAGCAGCATTGAGAACGGACTGAAGAGGAGCAAGACGGACTTTGGGAAGACCAATGAGTAGGGAATTGCAGTAGTCAAGTCTAGAGCAGACAAATGCATGGACAATTGAAGTGAAAATTGGAGATGAGAGAGAGCGACGGATAGCGCTAAGGCGCCTTAGGTGAAAATAGGAAGTGCGAGTGAGTTTGGAAATGTGTTCAGTAAAGGTGAGAGAATTGTCAAGGGTCACTCCTAGATCACGAACACTAGACGAGAAAGTGAAAAGCGGAAACCTTTCAGACAGCACAGCAAAGTCGAGTTTTTTAAGTTACTAAGGAGTGCCAAACCAGATAAATTGGGTTTTGGAAGAATTGAGGGAGAGGCGATTGCAAGACATCCAGGTATGAAGATCATGAGAAAGTGCTTCGATGCGCTGAGCAAGAAGAAGTTGAGAGGAAGGAGGCCCATGAACATAAGCCTGTACATCGTCAGCAAAGAGATGGCCTGAAGACCCATGGATGGGGAGGAGAGAGGGAATACCAGCCGTGTACAAAATAAAGAGAAGAGGGCCCAGAACAGAGCCCTGCGGAACACCCAGTTTAACAGGGACCCACAGAGTTCTTGATTCACCAGAGATAACCATCCTCATCCTTATCTCTATGGCTCAACTTGGTTTCGCTCCAAAATATGTCTGTGACTTAATTCATCGCCCTCACTCTGCTGCTTCTCTTCGTCCTCTTCGTTCATCTGACCGTTTTGACCTCCTCGTTCCCCGTGTCAGGACTTCTCTGGTTCAATCTAGGTCTTTTGCCTCCATTGGCCCTGCTCTTTGGAATGAGCTTCCTCCGTTCGTTCGTTCTTCTATTCTCTCAGGTAACGTCTCTTCTTCTTTTCAGTTTCTTAAAACTTGCTTTTTCTCTCGGGGTCTCTCGCACTGGGAGCGCTTCTGAATGGCCCTCCCGCTAGAAGCGCTTTATAAATATCCGAATACAATACAATACAATACTACTACTACTACTACTACTACTACTACTACTACTACTACTACTACTACTACTACTACTACTACTACTACTACTACTACTACTACTACTACTACTACTACTACTACTACTACTACTACTACTACTACTACTACTACTACTATTACTACTACTACTACTACTACTACTACTACTACTACTACTACTACTACTACTACTACTACTACTACTACTACTACTACTACTACTACTACTACTACTACTACTACTGCCACTACTACTACTACTACTACTACTACTACTACTACTACTACTACTACTACTACTACTACTACTACTATTATTATTATTATTATTATTATTATTATTATTATCATCATCATCATCATTATTATTATTATTATAATTATTATTATAAATATTATTACAATTTAATCTAATCTACCCTCCGCAAGTTTATAATCGTATCGTAAGGGCCTACTTGTAATTTCGTTATTTCTGCAGCGCTCAAAAGAGCCAAGTCGCGGGAACAAGCTTAATCACAGGCGCTTATAAGTTAAAACGAAAGCGAAAGGCGGGGTAAAAATCAGTTCCAGGTCATGATCCAAAGGGACCAGCCATGGCCGGCCCCTTTGGATCTTGGTGGATGGTGCTTAAAATTGAAACAGCGAAGGAGGTAAGAAAAGGATGAGGAATCAGGATACAATTCATGAAAGAGCAGTGTTTTCAGCTTTGAGTTAAAGACCCATGGATAGATAGCAAGATGTGAGGTTTTTGGTGAATTCATTATATTCATAGAATGGATCAGATATTGGCTTTAGGACCTGACTTGTGGGTTCCTGTGTAGACAATTAGGTCTTTAGGTGTAGGAGTTCATAGTAAGGAAATCCCAGTAATTACTAAGATTTTGTAAAACATGAAACTACAATAGACAGCTGAAGTGAATATCCAATATGTGAATTGGTCAATTGAGTGCGTGAGGTAGAAAAGGATTCAAATTCGATGAATATTAAGGTTCTTGTGTGGGTTTGTTGTGTGCACTTTTTGAACGTGTGGTAAAGAGATCTGTTTCCAACGTCCAATCTTGAAAAGAGCGCAATCTAAACATCTGTAAGTGAGTGACGAAGATGAGGAAGGACTTGAGAAGCAAGACGAAGGACATAGCCTAGAGAAGGAGAAGCTGCTGGGCTATCATATATATGCATCGATTTAAACAAAAACTGAAATTCTCTCTCTTGGATGCATACACATGAACGTAGGCTTACTATGTGATTCCTTGAACAAGTACTGTTGTTCTTTCATCCCATGCCACAGATCTATACTGATCTAATCATATTTAATAATTACATTGTTGCAACAACTGTAATGATTAATGTAACTAGGGTGCTCCTGATAGCGGAATCTTGTGTTCTTTATGGGTTTACCTATTGACACCGTTACTTGTGACTGTCTGGAAATGTATTTTGTTACATGGTGATCAGACCTAAATAATCTAAATCTGAATCTGAGTCTGCAAGATAATACAGCTTCTAAAGACTTACTTGAGACTAAAGTAACTTCTATTGCGCCAATGTATGGTCACAAGACATCAAATGATGGTGCACCAAAATCAAGCCGTAATTAGGTAAATTTCCTGTAGAACAGCATTAAGACAGAGAGGCAGCCTACGTGTATGATGGATACGCAAGTGAAGTCGGCTGATAAAGAAGACAGTAGCCTAAACTAAGTGACTATAACCTGCGGCCTATTCACTGTTATGCACGAAATATCAGAAGAAGGGTGAGTCACTAAGGAATTGGTGGCAAATATTAGATGTGCACTTTGTGCAGATTCCGAATGTTTCTATGTTGGCGGTTTACTTTATCCAGTCTTGGTGTCCTCGAGGCCAAGGTCTTGGTCTCGAGTGCACTCGAGTTCGTTTTTAAAAGTCTTGGTCTTGGTCTTGAGACCAAAAGTCTTGGTCTTGGTCTTGAGGTTCAAAGTCTTGGTCTTGGTCTTGGGGTTCAAAGTTTTGGTCTTGGTCTCGCAAGACCAAGACCAAGACTCGGCTGTCAATGTGAACAGTCATTAACAAAACTCAAGAATTTAAAAATTTATCAAGCCTGTTTGCGTCATCATCATCATCATCATCATCATCATCATCATCATCATCATCATCATCATCATCATCATCATCATCATCATCATCATCATCATCATCATCATCATCATCATCAGGATCCGTGGGCCGAAGGCCCGTAGGTGTCCAATGCATGATCTATCAGTTTTTTCCAAAGTCTCCGGTCTTCTGCTATTATTCGTAAGCTGTGGAGATCTTGTTTACACCAATCTTCGATGTCGTCTGTCCACTCTTTGTTGGGTCTGCCCCTCCGCCCATATCCATCCATAGTTCCCATCATCACGGTTTTTATTTTTCTGTTGTCATCCATTCTACATATATGCCCAAATAGACTTAGTTTTCTCTTCATTATTGTTTGCATTAGATCTTTCTTTATGTTCAGTCTTCTTCGAACCTCCAAATGTGTCACCTTCATTGTCCAATTTAGGTATAGCATCCTTCTATAGCTGTACATTTCAAATGCCAATATTTTATCCTGGTTCGTCTTTTTAATTGTCCATGTTTCAGTTTCACAGGCATAAAGAGCTGTGCTAAAAACACATGCTTTTGAGATATTTACTTTGGTCTTGTAACTAATTTGTTTGGTCTTCCATATGGTGTTTAGTCCTGCCATGACTCCCTTTGCCTTTGCTATTCTTGCCTTTATGTCCCTTGTCATTATTCCATGTTTGGAAACTGCCTAAGTACACAAATTCCGTTACATTTTCAATCACCTCCTCTTGCACTCTTACTTCATTTTCTATGTTTGCGTCATACAACAAATATAGCCTATACGGACGGATACGAGCAAGGTGCAACCGTACTACGGTACGTAGGCCTACGTTATTTTTTTCTCTATAACGTACGTACGGTACGCGTACGTTATTTCGCCGTACGTTGGCGTACGTTGACATCAGTTTTGACGAAAATAAAATACAAACAAAACAAAAGTCAATAATAGTTGGTGATTGACGGTCATAAACAATTTTAACAACTACATCAGTTATCTCTACTTTAAAACTTTTAAATTCCAAATTGCTAATATTCTATCTAATGTATAAAATGACGATAATGAAGATTTTACGGCACACTTAATAGGATGGTCTGTGCCAGTGGTAATTTTATTGGTAATACTAAATTTCGGTACCGTTCGTAAATAATTAGGCCTGCGTACGGGGAGACTATTACTGTACAGTTAAGCTGATCTTTTTTGACGTACGCGTACGGTACGCGTACGTTATAAGACTATAGTTTTTTGTGTATGATCAGATAAACTTGTGGCATTTGTAACGTACGCGTACGGTACGCGTACGTTATTTTTTTCGATAACGTACGTACGGTACGCGTACGGTCGCACTTTGGATACAAGTCTTGTTGGTCAGGAAAACCCATCGGCAGCAGCAGCAGTTAGGCCCTATGCTGTATTTGGAAGCCCTGCCGAGACGTGTCTGATATGCCATCATCAAGGGAGGTGGGTTTGGGATAAACACGTTCTTGAAGAACGCTACATACGTTGTAGTCGAGCGGATTGAGATCATGGCTACTTGAGGACCAAAGAGTGGGTGAAATAAAATCTGGAGTTTCTCTTGACAGCAGATCCACAGTTTCTCTTGCTCGGTCAGCTTGAGCACTGTCCTGCTGGAATATGAAATTCTTTCAAAATCCTTTTTGTTCCATAATGTTTTTCTTGTCTTAAAATTTTAATCAAACCCAAGTCATCTTCACTGAAAACCAGTTTCTTTTATTATCGTCTGCTTAAATGGAAATGAAGTCATTATGACGTAATACCTTCTTAGTAAGTAAAGTATGCAGTTTGCAAAAAATAATTTTATCTTTTACATGTTGGAAAGTTCAAATTTTATTTGTCATAATTTGAATGTTCATAACTTTTGACCCTGTCGACAACATTTAATGAAATTTTCAGAAAGTATTGATAATTTATCCCTACTTCGAAATGTGAAATTTTGGTGAATTAGTTTTAGAAATAACTTATTTATTCCCAAAACAAAAATGGTATCAGTTCAATTCAGACACAGTGTATTTTCTACTTTTCAAAGTTTAGCATTCACATAAAATTGTATAATTGTATTTTTTGCGTATTAGGCCTACCTTACGATACTAATAAGTAATGCTTCTGGAAAACGACATTTATAAATGAGTGAAAAACTATAGGCCTTTCCGATGTTCCATTTATCAAGATCGGCTAGGTAGTTTAGCTTTGCTCTGCAGTCTGCATTGTGTCTGCTGAAACTAAGAAGACAAACTTTCACCAATACATTGATAATATTGCTAGGGTCGAATGCAGAAGGAAAGCCCTATAGTGGAATGAGTAAGCGGTTAATAGCATTTTTAAAATTCTGCATTCCCATGTTTTGCAACTTAAACTTTCTCATCTATTTCTATTACGCTGTTTATGCTAGTTCTTAAAAAATTAACACCAATTCTGCGATTCAATTTCACAGAATTAATCTGTTCAAGCATTTTTTTATATTAAGCCTATGTTATATCATTGCTGCATCGCGTTGCATCAAACGAGGCATATTCTTGCGTTTTTTTTACAAAAATCATTGAATCAAATGACTTCACATTTCTTTGAAAATAGCTTCTATTATTAATCATAATTAGGCCTACAGTGTCAATAACACGCACAAAAACGGCTTCAAGTTCAACTTCGTGAATTTCTTTACATAATAGGCAAAACAGCACCAAAGTCTCAGTCTCTCGGTCTACAAGTTCAGAAAGGCCCCAAAAATGTTTGCGCCTAGGGGCCCCGTTTTCTGGAAACGCGCCTCGATTTAATTCAGTTAGCATATCAATATGAGAACACCTTGAAACTTCTCCAATAGCCTGCAATACTATATAAGCATTGCCCGCCGGGGACAGAAATTAAATTGAGAGTAGAGTAAGAAAAGAGTTACGACTGTATAGGCCTACTATAGCGGAGAGTTGCCATAAATGGACCACCTAAGAGACACCGAGGTTTACTGAATGAATGCTACCGAATTTCTTAAAGGAAATTATGCCATATGATGGGCTGATGGGTCAAGTATGTTGTTCATAGTCAAGGGACAGATAGTATTCACGCATTTATGAAAAATAACTAAAACAACTTGAGCTCTAATAGGTCCAATCAAGGCAACCTGTTTCCTTAAATGGACCGCATGGTGTCCTTGATTGGACCAGTTGCCCTGAATGGGACATATTATTCTAAAGACGTTTTCTAAAGATAATTTGCAATAAAAAACACTTTAAACGTTTTAAAACATTTATTGTCTAAAACATGCAATAAAAAGGTGTCTGTATCTAACTGTCAAAATACTATAAAAGTAGTAGAAATCAACTTAATATATGACTACCATAACCACTGCCAGTAAACTAATTAGGTGTAGGCCTACATGGTCAGAATCACTAGTAAAATAATATACTATGCATAGTTAACTATAGACTATTTAATTACGACTAAATGATTAGCTAAGTCTTTTATTAATGCTTAGTTACAACCATTTGTGTCTAAAGACAATAACTAGGGGCCTACGTAGAGGAATTACACACAGTTTGCACAGAGGAACACATCATCTTCATCATGCAGTCCCCGCATTTCTTTTTACTCGTAGACATCTACATATACATCTGAAAGAAAATGTTGTTCGACATAATACAAGCCAATGGAACTTATTATTATATAAATAAGCACCTCAAGCACAGTATAACATTGCAAGTGCTGGTGTCCTTAAATGGACCACCCCAAATTATCGGTCCAATTCAGCAAACTAAGTGTGGTCCATTCCAGGCAACGTGGACTACTTTTGCATACACTGCGATAGTTCAACCCACATCAGTCTTAGCCTAAAATAACTTATTGTCGCTCAAATATGAAACCAGGCTATAACCAAAACAAATTTGATTACATTTTTAAAATCTGATCTTAAATATATATCCTCGTTGTCAGGCACGGCTAAAAATAGATCAGAACTACGTGAAATAGAGTTTTAACCGCAATTTAATAAATGTTTAGTATTCCGTAAAACTGCCTACACCGATACGATCAATATTCAATTGCGCAAGAATACAACAGTTGAAAACGAGGTTAAATGGGTATCTAGGGTGTAAATCGGCTGTGGTCCAATTAGGGCAACGGTCCATTTGGGGCAACCCTCCCCTACGTATAAGCTAGAGAACACAGATAGCTTGGACTGGAACTCGACAGTATACGGCAGTAGATTTATATGCGATACTAGGCCTATAATTATCATGATTAATTGTAACGTTGACAGTGTATCTCTTCGAGATATCAAACAATTTCATTTCTGACTGAAACAATCGCGTGTCGCTTCTTCTGTTGGAGAGTGGGGCGAGAGTGGGGCGAACACACGATAGCAACATTAAAAGAAAAGCTTTAAAATGTACTGCTTGGTACTCACAGTTCAAAAGTAAGGTTTTAACACTGTCTGAAAGTAACCGTATTTGCTGAAGGTAGGCCTACTGCGAAGCTGAGCACCGGCGCAGTAGTCATTTAATGTGTTTCGTTGTAGTAAAGGGCTGTAAAGCCAGTGTTTTTTTCAGCCGGAACGGCGCTCCGGCTCCATTTTTCAGCTACGAAAAAATAATTTATTTATTTTAATAATAAAAACAATAATTTAGTTATTTTAATTTAATTTCAGTGTTTTGAACTGTTTTCAGTGTTTATTGAATTTGAGACCCTACCAACTCCCAATCCAGTTTTTTCGGGATTTTAGTCCGCCCATAATTGTTCCGTTCCGGAACCTATTGTTCCGTTCCGGAACCTATTGTTCCGTTCCGGAACCTTTTTTTCTAGAAAAAAGCACTGAGTAAAACTGCATACTTACCACAGTTGAAAAATGACTGAGTAATTGCTTGTTTGAATTGAAATGGTGCTTTTCTTTTCAGGCAGTAACGCAAGAGAAGACTGCTGTACTACAAAGTAGTAGGCCCTATAATTATAGCAAACCAGATACTGAAAAACTCAACAAGAAGACAACTTCATATGCCAAGTTCTGCTTCAGTGCATGGTGATATTTAGCAAATATTAGTCTAGTAGCCAGTTTGAAATCGTGACGAGTTGTCGTAATCCAATGTTCTGTAAAATTTAAGACCCCTTTTCGTCTTGATGAAAACCTTGATAGGCCTAATCCTCACCATGATCCTGCATATCGGCGACAACTGACTAATTGCCACATGTTGCCTGTCAGACATAATAGAGTTCCATAAACAGATTTTCGTCTGCTGCGTCAGCCATACTGTCAACCGATCGATGGGCATCAGATGGGAGGAACCTGGCCCCACCACCCGACCAAGGAACCGCTCCAGTCGATCATGCTCGGCAGGGTCGAGATAGAAGAAGGTGTGATGAGGATCGAGTACACCTGGGTGGTTGGATGGTGAATAGGTAGCTGGCGAATTTAAGAATTTAAGAGAGCTGTAATTGCAATTTGACATTTATAAAGCACCACTTCAAGAATAAACTCATCAGTGGCGCTCCGGACCAGAACCAGAGAAATCATTGTCAAATGATAGACCAGGCGCTTGCGAAACTGTGAAAGGGACAAACTGAGGAATGGCAAGGGAGGGGTAGAGTAGTGGCAACACTCATGGCCACTCAGGCGGGCGCCTTGCATGGCTGTCATAACGTGTGTTTAGTTAAGATATTGATAATTGTACTGTCATGTCTCAATGTAATCTCACTGCGTTTGTCGGTTTGAATTAATGAAGAAAAAGATTATTATTATTATTATTATTATTATTATTATTATTATTATTATTATTATTATTATTATTATTATTATTATTATTATTATTATTATTATTATTATTATTATTATTATTATTATTATTATTATTATTATTATTATTATTATTATTATTATTATTATTATTATTATTATTATTATTAAGGCTTCTTGACTGGGCTGTAGCAGTACCTATTCGAGGGGCTGTCAGGAGTCCATGGGCAGCCAACCGAAGGGTGCCACGATCTGGGACCGAGGAGACCGAAATGCGAAAGTCCGTTACCAGTCACTTGAGCACTTGATCGTGCGACAGGTAACCGCGACACTTAGCGAGCATCAAAGTAACAACTGCGACATTTCAGCCTGCGCTAGTGAGCGAGCGCCAAATAAACAAATTCGACGATTAACGTGTTTAAATATTTACAAAAAACTTGCCTGTAGCATACAACAGACAAAAGTACGATATGCTTATACATTAGGGTGCATCGATTGTAATGGGAGAAAAAATGTTTTTCTAATTTTAATTTGTAATAGTGCAAAGTAGTTGCCAATTGATGTCAGCAATATTCTGGTGCAATTTCACCAAATTAGCACATGACCTCATTAGACGCACAATATTTGCCCATGTTATGCAAGGAGTAATGTCCAGAAAAACAAGCTTCTACAATATGAATCTCATGACAAGTAGGCCTACTGTAGAATGCAATACTGGTAAAACATATTAAGTATATTATTCCATCATTATGTCCATTACACCAATGATGAAACCGTGAGTCTAAAGTCTAAACTACAGTAGCGGTAAAACTACAGTAGTAGTCTTATCATATATCAGTGCAAGTAGACCTAAGTGGTCAAGCTATACGATATTCTTCCTTAGTGTTAAAAGTCGGCATTATTCGCCTGGATTCCATTCTTGTTCTTATGAAACCGTCCCTAGCTTTGATTCTGCAGACTGCAGCTGAAGCCTCACTGACTACTTTAACATAACGCTCCACTGCCTATGAGTGGCATGGGAATCTAGGAAAGTCTAACTTTTGTGTCATGGGTGCGTCGCTACAAATTGCATCATTCCTTCATCAGACACCTTCAATGTTAGTGGTGTTCTGCTACGCATATCTGCCAGTCAACGTGTTCAGTTTCATCAGACGCATCAAACTTTAGCAAAGAAACAACGAATTTCTAATTTCAGACGGTACAGTTTTCCTAGCTTTCAGTATTGACGCATTCCGAGCGTTCAAATATTTTTACGGTAATGCGTTAACATGGAGCATCGTGCACTCTCTGGACCAATTGGCAATGCTTTATTAACGTTTACACATATACCATCAGCGATCTTTGATAAAATTGAATCGGATTTTCCACCTGCAACTCTAACTGACCTAAGTAGTGACCGGCAGTGTTTGTCGGACGTTAGTAACGTGGTTGTTAGAGGCCAATGCTCGTTGAATTAATCTAAATCAAGACCCTGGAACATTAAATCACTTGCGGTGGTTTACAGCTGCGAATAAAATATTGCAATTGTACATTGGCAGTTGCAAACCATCAGTAGAGCCTCAAATGTTGGCGATGTATGTAGTGAAAGTATATGCTCCGATGTGGTTAACAATTTTGCGAGGCTGGTCTAGTCGTGGGTGATATAATTATGTCCGACGTAAGTCGATTCTGGTTCCTTCACCAACGATAATAAGTGTCCCTCGATAACAGCTCGTCTATTATAGTACTTATTTCCTTGCTTGACATTCTGTACTATAGAGTTTTATCTTTTCGACCATCAAAAATAAACCGAGTAAATCACCGGCGTTGTTCAAGTCTTCCAGCTCGTTACAGTAATTTCATCATTCACGTGTAACTTTATTTTAGTCAATAACATTTGACAAATCAACATCACATATAACATCAAAATTTTGCGGCACACTGGTGTTATCTCGGCAGCTGCTCTGTCTGAAACATCATAACGATCACAGACTTAAGCTTATGTTGGTAGTCTACTACAAACGTCTCTTGCATGACTATAACGTTTGATGCATCACAAGTTGATTATTACTAAATTCAACAATATAAAATTTAGCTTAATCACCTGGTTGATTACAAGTGTTTGACCTGCTGGTATCGAAATTAGATTCAGAATTGTCTACTGAGTCATCATTAACATCCACGACCCTCTCACCACACAATGACTTGTGGGGCGTGGTGGCTCAGTGGTAAGTTCGGCGCCTTGTGACCGAAGGGTTGCAGGTTCGAATCCCACTCTAGCCGCTGCGTAAGGACCATGGGCAAGTCCTTCACTCGCAATTGCTCGTGGCGCTTCGGCGTGAAAATTCCGGCACAGTATCAAATGCTGTAGTCGGGAGCACCTCTGAGTAGTAGTTGACTTCGAGAGGCGCTATAGAAATATCCGGAATAAATAAAAAAAATGACTTAATATATTTCGACTCTACTAACTTGCATAGCTTTTCTTTTCTGCTTGTTAACAAGCTCATTTGCTGTAAGTTTGTCGACATTACTGATACACATCAACCTTACTGTTCCCTGGTCAGTCAGAAACTCCTGTTCATCTTAGGAACTCGAATGATTGCCACCTACCTACTAAGAGATCAACAGAACTCATTAAAGCTATTCATAAATTAGTTTGCCCTACAACAAATTACGTTAAATGCACTGCTCCGAAGCCTTCAAATCATGAACACTTTAGGGTCGTTGGGGCACCTTAAGAACTTATCCAAAAAATTCTAAAATTGGCATGCTAACTAAGTAGCCTAGTATAAAAGGCACCTATCGGCAACTATTAGAATATTCTTTTCCAAATTTTTTTTCAGCTGCACCCTATTATACATGTGCATGCGTAGGCCCCTATGTAGTCCTATAATATGAACGAATAATTATGTGCATTTTATACATGGACTTAGAAGTACATCTACAAAAGTTTTTTCCAAACTTGAGCAGGGTCCGATTTGCCGGGGGGGGGTCGGGGGGTTGGACCCCCTTGCTTCTTTTTTTGACCCCCCTGCTTAAAGCCTTTAGCCGACCCCCGGGGGGGTCGGTTTGACCCCCTCAATTTCATTGCCCTCAGTCCTAACCAAACGACTCCATAATGACCAATCGCAAGCAATACGGCCTTGTCAGCTTTGGGTAATTATTTATTATCCAGTCGGTACCCCAATTTTGAAATATCGCGTTAATATTGTTCACGAGTAGCGCTTTAAGCGTGGCATCTTCAGCTGTTGAGAGATATCTTACTTTAAGACAACAAACGGACAGAGGTCCCTCCACAAGCCAGCGCCCTCAGGCGAAGATCCCGGGATAAAGGCGCCTTTATGCCCGGGGTCCTCGCCTCGATCCTAGCCTCGAGCATAATTATCAGCTTCAATGCTACGAGCATCCAGTTTCGGGGTAAAGGTCGTGCAGACAGTGGTATATTCTGTCTGAGATGCGCTTTTGACCTCGGGTGACCTACATTAAAGTGCACATCTATAGTGACCAGTGCACAGCTGTAGGCTATGCTGTCAATTTTGTGCTGACAGTGGCTTTGAGACACGCAGTTTTATAGGATTCGACCTTTAAAATTATATGCATTTTATCAGGCTACACAATACAGTTTAAGTTTGCAAATCAGTATTGCATAGTATAATTTTAAGAGTCTCGGCACCGTAATTTCAGCCAACAGACAAGAACAGAATTGGAGATCGGCATAAGGGCAATTAATCGGCCTAGTGGATCTCAAAAACGCGGTAAGTGAAGAAAAAGCATCTCAAAATGAGAAAGTACTTGCAAAGACACCCCGTATTTTACTGTTTTCCTTCAAGCAACAGCTATTAGTAGGCTACATCTGCTGTCACGGTGGATGATGGTCAAAATGCAGGCTCGTCTGAGCCTAATGTCACTGATGGTACTGCATTTGTTGTTGAAAAATCCCCAGTTCAACAACGTTCCTGCTCGGAAGTCTGCTCCTGACTCTGTTGTGGAACGGCAGAATATGTTCAAACAAGAACACGTCCAAAACGTAGGCTGCGTCTCCTACCATTGGATTATGGTCGAGCGCCCTGCAGAAGCCCTGCACTCTGCTTCAGAGAAGTTTCCGATTGACAATTTTCTGCCCATCGTTAATCAATTCACAACCGAGTTGACAAGAGGACTATAGCATCATGTACGAACTACAATGCTCAAGGTTTGGTTTTCTATATAGGCTTGAATTATATAATGATGAAGAAATACACAACTCAGAGAAAATCCATGTAGCAGTATATGGCGATGACCTCGATGAAAGCCTTGGCAATGAGCTCATAATATGCAGTGTTCTTATTTTTTTTAAATGTTTAAATACGAGACAGGTAGCGCATGCCTCAGCATACACGTAAGTCAGAGGCAGTTCATGTAGGCCTACCAATTAATACTTGACAAGGTGTTGAAAGTTTATTTCAAAATGTGGCAATTATGCTATGAATGTACATGGTGCTCATATAGTCACAAACTGTAGTGCTGAATGAGCATTCAAATCCGGCCCTGCAGCCCAGATTGCGATTGAGTACTCATGTACAAACAAGGCCAACATTAGAGTGGTGCTCAAAAACGTTATTTTTTGGAAATAGATGGGACAGCCCCTAGTTATGTTCCTTTTGATATACTAAGCCAGTGTGCAAAATATTATAAAAATATTCCATCATTTAGGGGTGCCACATGAGATGACAAATTTTCAAAATTTTAGACAAGGAATGTAAGCACAATTCTGATAATATTATCGATATTCTTATTTTGTGAAACCGCAAGTAAATTTTAAATTGCTAGGTTTAAGGCACAATACTTAAAGAGTACTTTTGAGCATGATTGAACTCTGTCAGTTTGATTCAAGAATAAAATATTTATTAGTCCAGTTTTGTGACCGTTAACTTCTTGGGGTCCGGATACTTTTTCCAATGTTCGGACACCACATGGAGCAAAGCCTGCTTTTGACCTTCATCCTTGGTCAATATTTGATTCAAATTGATTGTATTCTTGAATCAGTGCCAATCCCCTTTCTGCTCTATCATTCACCACACAAAACCTTTCTGATGACGCTCCAATTAAATAATTAAAATAATAATAACACGGACGATTTCTATAGCGCCGTAACATGACCGTGCCGCTACAAGATGCTGTCCTGTTTCCACGAAGTTGGATCTTTCTCCAGCCAATCAATGGGGATGCACAGTATTCATCATGTTTGAAGTCACAAAATCATCAAGAGTACATTCATTCATTCATTCATTCGTAACGGGCATTTATATAGCGCCTCTTCAAGCAGTACTACTCAGAGGTGCTCCCGACTACATGAAGCTGTGTGTACAGTAATTTGTGGACATTTGGATGGAATGCCAACACCAACTTTGGTTCTCATTGTTTGCACCAACAAAGCCTTGGAAGCAGCATCAATGCAGTCATCGAAAAAGCAGAAATCGACCAAATCCTCACTGACGGAAAGTGCCTTTAGAGTAGACCCAGCTAACACACCCACACGGGACCCAGACGGGACCCATACGGGTTGCCACACGGGACCCGTACGGGATACCCGGCGGGATCCCGCCGGTTTTTGTCCGCGGTTTCCGTACGGGACCCATACGGGATATCCCGCCGGGCATCCCGGTTCTTTCCCAGTTCATTCCCAGATGACTAAAAGTGATACCCAGTTTAGCACAGTTCATGGGCGGCAATCCCAGGGGTCCAGAGGGACAAGACCCCTTTTAACAGTGGGGGAGAACACACCATACATCTGCCCTCCCCCAAATTTTGAAGAAACACCAAAAAAGTCACCCCAGTTTTTTTATCTCTTTTGAGCAGATCAGTTCAAAACTCTTTTTGACCAGATCAGTTCAAAAGGGACAAGACCCCCTTGAACAGTAGGGGGACACACCATACATCTGCCCCCACCCACCCCCAAATTTTTTTAGGAAACAGCAAAAAGTCACCCCAGCTTTTTTTAATACCTCTTTTGAGCAGATCAGTTCAAAACTCTTTTTTTGACCTGATCAGTTCAAAAACGTCGCCCCCACCTGTCAAACAAGAACTCCACCAGTGGCACAGTTTACAGTATAGTATGCAAACTGTACTGTAAACTGTGCTATATAGTTAAAGCAATAAATAATCAACAAAAGCGTTAAATGACACATCAATTTAATAAAGTCAATTTAATAAAGTAAAGTAATCATGCAGTCGATCTGCTCAGTAATTTCATTTAACAATAATGTCATCAGCAGTATTGGTGAACTCCTGATCAACACTGATCGACTCTGACTCGGTCTCTTTGAATGGCGCCGATTTCAATAGTTGGCGGCCTCCAGTGCCATGATCCCTAGCATTACCAAACCAACTGGCCAACTCGTCTTCAACCATTTTCCTCGTGCTGTCCTTTGTAGCAATATTATGTTTTACCGAACCTGAAATTTCAAACATGCAACATTTAGATTTAAAATAACAAGTTACAAAGAACAAGAATTAAGAATTTGATGTGCTCTGATTTGTATTGTAAAATGATATTATTCCAATAACTCTTTCTGTTATTAAATGACAATATTTAGAGACACTGCCTGCACAATGTTCAAGATTAGAAAAGTCAAAACAATGTCGAAGATGTCTTAGCCTAAAAAATGCAATAAGTAATGTTTCAATGGTTTAGCACTTAATAAAACAGTCATTAGACTATTGAATTTTTTTATTTGAAACAAGCATAAATAGTTCCCACATGCCAACTGCATCATTTCGTTTGACGTCACAACTTGATGAATTTTCTTTACTATCATTAGCAATATCTCATTTATTTGAGTAACAAAGCAAAACATCCATTGGAAGCAAGAAATAAAGCTGAAATTGATAGCTTGCAATTGAATTATAGTCAGCTGTTCATCAAACTTTAATGAGTGACAAGTTATTAGCAGTAAAAATTACACTTGATTCAAAAAGTATTATATGCAAAATACATACCATAAATGTCGAACAGCTTCAATGACTTGAATGTCCTCTTGCCTCGCTGCCCTGTCACACCGAAACGTCGAGCTGGATCGTTTCCAAAAATGAACTTCATGTTTCGTCTGATGAATTCTCACAAATCATTTCCACTGTTATCCACGAGTACTTGTATCTAAACAATAAAAGAAGAAGCAGATCAAAGCAGTTTAATCTTAACAAGAGCAGTCTTGTTGTCCAAAGTCTTGGTCTCCAGTTCACTCGAGTTCGTTTTAAAAAGTCTTGGTCTTGAGGTTCAAAGTCTTGGTCTTGAGGTTCAAAGTCTTGGCCTTGGTCTTGAGGTTTAAGGTCTTGACAACAAGACTGAACAAAAGACAATGAAATCTTCTAATATTGCAATTTGACACGTTTTAAGAAAATGCTGGCCTTTTCAGTTAAATGTCGATATTTAAAAAAATATTTATGTACACATCTAACTTTATGGACACAAAGAAATAGAATTTAATACAATCTATTAACAGCAAGATAAAAAATTGCATGCCCTAGAAATTAGCAGCGAATCATACACGAGGCTTTAAAAACCATTTAAACAGTAAAAAGACTCACCAATATTTTCACACCAATATTTTCATCGTTGAAGTGTCAAGCACCTTGTCCTCCACGCTCGAACAGCCTGTATGGTTGTCTGGACGACTCAGCAATTGGTAAAGCCCACTGCACAGCGTTGACTAATGTAACATAATAAAACAAAATGTAATCAT
Source organism: Allolobophora icterica (assembly GCA_963556255.1). Taxonomy (NCBI): domain Eukaryota; kingdom Metazoa; phylum Annelida; class Clitellata; order Crassiclitellata; family Lumbricidae; genus Allolobophora; species Allolobophora icterica. The sequence continues at coordinate 3,971,719 of OY744604.1, read as the reverse complement.
TACACCCGTCAATCACACAGGCTGTTACCAAGCTACTAAGAACTAGTGAATGCAAAGCTTAAGAGTGAATCATTCATATAAAAGTAACTAAGAAACCATTTCATTCTACAGAATCATGGCCTTTTTAATATGTTTGTTCAACACGCACTCCCGTTTAAAATATTCTAATTGCACCTTGTTTTCGATTAGTTGATTAAGGATTGCAGAGATATGATAACTACATCACAAAGACAATTAAATGGTTGTGTACTTGAAAATTTCTCAGACTAGTCTTCAACGTTGTCGACTCTTGTTCCATGAAGCCCTGCAATATCGTCATTCTCATCTTCACAGAGTGCAGTACTTATTGATCTCGACAACTATCCAGTTTTGATGGTCACGGCAGCTGCAATGTTTAATTCAGCAGCAATGACGCTAGTTTTCAAGTTTATTGTAAACGTTCAACAATGTATAAGCTAAATTTAAAGGATACTATGTTCAAATGAAACTTTAAGCTAAATTTATAGGAAGTTTAAGCTAAACGTTCAAGTATAATCTATGAAACTTTAAGCTACATTTATTGGATAAATGTTCAAAATGTTTAAATGAAACTTTAATGTGACTTAACTGAGAGATGTCAACATCTAACACGGATAAACTTGAAAACTAGAGTCATTGCTGCTGAATATTTGTCGATGTGCTTTCATTTAAATAGCCTTACTGGTGTCTGGGCGCTAACTAGTGTCAAGGTCCCTCGTGCAAGGACTTCGATGGCTCAGCATCGTGCTTTTGCCATCCTTGGCCCTTCCCTTTGGAATGACCTGCCCCTCTCTCCGTAGCAAGATATTGCTTGGGATCTCGCCTTCTTCTCTCCGCTGCCTAAAGACCTTTCTTTTCCCTCGGGGCTGACACGCTGGGAGCGCCTCTGAATAGTCTATGCTGTGAGAGGCGCTTTATAAATAATCATATAAGATAAGATAAGATAAGAAGGTGCGACCTCTTGTCACACAGTAATACATAGCCCCTTGAATTTGAGTCAGACCATAACATAAGGACCCTCATAGCGCAAGTTTACCGTACAGTCCATAACCCTAACCAGGGCTGTAGTCGGGTGCGGCCCGAATCCCCGAAACCCGAATCCCCGAAACGAATTTCGGCCGGATCCCCGAAATCGATTTTAGACTAAAAATTACAAATAAACACGTGAATAGGCATTATATCGAGGTACATCAAGGTCACGCTAGGTCTATGTCATGTATAAGAGTTTACAATTTAACTTTGAATAGTTTTCTGGAGTTCGGCACTTTCTATAAGCTTTTTTCGGGAAATCGGGCTTTAGTGTATTTTCAGCGTTTTCGGGGATTCGGGTTTCGGGGATTCGGGCTGACTCCCTGTAGTCGAGGGTATACGCGGGTATACACTATACAGTGTGTACTCACCTCTAGAGACCGTATACTCACCTCCCAAATAGTTATATTTATTTATATACTGTAGCGTATACTCACAAAATACTGTAGCGTATACTCACCTCTAATTTGTTTCGGAAAACTAACCGGTAGCGTGTACTCACCTCTAATTTTACCACTACAGCCCTGACCCTAACCCACTGCAATCTCCGTTTCGTCTATCCCGACCACAATTAAATACAGCATTTACATAAACTGTTAATGTACACAGATATAGGTTCATTAGTATAATAAATATAACGTAATCTTACTTTTCACAGAAACAAATCGCGATCTGTCAAATATTTGTACATTCGAAACGGCAGGCACACAAAATGGCGGACTGGCGGTAGAAATACGAATACCGGTAGGAGGCGCCACTGACACGGGGTGGACCGCAAGGGTCCCGTGTGTAAACCGGGGACAAAAACCGCGAGGATCCCGTACCGTCAAACCGGATGAATCCCGCAAGGGACCCGTGCGGGTGTGTTTGCTGGGGAGTGTGAAGCTGTGAACCAGGATCTGAGATAATCAAAGCAGATGAACAGGTTAAGGCAACGTAGAAAATTTATTTTCCAGAAGGTAATTCGCAATTGAGATCGTAAAAGGAATACTTTGTGAGAATAGATGACCTTGGCCATCCATAAGGCCTATATGCATCAATCAATCAATCAATCATTTATATAGCGCCCCGTCAAGGAAGCTGCTAAGAGGCGCTCCCAGCCCAGCCCCGGCGAAAGAGAACAGTCCTTAGAGCAGAGAAGAAAGCGGTGAATTAGTTACGAGGAAGAGACCGCAGCTCAGGAGGAAGCCCATTCCAAATTGTGTGTCCAACCACGGAGGAAGCGCGCTGCTGCATAGTAGCGGTGCGTGCACAAGGGACAGAGAGATCACCACGGGTGGCAGAGCGAAGAGAGCGGTGACATGACACCAGAGGCTGTAGAATTCAACCCTCGAGGTGGGACATGACCTATGTAGATCAGTGCAAGTTCCAAGAGCTCTAGATAATCATCACGAGGCTGACTGTCTTTCTGCAAACATTCCACTTCAAATTCAACAGCGTCTTGCATCATTTCTTTGTTATTGTTAAACTGCAATTTCATCATCTGACAAACCATCAGTAATCATGTCATGGACGACCAAAGGCAATGCATTCTGATATCGTTTAAGCATAGGTATTTCAGGTCCAGGAAACGGCCCAGCCAGAGGGTTGAAAACATCTTCAAGGACAACTTTTAAAATGTGATTAATTTGAAATGGATTATGAATAATGTGGGATAGTGTGAGTAAGTAAGTAAATAAATAATTAAACTTTAGAAAAGCCTTAAATGAACAGACTACAAAAGTTCAGAAAATTGTTGAAAAAAATTGCAAATATTTATTTACTCCTCAGCTCCAGTTGGTTCTAATTTATATATTTATTACTTAATCTTTTATTTATAAACAAATCATCAGAGAATAAGGTATCTATGGTGCATCACACTCATCACATAATTACAGTAATCAAATAATAGGTTCTAGAAGTGATGAACTTTCATCCAGCTCCTGAAAAACTAAGAAAGTTGATTTTACAGCTTCAATGATGCATGGTGTCATATGCAAAACTTAAGTTGTCATGTGGCACGCCTAAATAATGGAATATTTAAAAAAGATTTTGCACATGAGTTTCTACTACCAATACGAACAGAGCTAGGGGGTGTCCCGGGCATTATTTTAAAAAAACTTTTTTCACTACCACCCTAGCCAACATATGGGGGATCATCAGCATTAACGGGCCATCGCTAACGCATTGGAATTTCAGGAATGACAGGAAATACGTTAGGCCTATATCCTGGCTGAAATCTGGGCACCATGGTACGTGCCATAGATGAGCCAACTGGCATGGCGACTATTGTGCCAGAACAAAAAAAGAAAAATGCACAACTTTTTTCATAGTGATGCACTAGTGTACTTGGTCCACTGGTTCGTTGGTTTTGCTAGTATTTCCAGTGACAGTACTTGGTGCAATGGTTTGTTAGCTTTCGTTGTGTAATTGTATTTCATCTTTCAGTGCAATTTAGTCACATCTGACGCTTGTGTGTACAATTTGTTGTTCCTATTAGCAAGACCACCACTGTTAGAGGTGGGGGGACACATCATACATTTGACCCCCCCCAATTTTCAAGAAACACGAAAAAAGGTAACAAAATGTCGCGCAAAAACATTTGTTAAATTCTCTTTTGACCAGATCAGTTCAAAAGCGTTAACTTTGTTAACTTCTCCTTTTTACCTGATCAGTTCAAAAGCGTCCCCCCACCTGTCAAACAAGATCGCCGCCAGTGCCTATTGGTTCTTCAGCTAAAACTGCAACTGAAAACTCCTTTTAATTTTTAATTTTTAAATTGTTTTTCATGTCATGTTTGCATCGTAGTTGACTGTTGGTCATTGCAGAATCTTGACATATCATGAAAGTTCATTAACTTCATTTAAAAAATAACGAGTAAAAAATTAATTATGGTTTACAAATTTTTATTTTTTTTATAGATTTCCGACCCCCCTGCTTCTTTTTTGACAAATCGGACCCTGAACTTGAGTGATTAATAGTAGGCCTAAAGAGTATAACGAGCAACTTCATCTGTAGAAAGCAACGCTCAAATAACTGGCGAGCTCTCGCACACAGGTATACAGCCCAACCAATGCGGATCCATCAAGAGTTGACAGTTAATACCACGTTCAACGTTCCTTGTCAAGGCTATAATAATGAGCACGTAGACTTACCCCTTAAGGTCATACGACTTATGTTAGAACGCTTGAAAATAGACTAAGTTGCAGCCTACCGTTTCGATTACTGAACTTATCAATTTAATTTCCCAACGGTGGTTTCTTTGTTCGAAATGCCGCAATCGTATAAAGCGTTCTGATAGGAAGTAGGCCCTAATAGAACGCAGGCACAGCCCCGCAATTCATCTGTAGACTATAGCAGATCTAGGTTATCTACTTATCTCCGACCGTGACCCTCGTACATTCTAGGGCGGTAGCCTAGTGTAACGTGGTTTATATCTGATGGCCACCACGATGCCCCTCAGTCCAAGCAATGTCCGCCAACCGGAATCTCTACAGGTTCCATTGTTTGAAACCCGTGCACCGCTGCAACCTTCAATCCCCGCCTAGGGCAGTGATGTCACCTGTTTTCTGATTGAAACCACCGCCGAACCTTACCCCTCAAACCTCCCACCCCGACTCTGACTGACCCGCGCCCCAATTTCTTTTAGTTTGCGCTATACGAGGACCAATGTTGGGCCACCATCTCGCTAGGGGCAAATATTGGCTCAAAGAGTGCAAGACAAAGGCCCACGGAATGCGCGTTAGTGATTCAGATCGACGAAAAGGAGAGGAAGGACCACACTAAACCGACCCTAAGAAAGCTGACGGTTGCCCTAGTGGTTCACCGAGGAGGCGATGGGGTTGACTGTCTGGGTCACCTTTCCAACTGTTGTTTCATGCATATCGGGATCTTCGCAGAATCCGCCCTATGCTGGACTTTAAAACTGCATCTACTTTCGCTATATCCATATAGATGCTAAACTTGACAACTGTAACTCGCTAATTTTCATGGATATTATAATTGCCACCGCACAAATTACATAAACCGCCTTCAAGCTATCCAGAATGCTTTCGATAGTGCCGTCTCTAAAACCCCAAACACCATCACATGACTCCTGTACCCAAATCATTCCACTGGCTTAAAATACCTGAACGAATTCAATACACAGTCATGTCACTCACTTCGATCTATCCTCCAGTGACATTTTACTTCTAAAAATAATTCCTAATTCAGTTCTAATTCAGTTCTGAGCTCTTGAATTTTACTTCTAATTCTAATTTTACTTCACAAATAATTTTACTTCTGATTCCTATTTTAGTTCTCAAATAGAGCCTAATTTTACTTCTTATTTTAGTTTTCCAGATAATTATTAATTTCCGTGCTGTAAAAGTAGCCTACCAATGCAAGTATGCAACGCTTGCAGAGAGAAGCACACCAAACCTGTCTCGAGAAAGAAAAAAACTGTTTCAAGTAAAACAAGGGGTGAAGCGTAATTTTACAATTTAACGATCAAATCCGAAATAAAATGGCGTATGAAACAGAGGTCGTTGATATGCAATTAAGTGGGGACAATTAGACAACGAAGACCACAGATAATAGAAATGGTATGCCCAGCGTCTTCATCTCAACCGAAGTTTTCCAATGGATTTTGTTTGCAGCGCATGCAATTTTACCGGTAGCCTACTCGCCTTCGTCTCAACTTAAGCGCCACAAGAAGTAAAATAATTTTACTTCTGGAAATAATTTCTAATTTCGTTCATAATTTTAGTTCGGCAAATAATTCCTAATTCAATTCCTAATTTCGTTCTTTCTGCTGAAATAATTCCTACTTTTACTTATAGTTTTTGTCAACGAAATCACTTATTTTTACTTCTAATTTTAGTTTTCGTTAACGAAAATATCACTGCTATCCTCCCATGCCTCCTGTCACTGTGTCCGACAGCTGTTCACGATCCATCCCACTTCATTCAACCGGCTACGCTTCCGATACGGCCAACACTTCCTGGCATTCCGTTACCTCATCACTAAAGTTGCAAATCGTTCCATAGCCATAAGTTCCACCTCTCTGGAACAAACTCCTGATAGAATTACTCCAAATGATCCTTCCTCCGAACTCACACATACCTCACCTCTTGCTATCTCTCTTTCACTCAAAACTGAAAACACTGCTCTTTCACAAATCCCATCCCGATTCCTCCTCTTACCCTTCACCTCTCTTGCCATTCCAATTACAATCCACCTTTGCTGTCTGACTGACTGTCTGCCTACCTAATCCATTTGGATGTTGACCTGGAACCGATTTTTACCTCCCCGCCTACCGGTACCGATTTTGTTTGTAAAAGGGCCTGTAAATACCTGACGACTTCCCACGACTTTTTGGCGTTGTAGACTTCTCAAGAGTGGGCCTACGAAAACGATTACGAGCATCCTCCTTCTTCCATCCATAGTAACTCGGGCCCGGTCCAGTTTCTGCACCCTACTTTAATCTCTGTACACTTAACATGCGATTACTTCTTAACGAAAACACTAAATAGGCCTATACATTGTATTACATTACATCACATTACATTACATTACGTGCCTCATTTCTATCATGGTTAAGCTTCCACAACTATAGCTTTGAGACTGACTCATTTGGATCTTGACCTGGAACCGATTCGACCCCCGCCTATCGATTTTGATTTGACTAAGCGCCTGTGAATAAGCTGGTTCCCGCGACTCAGCTCTTTTGGGCGCTGTAGAAGTCTCGAGATTACGATTACGATTACTATACAAATATGACAATGATGTTGTGAGATTTCTCTCTTATTTCTCAAACACCATAAGTGATTGAGTCTTTTGTTTTGTATTTTCATATTCTTGTAGCAATGTTTGGTGAATTAAAGATTGATATAAATATCCGGAGATGCACGCGTGTTAGAAGAAGTTCTTCTGAAGTTTCTTCTGGAAGACGCTGTAAAACGACCTCTGCAATATTTCCTTGTGTGATTTAAAGTAACTAAAAATAGAGCAGATCGTATCCTGGTAAAATCCAGCGAAGTTTTAGAGCGTAAGTTATCATCGTCAACTTCTTCAAAACACAGACATAGTTAAGCCACATATATTTAATTTAAAATCTTAAAAGGTTTCGCTGTCTTTTCGAAAATCTAAATTTTAGTCTAAACTTTGTATTTCCTTGGCGCATATAAGGAACCAGTGTGGGAAGAAACTCGTCAAGTTTGACCTCCCGGGACTCTGACCTGGCACCGATATAGCGCCGGTAAATAAGCTGGTCTGCCTGACGTGGCTTTTGTGTGGCGATGAGACATTTTTTGGGAGATTTACATTTACAAGTTGGTTTCATGCACATTCGGAAATTTGGTAATCGGTATCGAAAGCAGTAGGTAGATAGATAACTGATGTTGAAGCCTTTTGTAGATCCCTTAATTGTACAAAGCAATCAGTTCGAGGCGTTATTGTGATTGACTGGGGTGTTTTATGAAACAACTTTATTAGAAGAAGAGCAGTTCCTTAAGCCAGCCCTGGGGCAGTCATAGGCGTTACGTGTAAATAGCGACTTCTTTTTTCTTTGCTTCTGCATATGAGGGCGGATGGGTCCTCTCCCTCGCCATATGATCTTCCCACTGACAGTGTACGGTCAGTATACTCTGTAAAAATGAGTGGGCTAGTGGGTGCAGATAATGCACAAATATTGACATTTCTCCACTGCCGAGGATTTGAACCATGACCTCTTCAGTTTACAGTCCAGCGTGGTAAAACACTAGACTATCGCGCTTTCCAATGGGATTTTTAATAAGAAAAGAGAATAGGAAAATTAAATAAGTATGTGAACCGCTGTCCTTCAGGAATTGTTTTAACGTGCAATGATACACAAAATGTGCAGTGATGAAAGGCTGTTAACCGCTGTTTGTGTGCAAAAAGAATTGTAATTCATAATTATTTATGATTTTTATGCACTCCGACACTCGCCATGTGCAGTGATAAATTTTCCTTAAAACATGCCCTGCTGTCCTTATCGAATATCAGATAGCCGAATTTCAAACCAACTTTAGGGCAGTGATGATACATGGTATGATGCATAAAAACAATAGTTGAGAAAGTGACGTGGGGTTTATCACTGTTTAGGTATATTGGATTGCTTTAAACTCTAGTTGGATGCTGTTGTAATACCACAGTATAAATAATTACACAGTACATCGACTCCCATCACTGTCTGTTGACTAGTTTTTGGGGTGACGCCATTTTGAAACTGAGCTTTTGAATTATAGATTTAAGCTGAAATTAGTGTTAAAAATAATATTGTTAATTCTAATGAAGTCTTCCATGTTGTTGTAACGTTTAAAAAATATTTTATGTGATGGATTCCGGTGTATCGGCGTGTAGTCCTCAAAGTTGTTGTAACGTTTAAAAATATTTGATGTGATGGGTTCCGGTGTATCGGCGTGTAAGCGACTCAGTTTCAAAATGGCGGTCGGTCACACATTCTGACTGCTGCATCTGCCGTGAGTCGACGTACTGTGTAATTATTTATACTGTGGTAATACTCTGGTGATTATCTAGTTGAATAACTGTTGACGATTGGTGTATGTGTGAGAGACTTGGAAAGAAATAATATGAAAATTGTTAAATTTATATTGTTAATTTGACCTATGACTTTAAGTAAAAAATTCAACATCAAAATGTTTATAATATCAGAGATTATAATACAGAGCTATTCCAACTGTGAGAAGAAATAGGATGCTGCAAGCCCAACAGCAATTATTATCTAATAACAAATAAGTAAGCTACCAGTAACTGTTTCTGACAATATGTTCTTCAGCGTAGGTGCATAATATAATAAGATTTTAATCTGTTGCTGTGACTTTATTTTGTTGTTATGCATGAACACAGTTTCTTCTATCTAAACTGTGATAAGTTACACACAAAACATGAATGTATGTCAAACGCATATTGAAAAGACAAATCATGATCTACAGCTTTTACTTCACAAACATACTTTGTCTAATAATTTGGTGACTAAAGTATTTTATAAATACTTTATGGTACTTTTTCATAAACTTATTTCTTATTGGGTAATTGCCACTAGGCTTGCAGCCCTTAATTTTGTCTTGCCATTTGGGTTGGCCATATTATGAATACTTGATTGTACTTAACTGGCCAAAAGTGATAAATTAATGGCAGATTCACTATTGTTATTGTTACAATGATTGTGGTGATGATAATGATTACCAATATCATAATTTATAGATATTTATTGTGCAAACGTATGTTGTGTAATATTTTGGTGACTTAGGGTATTTTGAAAATACTCTAACAACAATCAACAACATTGATGATGATGATTAATTCCAAATCATTTACATTGCACCATTTGCAGCCAAACAAGCAGCGCTTCACATGTAAACATCATGCCAAACACTCTTCTTTTTCTTCGTCTTCTTCGTCTTCTTCATCTTCTTCGGCTCCTCTTCATTCTCCTCCTTCTCCTTCTTCTTATAAATGATTTCAGTTGATATTTAAAATTAAAAATTTTAGCAAAAGATACGGATTCATCAGTTGGTTTCTTGTGTATTTCCAATATGGCTGCTGGTGAGAACAAAAACTTGAAACAATTTATTACTGACAGCACCTTTATTGGAAAAGGAGGATTTGGTGAAGTGTATGGTCCATGTGTTTGGAAAGATAAGATTTGTGCAGTTAAGAGACGAGTGTTTACCACAAAAGAAACTAGTAAAAAAGAACAAGAAGCATGTGAAAAGTGGATGTCACTACATCACAGAAATTTAATAACTGTTTACGATGTAAGCTTTGAGCCACCTACTCTATGCATATTGATGGAATTTGCTAGTGGAGGATCTTTGAAGAGAGTTTTGGAGAGGTGCACATCTGATCTTCCAGTGCAAATTCTGACGGACTGGAGCATTCAGATCGCTCAAGGCATGGCATATCTTCATAAACATAACTTTGTTCACAGAGACCTCAAGTCGCCTAACAGTGAGTTTATATTTATTGTATACCTGTTTTGTGTATACAAAGTTAATATATGTCTGAACATTTGTAAACAATGTCATTTCTTGATGACAATCCTGGTTAGCTTAAATGACGTAATAAAAAAAACAAGTTGTTTGCTCTTTTACACTGCTCAGTCATCTTGACTTCTCAACCTTGAACTTTGTGTTTTCAGGTCCTGCTATCAGATAGTTTCCTTCTTATTTCCAATTTCTATTTTCAATTTCAATCACAGTTTATAATTACGTATGCACTGGCTATACCTGGGTGTTGACAGCACTTTTCAAATAAGAAGCACTTTTCAAATAAGAAGCACTTTTCAAATAAGAAGCATAATTTAATAACTGTTTATAATGTAAGCTTTGAGCCACCTGCCACCCAACAAATGTTATAGTATAACAAATAGCAGAAAATTAAGGATTCCAATGAACATGTTTTATATATGATAGTTTTACATAGAAAATGATGAATCCTTGATAGTGTGCTGTGTTCTTGGCTAATTTCTTAGACATTTGCATAATGTGTTCTTTCCAAGTGAGGTGCTGGTCCAGATACACACCTAAGAATTTACTTGACTCAGCCTAAATAATCAGTTTTCCATTCATTATAAGTCTGTAATTATGAGATGGCAGCAGTTTACATGAGATCGAAACAGAATTTTGTTTTTTCAATATTTAATGACAAAGCGTTAGCTCTAAACAAGAAGAAATGGCTATTAGCTCATAACTGGCTGATTCAAACAGTGATTCTACTGATTTATCAGATATGAATACATTAGTGTCTTCAGCAAACACTATGTAAGGAAATATTTAGGAGAAAGTTGCCAGGTCATGTATGTATGTATGTATGTATGTATGTATGTATGTATGTATGTATGTATGTATGTATGTATGTATGTATGTATGTATATATATATATATATATATATATATATATATATATATATATATATATGTATGTATATATATATATTAGAAATAATAATGGCCCAGAATTGAGCCCTGTGGTAGATCACAATTGATAGATTTGCTGATGGATATGTGACCCTTAAAATAAACATGTTGCAATCTGTTGTGAAGAAAACCATACATTACTTATACCTCTGATACAATAGTGCTGACATTTTTAGAATAGCACTTGTTGGTTTACTGTGTCAAAGGCTTGTAGTAAAAATTCCTACAGAAAATTCTTGGTTATCTAAAAGTGCCATAAATGTAGAATAGGGTGGTCCAATTTACCATGTAAAAAAATTAAATTTCAAATATCAAATTGGGTCTTGGTTGCCCTCGTTTCTATATACCAGAGGAACTTACAGGCCAAAAATGAAACGGATTCAATAATATTTGGAGGTGGCTCAAATCTGAACATACTGACATGAATATTACTAAAGTTTCTAAAAAATTTATCGTTTTGCTTACTTATTTAATTTTTGCATTTTCATTTAGGTTGGTTTTTAGCTTTTTTCGCCTCCTGTTATGTTTTTACTTCCTTTTATGTGTTAATATTTGAAAAATTACAGTAAAATTTTCTAAATTTAAATGATATTAATTAGTTATGTTATCCAGCGTTTTTGCTACCACAACCCTCGGAACTAAAGTGGACCAGATATAGGCTTATTCAAATGATCTCAAAAAGAATGGCCAAAGTTTCACAAAACCAAGTATGACACTGCTGACGAAACACTCTTTTGTTGATCCATGATGGATCTCTGTAATGAGATGGTTGCATGCTACCAAGATGCTGTGAAAAACCAGCACCAACATGAAGATTAAGGCAAGCTTCTGCAATTTTGTCTCATTTTCCTCGGTGGATTTTCGAGAGAAGTGCAATTTCGAGCTCCTGGGACTGTGCACTATGTGAGGTGGATGGCCAAAGGCATCTATTTTCAAACTTCTTCTTTTCACGAATCAAATGACTCTCAACACCTGGGAGAGAAAAGCTTTAACAGATGTCAGCCTTTTTGTCTCCCTTGGCTATGGAACATTTTGCATGAAGCTTGCTTGGCAGATGTAGCTCCATACAATGATGTGAAACTGTTGAATCTTTGGAAGTCTATACCTCAAACAATGTGAGAAATACAGCCATAACAACTTTCAAGAGACACCTCTGATATTTTGCCGAGCATTTGATTGGTCTGGCCTTTTTTGACCACCTTCTTCATGTTAATACAAGGGCCGCCATGGTTAAGAATCTCAAACGAACTGAAAAGAAGATACCACCAAAGAGGATTGAAATTATTGCTTTGATTCAGACATTCAACTGTTCTATGACAAAAGACGAGGGTAAAAAAACAATACCTTCTTGAAGTTGTCAGCGCTCATTGGAAGGCCATTCCAGAGCCATTAAAGCATTCCAGTGCCTTTAAAGTCTTTCTTGAAGAATATCTCAAATAGACTTACTTAATGCTGTTCTTATTAACTATAAACTTGCTAAAAGGTAAACACTAAGCAGTGACTTTCTTTTTGTTTTTATTTTATTTGAAAACATTTTATGTTAAAAAATTTGAATATACTAAATCTTTGGAAATTTCGTAGTGGCAACATTTGTCTTGCAAAATTTGCCACTATTGATTATTTTTGTAAAGACACAAAAATTGGTCCAAATATTCCCTAAATTGAATAGAACAAGAACAAATGTGACCCAACTTAATTTTCTACCTGATATTTTTGGACCACCCTAACGTAGAATGTTACTTTCGAAAGCATACCGATTAGGGATAATATATTCATTTTACTAAAATAATTCATCATCAATCTGTCATAAGAATTTAGAAAAATATGGTAATTTAGAAATGGGTCGATATTTATTTGTTTATTTCACCAGATTTTATAAACAGGCATTACTTTAACAATTTTTATTTCTTTTTGGGATGATGCCAGTAGAAAATGAACTATTTTCAATAGTTTCAACTAACAATTGATTTTAACTGGTGCAGAGGGTGGTAGCACACCTTGCCTGCCCTGGTGGCAACTCTCATGATCCTATCTCTCAGCTGATATGCTGTTGCAACTTCCTGTCTGGTGGTGCATTGATTTAAATCACAGCTGTTGCCTGTAGAGAATATCATATTCAACAACATACTTACTGATGCCTCCAATTATGAATTATCATATGGGGCCGTATGACATGATTGCATGATCCAGTGACTCAGAAACTGTCAACGTTTGTGTGGAAAGAGCTATTTATTTATTATTATTATTATTATTATTATTATTATTATTATTATTATTATTATTATTATTATTATTATTATTATTATTATTATTATTATTATTATTATTATTATTATTGATATTAATAGTAAAATTAATATAATTTTTTTTATTTTGCCAGAGGTAGTACTATGCCCTCAGGCTATCAAAACTATGTCCGGAGACACAAGGTGGACGTCTGTAACGGCATTCACTTGGCAGGTTCAGGCTGGGCAAAGGTGCCGCGAAATGCAATCGCGTTAAAGCGTTGAAAGGCGATTGCTAGGCGCAGGAAGAGATAACTGTTACTGGTTTCTTTCACGTCTCTGGTGATTAGGGTCAGTCGATGCCCCAAGTCCCTGATGAAATCCATTCCGTCATTGTATCTGGGGCCGATGGTCTCAACGGCAAGCGGCGTAAAAGATGGGACGCCAGGTTTTTAGCTATACTTCTATACTTGGCGTTCTTTCTGTTAGTCGCCACTCCCCGCCGTGGCGGACGCCGCATGACATGTATACGAGGGCCCACCGTGATCGTTACGGTGACGTCCTAAATAAGACTCCGACCCCGCGCCACGGAATCAGATTCAACCCATTTGGTCACTTCCCGTCCACCTCGATAGCCCCGGTGGCTCCTTGATGGTGGGTTAACACGCTCGTGTAAGCTGCGGCTGATGAGGTCGTTCAGTATGGCATGTCGGGCTAATATACCCGGACCAAGTCCGCAAGACAGCCCATGGGACCCCTCCGCCGTCACCTGAGCACCACCGCTACAGACATGCGGCTTGCAGATACCCGCCCCGAGGCGTAGGTCACCGCCACTCTCATCGCCTCGTCCTCCATCCGCAAACCGCTTGACGAGATCGGATGCACGAACAGCCAATCGCCAGTGTGGGGCGCTGCGGCTGCTTTTAAGCGCGCCTGGTGGTATGCATCGTCGCAAGTGAAGCCCAGTGCGTCCACCGTTTTCAGTACTAGCAGTCTATCCCAGTGTGACTGTCTCTGACCCATATTGTCGTCCGGCTGTGTGGCCTGACTCTCGGCGCACAACCACCGTGTCAAATCCACCACCTGCCCGTGGATGTCCGTGTGATCGCTGCCTAGCATGGATACTAGGGTGTCCCAAGTCAAACAAGGGAAAAAAGTTTTTTTGAAACTTATGACGCAGTCCCTCTAAAAAGTTTCTTTATGGTCCCATAAGAACACCTGCAAAATTTTATGACATTTAAAAAATACTTAGGGGTCCCCCAAGGCTCTCAGAATTAGGGTAGTTTGTCCTAAGTACGTATGATGTCTGTGAGTTTGAAAATTGCCATAGGATCAGACTTTGATCCTATAATAACAAGCTTTTGTACCATTAGAAAGCTCTTAAATGGTACAACATAAAAACAATGTCAACATAATATAACCTTATTGTATATGTGAATAAAGTTTCAAGTATGAAGAAGACAGAAACATGCAAAATCGAGATTTCTTGGCTTCAGTTGTATTTTGTAATAGTTTTACATAAATTTCCCAATAATATTATTCATGACGATCCTAGCTTCTCTAGTCAACGAAATAGGCTGCTCAACATCTTCAACAGTGCTTTCTAAGGTACCATTCACCGTCAACAAAGCATTTTCGTAGTGAAGCTGCCGAGCAAACCAAGGATGACTTTCAGGCCTGTAAATCTGTCGTGCACTGGGAGGCAAGCTGCTATCTATGACACCACTGCAGTAGACGTGGACAAAGTGGACAGAATGCCAGTCCTGATTTCTTCTCTAGTTGATGGAAGAACTAATACTTCTGGGTGTGCCAAAGTTGACCTCTGAGTCAGGACAAGCAGCAGTGATAGCAGTTCTGGACCTTTTGAAGTCATGGCAGCGCAATTTGCTATCAGCATGTACTTTAACACAACAGCCTCAAACACCGGCAAAGTTAATGGAACCTGCATTCTTCTAGAGACAGCCATCGGTCATAATCTGCTGTGGATGGCTTGTCAACACGAATTGTTTGAAGTCATGTTGTCTAATGCATTCGTATTGTGCCTTGATAAAGTTTGTCCATCAACTGGGCCTGACATCCTGCTCTTCAACTGATTTAGAGATAAATGGTCCGACCTGTTCCACCATAAACCCAAGCCTTTTGGATGAAAACGAATCTGTTATCCAGTAATTGGCCTGCACAATAACGGAATTATCTATTTCTCGAAGCTTCTTCCAAGCTACCGCCATCGACGGCAGTTTTCTCGATATTCCAGTTGCAGAGTTCCTCGAAAGCCAATCATATAAGATCTTTTGTGAGTTTGTTAATAACTTGGCATGTGTGAATGAGAGTGCTGAAATTTGTGTTGCTCTTATACAGTATGTATACAGTATGTAAGAGTATGTTTAACAATAACGAAGAACAGAAACAGTTTCTTCTACAAGTGGTTGAAGTTGTTGACATAGGCAAGACTTTTCTAAGTACAGTCATGCAGATATGTAGAATGTAGATTGTAGAAATGAAGAATTAAGCAGGTGAAGGTGTAATCAATTATGAAGAATAAGCAGATGAAGGTATGGAGGAGATGAAACCAGGGCTTGTTGCAATATAAAAGATTTGTACTGATGATTGCTCCTAACTATTAGCGGTAATAACTGATATTGCAAAAGTCCAAAAATCTTAAGTTTTATTTAATTTTTGTACTATTTGATCGTAAAACCATACATATAATATCCAATAAAATCACATATTTGTAGATTCTACTATTTAAGTGCTTTCCAATGGTGTTTAACATGTTATCATGGGATCCAAGATTGATGTCTAAAAGCGTTTAGAAAATGGACAAGTCGGGCGCAAATTATGCCAATATGGGGAAAATTTGAGAGTCTTGGGGGACCCCTAAATATTTTTAAAATGTCATAAAATTTTACAGGTGTTATTATGGGACCATAAAGAAACTTTTCAGAGGGACTGCATATAAAAATTCAAAAAAAAATAATTTTGGGACACCCTAATGGATACTGGAGGGTTCTGGTGCCTGCAGCGGCAGCCAAGAAGGCGGGAAGTGCAAGCAAGGCCATCCGACGAATGCCCAGTTCTCAGTACTTGACTGGCAGCGAAGCCTCAAGCCATTGCTTCTACGTCAGACAGAGGTTTAAGCTTGAGGACAGGTCTCTTCGCAGGAGCGAGTCATATCTGTCCAACAGCGTTTGATCACTGCATAGACTACGTCTCAGCGTGTGCAGTGGTTTCTGAGAGCTTAGCGAGCTCCTGAGAAGGATAAGTGCATCATGTTTTGCGATGCTCTCTAGTCTGGTGAGTGCCAGTGCCAGTTCTGAGCATCAGAAAGGCACGCGGACAGGGCCTCCTCGGTGGACATTTGGGCGCCCAGCAAACGGGCCGATTCCCGCGCAACCGCAAAGAACTGCTACAGCGGCGGCGGGTTCATCACTTCCATCTCACGGGTGATGATCTCACATTTTTCTTTGTTAAGCTGCAGACCCATCAAGCCGGCTTCGCGTTCTAATGTCTTCACATCCTCGGCTAAAGTGGAAATCCCCCCACCCATCGGGACAGATCATCTAGGTAACCCAGCATCGGAAGCGACTAGAGAGTCTCTATAATTGACTGCAGCGGGAGGCAAAAGAGCAGCGGGGCTAACGGGTCTCCATGCTGCGGGCCGACTGGAGACAGATGGGTGTACTGGTCGAAACGGAGCTTCGAGGCCTCAGCATATGCGAGGCGAGATTACGGTGTTAATAATTATGGTTATAATAAAAATATTAATAATAAATGATGAAGTATAAAATTGTCTTTTCGGTTTGGTTGATGGAATATGACCGTTGACCACCAAGTGTCAAAGACATTCTACAAGCCATCTAACTCAGTAATTTCAATGACTGAAACTAAAGTCCAAGTCGGTTTTCCAGTTGATGAATTGTAGTTTCTAAAACAATGTAGCACCTTATAAACACAGCCAGTGTTCCCTTGTGCAGCAGTTTTGTGACTCCATGCATTCCAAATAATAGTCAAACTACATAAAAATCTTCTGTGTAGCAGGTTCAGAATCATGTGCCCTGAATTTTCGGCTTAGAGTGAACATTGAAGGTAGCTTTGTCAATTTAAGTGCAAATTGTAACTGAATATTTTAGAACCATATTTGCATGTGTGTATGTATGTACATAGTAAGTAAGTAAGTAAGTATATTCTTTATTACTACCAACTGCTTATACCACACTTTGGTTTACATATAGTTAATACAAAATAAAGCATTTTTGTCAAAAATGTTTTCCTCATCAGACTGTCCGCTCTAGGTATTACTCGGTCATGCAGTCTTGGCCTCATGGATAGTACTGTGGCCTCGGCGGTGGGAGGTGATGGTTCAACACATGACCCTGGTCATGCAGTACCGCAGCGAAGAGGCACCCGTCTGCAAGGCTATATAATTGTATGCATGCATGTATACAGTATGCATGTAGACCTGTATTTTTCAAGATGATTATTTTTTATCCTTTAAAGGCCTTCTCAAAAGAGCGGCATGACTGATTGAAATGAAATGAGAAAGAAAACCATGTTCAGCATCGGCGAATAAAGGAATTTCAATTTATATGTTAATGTTTATGTTTTAGTCATAATAATGGAACCTGATGCTGATATCGATCCTTATGGAAAGACACTGAAGATAATAGACTTTGATCAGATACGTGAACATGACCATACAACTGTTATGTCAAGTATTGGGGCATATACATGGATGGCTCCAGAAGTTCTTGATAAAGCGTATTTTTCTAAAGCCAGTGATGTTTGGAGGTGTGTACAGTCGTGCTGTTTTGTAACACTTACTTAGAACTATGACACATTTTATATTTGGCCTTCACATAAGTTGATCCTTCACTGTAGAATAAGTTTTGACCTTGCCTTTGTGAAGTAAGGTAAAGTAAATTAATTTCTCATTAAGTGCATCTATTAGCATAGACCTCAGGAATTATTTTGATCTTGGGGTTGGAGATTAGTTTGGTTGAAGCATGCAGAAACACCTTATTTGTGGAATTTGTGTGATAATTCTCATGTGCTTGGAGATCAATCAGTGCGACATTTTTTTTATTTCTATGCAACTGTTGTCCAGTTCTTTGAAGAAGTGTGCAGTCTTGGATAGCGGTCTATAAACTCCTCCTTAAAGCACTGAAAACTGAATTTCTACTACTTGGAATTCCACAGCAATTTAATAAATTTAGGTGACTTAAAGCTTTGAAATTGGGCGACTCACTTATTAATTTTGCTGATTCTGCCCATATTATGGGCATTAGCTTTGATTCTACTATGTTATTTACCAACGGTGTAAATGGTATTTGTAAGTAGTCACATATGTACATTCGTGACATATGTAGAATTAGGCTTTATATTCCCATTTCTTAAGGATGTCTCTAGAGGACCAATGGAATGGCTCAAGTTGCCTCTATTACTGTAACTCATGTCTTGTTGATATTACAAAGTCAAACAAGATATCTGTAGAGGACCAATGGAATGGCTCAAGTTGCCTCCATTACTGTAACTCATGTCTTGTTGATATTACAAAGTCAAACAAGATGAAACTCCAAAGAGTTCAGAACTCTGGCTAAGGCTATAACTAATACATAAAATATGAACATATAACACTGCTTAAATCTTTCCATTTGCTTCCTGTTTAGCAGAGAATATCAAATTGAAGCTCATGGTTTACAAAACATTGAATGCTGACCAAACATAATATTTAATGCCAGTCTTAATTTCTCAGACTAATCATTATTGAACAAGGTTATCTGCCTATCTTTCGTTGGTCATACCTAGGACTTGAACTATTCCTGGTGAATGAAGTTTTTCAATTGCTGGACCTATATTTTGAAAATTTCTTCCTGTTTCTGTTTCTTCTGCTAAATCGCTTGTTTCTTTCCGTTCTCTACTTATGACTTACCTGTTTTGAATTACTTATCAACCATAGGCTGCCTCTCTGTTGTAGCAGTCTCATCTTCTGGACATTGACCTAATCAAGGCTTGGTTTGGTGCACCATTAGTTAATGCCGTGTGCATTGGATACTGGAGCTACAGAAGTCATAAATTAATACTAATAATAACAGTAGTAGTAACATCAGCATTTCAGAGTTTTTGGGGTATAGTGAAGTTGTCATGTGATTTTCGATAGTATCTGGTCACGTGTATGATACTTGAAGCCTGACCACCATTTAGAATTTGTGACCTATTTATTACTGGTTCCTACCTGGACAGTGTTGTTGACTGTCAGCCACAGAGAGATTTTATGACCAATCAAGTGGCAACTTTTGAATGCCTTTACTACACAGATCAGGTGTCCTGGATGATATCCGGACACTTTGCCTTCTTCCACCTGAGATGGAGTGCCGGACAGTGAGGTAACCACGTGTTGCAGATTTCTTTGACTGTTGACATTCCTCATCCTTAAGGCAACTGCTGCAGGAACATTAAGCGTAGTGCCAACTGTCAACTCTGGATGCAAATCCTTTGATTGGGGTAGAGACTGCTTCTGCTGCCTTTTCTAGTTTTCTGGACATTGTTTCCATATCCTTCATATTCTTCTCCAAAAAGAAAGTTGGCCAGTTGTGCAGTAAAGTGGGATGAAAATCAGAACAAGATACAATGAGAGATGTAGATATGATGGCAATCACTAGCATAAATTTATTAAAAATGCAATGGAGGAGAGACAGGACTTAAACTAATTCACAGGTGGCCTATTACCTATGCAATCTAACCAGAAGGGATAGGTAATCTTATATAGAATAAAGCATGTTTAAGTTTTGCTTTTAGCTACGGTGATATATATTAACGATTCTATAGGCTATACCTTATTTGTTGATGACAGTTATGGCGTGGTTCTGTGGGAATTGTCAACAAGAGAAGTTCCATACAAAGGTATGGGTAACCCAGCGATTGCACAACAAGTATTAAATAGGACATGCAAGTTGACAGTTCCTGATTTATGTCCAGACAGCATCAGGACTGTTCTGGACGGTGAGTTTGATTTATTTATTTATTTTTCTTCATATCTGCCATGTACATATTTTAGAAAATTGCAGATTTGTCTTTACTGTATCCGTACGCATATGAGGCAGAGTTTGGACTTTGGAGTCCATGGGCAGCCAACTGAAGGGTGCACCAGACAGAAGAGACCGAAATGCAGAAGTCCCTAAGGTATGATGGAGCAGAGCCGACAGGACAATTACGCATAAGGGCTAGGATCTTGAACATGGCATGCTGCTGGTTGGAGAGCCAGTGCAAAGTATCTTGCATAAAGGAAGCTGTATGGTCAAAACTGCGGCGCTTCCGATAAGACGGGTAGCAGCATTAAGAACGGACTGAAGCTTCGAAATATTAGGTAGTGAAAGTCCAGCAAAGATAACATTACCAAAGTCCACCCTGGTGCATTTAAGGGGATGAAATTAAGTAGTGACAGCAGGAAAGAAGAGCCAATCCGTGGTCTAAAGTTGAGGCCATTTCTGCTATTCCATATATCTAGCAGATCATAATCATCTGTTAGCAGTAAAGGTCATAATATTAAACCATTACTTTGGACATAGAAATCAACATTTTAATTTGTGAGGTTGCTACAACTAGACAGTGGCGGCGCCGCCTATGTTTCTTGTACGGCTTTTGCCATATCACTTTTTAAGGTTTTACAGAAAAAACATAATTTTACCGTACACTTTTACCCAGATTCTCTAATTTGCCGTACCACTTTTCAAATCGTGGCGCCGCCACTGCAACTAGATAAAGATTTGCCACTTTGACGTTCCTTTGAAATGTTCTTAGATGATGTTATGTAAATTTCTACTTAGCACACAGAGATCAAACTCTACAGCAGCTGAAAATGTTTGAATGTTTAAATCTTTCAAACTGGGGGGCTTACTTGTTAAATTGGCTAATTCTGCTAGAAACGTGGGTGTTGTTTTAAATTCCACTAAGGCCCTTACCATCTATGTTAACTGTACTTGTAACTGATCATACATTCATGTTCATGACTTGTGCAGAATGAGGTGTCTGCTTGGACAATGGACATCTCCAGTAAATGCATTGGTCTCCAGTCGCCTGGATTACTATAATTTGCTTCTTACTTGTATCGCTTAAGTCCTATCTCCAAAAGCCAAGGAGGGTTCAGAACTCTTTGGCTAGAGTGGTAACAATTACATCAAGATATTAACATATAACTCCTTTACTTAAATCATTGCATTGGCTTTCTGTTCAGCAGAGGATATCTTTGAAATTGAGCCTCATGGTTTATGAAACACTGACCTCTGCCCAACGACATTATTTAGAATCAGTTCTCATTCCTGAATCTCATCGCCATTCAACAAGGTCATCTGATTGTCTATCTTTGGTCTTACCTAAAGCTTGAACTGTTCTGGGTAAATGAGCTCTTTCGGTTGCTAGACCTAGATTTTGGAATTCACTTCCTGTATCATTGAATCTGCTCAGCCGCTTGTGTGATTTAATGCTCAAATTAAAGTTTACTATCTTGGAGTGCTTACCCACCATGAAGTGTCTTTGTGTCTCAAAGGACTTGTCTTCTGGATTTGACCAAATGTTTTCTGTGGCTTGGCTTTGATGTGCCATTGGTAGACGCCTTGGCATGAGACACCGGCCCTATAGAAGTTACTAATTACTTATAGTAATTAATATAACTAAATGCACACATATATAGCCTTTGTTGTGGCTTCATGGGGATGGAAAGAAATCATATATGGAATAATTTGATGTAGTCACAATATGTAGATCATCTCTTTGACAGAAACTCCTCAGACGCACTTGCGACCTTACAACACAAGACCATCATGATCAAACAGATGCTGATTGGTTTTCTACAGCTTAAAGAAAAGAGCCAAACAACACATAATACATACCACCTGTAACTTACTTTCAGTTCCCGTCTCTTCTCAATCGCATTGTCCCTTAATGCTTGTGATGGCCATCTTACATCACTCATTTATATTGTCTATGTGCTCATAGCACAGGTTACTAGGCAACCTACTTCAGTTAGATGCACCAACCACAGGAAAGCAGATGGAACAAAACTATTCATGCTGCCACCCTGTACTTCCATGCTGCAGCAGAGAAATACAGGCTGCCAGGACAAATAGTGCACATTGAAAACAGAAAAAAGGGATCCGGGACATGTAATTTGTAAGACTGCAACACCTTGTTCCCTAAGATATGGGAGCACAGTTGTAGGAAGTTATGTATAAGCATTAAGATCTGAAACTGGCTACGTGTTTGAATAAATAATGAGTGAAGCTGGATATATTGTGAAGAACAGGATTTTCAGTGGGGAGATGGTTGAATGGTAACACGCTCTCACGAAGGTACCCTCTGGCCCCATAAGGCTGACTTAGCCTTCATTCCCGAGGTGGCGATTGCAAAAAGAGCAGTAGGACAGATGGCGCCTTGCATGGCTGCCATACAGTTAAATTCGACTCCTGATAAACTTGTTGTCGTCTGTTTCTAATATCATGTATGTTATTATTGTTATTATTATTGTTATTATTATTATTATTATTATTATTATTGTTATTATTATTATTATTATTATTATTATTTTTTATGCCCCATGGTATACAGGATCCCTCAGGGACTTGAATATTAACTAAAATGGAAAATAAAGTGTCCGGAATGGCCCTATATTCATCTATTTCCCGGCCGGCAAAAGTGCTCCCAAAAGTCACTGCGTTAAAACGCTGTATCGTCAGCGAAAGGTGTATTATTATTATTATTATTATTATTATTATTATTATTATTATTATTATTATTATTATTATTATTATTATTATTATTATTATTGTTAAAGCAGTTTTTTATAGCGCCCCTTGTAGATTGCCTACTCAGGAGCACACCCATCCCAACCATGGTCGAACAACACAGTTTTGAGAACAGTAAGAAAGTGGGTGAAATGACCAATCGGTATTTGACGGAGCTTGGTAGGGAGCCCATTCCAGGTCATGGGGGCAGACACAGAGAAGGCACGGCGCTGCCGTATGGCTGTCCGCGCACGGTTAACAATAGGCCTAAGTTCAGCTTGCCCGGCGGAGCGGAGAAAGCAACGGCGCTGCGAACATGAGGTGGGACAGCAGAGCTCCTGCAGATATGGAGGGGCCAAGCCTTCAAAGCACTGCCGGACCAAGGCAGAGATTCTGAGATAGAGATTCACACAGCCAGTTTCAGATCTTCAGTTTCAGATCTTAATGTGTACTTCTCAGTTTGAATTAATAACGAATATTATTATTGTTATTATTATTATTATTATTATTATTATTATTATTATTATTATTATTATTATTATTATTATTATTATTATTATTATTATCCGAAAAATCATGTCAAGGTTCTGTTCACTCAGAAAATCGAGTTCCCCGCCGCTGCCTCCGTGAAGAAGGCGATGGATATCGACGGGTTTGTTGCTCTTTTGCTCCGGGCAGCTTTGACATGGCGCCTTGGAATGCCACTGCGTTGAAACGCTGCACCATCACCGATAGGTTCTTGAATAGGAAGTTTGTTTCGCGGGAGTCATCGTTGGTTTTCGACAGCCGGCGACCAATTTCAGATAAAAAGGCGAGGCCCTCTCTGTTAAGAGGACCAAAGGTTTCCACCGCTACAGGTATGAAGTTATTATTATTTATGTATTATTTAGGTATTATTATTATTATTTTTTATGCTAATATTATTGTTATTATTATTATTATTATTATTATTATTATTATTATTATTATTATTATTATTATTATTATTATTATTA
This sequence comes from Allolobophora icterica, assembly GCA_963556255.1. Taxonomy (NCBI): domain Eukaryota; kingdom Metazoa; phylum Annelida; class Clitellata; order Crassiclitellata; family Lumbricidae; genus Allolobophora; species Allolobophora icterica. The sequence continues at coordinate 3,947,753 of OY744604.1, read as the reverse complement.
TTATCCGAGAAATCGTGTCTAGGTTCTGTTCACTCTCAAAACGAGTTTCCCGCCGCTACCTCCGTTAAGAAGGCGATGTATAAAGACGGGTTTGTTGTTCTTTGGCTCCGGGCAGCTTTGACATAGCGCCTTGGAAGGCCACTGCGTTGAAGCGCTGCACCATCACTGAAAGACTCTTGAATAGGAAGTTTGATTCGCGGGAGTCATCGGTGGTTTTCGACAGCCGGCGACCAAGTTCAGATAGAAAGGCAAGGCCTTCTCTGTTGAGGGGACCGAAGGTTTCCACCGCTACAGGTATGAAAATGTATCTCCTCTGTAGTTCAGAGTACTTGATGTTCTTTCTCGTAGCAGCCACCTCCGCCGCCCCTCCTGCCGCGGCCGCCGTTTCCGTGATATAAGAGGCAGCCACCGTGTCTACCACCGTCGCGTCCCACAATAAGGACAGCCCGCCACTCCATGGTATTAGGGTCTGGCCATCCGGTCTCTTTCCATCCGACCTGGATAGGCCGGACGGCTCCTTGACTGCCGGGATGCCGGCTCTGTTGAGGCTGCGGTGGATGAGGTCGTTGATGTTGCTGTGACGAGCTTGTCGGCCGAACCCCAGTGAGCATGACAGCCCATGCGCGCCTCTGGACGAGACGTAGGCACCGCATGCGCATTTGTGCGGTTCGCAGATTGCCAGACCCAATCGTAGGCCGACCGCTACCCTCATTGTCTCGTCATCCACTCTGAGGCCGCGAGCAGCGATCGGGAGGGCGTGTAGCCAGTCCGAGGCGTGCGGTGACTGCGACGCCTTCAGTCTCGCCTGGTCGTAGGGATCAAGCAGTTTATCCTCGAGCGTCGAGAGGGCTGCGTGTAGTAGCGGACCGTCCCAGTGTCTCTGTCCACGACCGGGCGTGACCGTCGGGATCGGAACCCCAGAAAGCTTAAGCCAGGTAGTCTTCGCCGAGTCGTGTGCCGCGTCAGGGGTCACCGAAATAGTACCCAAGATGAGGGACTGGGTTTGGAGGGTGCCCGCGGCCGAAGCCAAGAAGGCGGGAAGTGCCAGCCAGGACACCCTCCTCACTCCCAATCCCCCCATCCTAATCGGAAGAGAGGCTTGAGACCATTGGTCGTCGTTCATCGAGACGTTGAGCATCCGGCCGACTCCTGTCCGTAGCAGCTCATCATAAACCTCCAGACGTGGTTGATCGTGGCAGGGGGTGCTTCTCAATATGTGCATGAGCCTCGGCGAGCCGAGGGAGCATCTGAGTATCAGCAGAGCACCCTGTCTGTCGATGTGTTGGAGTTTGTCGAGCGCCCTCCTGAGGTTGGCCACGCAGGTGTCGAGGGTAGAGGAGAGGGCCTCCATTGATGAAAGCGGGGCCCCTAGGAGTGTGGCTGTTGATGGGCTCACGCGGACGAACTGCATCAGGGCGTTCTCGGCGCTGATTTCGGGACCCGCGGTGATAAGTTCGCACTTGGTTCGGTTGAGCGAGAGGCCTAGGATTGAACAACCTCTCTCGATTTGATCCACGTCCGCTTCCACCCCGTCAGGACTGCCGCCCAAGGTGAGGTCGTCCAGATATCCGAAAGCTAGAGGAGATTCTAGCCTGGCCAGAATCGGCTGGAGTGGTAAGCAGAAAAGCAGGGGCCCGAGGGGATCTCCCTGCTGTGCGTCTTCTTGCGAGAGAATGGTGAATCGGCCGAATTGGAGGAACGAGGGCTCGGCGTAGGCTAGGTTGCAGTACGCGGCCAGTTCCGGAATTATCTCGGTGACCGATGCCAACATGCTGTCCCGGTATTGTAGGCTGTTGAATGCATTTGATAGGTCCAACTTGACTATTATAGCTTCCGAGCTCATGTTTGCCAGAAAACGACTAGTGGCGTGGATCGCCGCCTCGCAACCCCCGGGGACGCCCACTCCCAACTGTCTGCGGCACAGGTACGGTGTAATCTTCGGAACGGCGTGTGCGTTGGCACATTTAGAAGCCAATCTGCGCCAAACGTATCCAATGGCTATCGGTCTCAGGCCGCCAGACTTTTTACGCAGAGCGAACAGCGTGCCACCGAATAGGACGGAGCGCATCTCCTGCGGGCAGGTGCCGGCGAGTAAAAGATTAACGAGCGCCGTCAGCGCCCCAAGCAAACCAGGCCCTGCATCCGGGTCGCTCGTTAGTTCCGTCACGTGTTGGGGTCTTAGACCGTCCGGACCCCCTGATGAACCCATCGGGAAGGAGCGAAGCATAGACCGTACTTCCGTCTCGGTGGTCTGGAGAGGCGTCGAGGTCGGGCAGAGGATGACTGGGCGGTCGAGCGGTGGAGCCGGATGTTTCTGACGCAGAAGCTCCAATGTTTCCTCGTTGATAGGTGCCGGAACGTCATCTGAGCAGAGGATGCGGGCCGCCGCAGTGATGTTTCCGTCCTCAAGTTTTGCGGCTACCGCCGCCGCCAACGCCTCATCCGAGCTTAAGGTCGGAGGCTTGCGCTGATTGGAGGTTTCCTCGGGCGGCGAGGAGAGGGTCTCATCTATGCTTAGCCAGCTGTCGTGGAAGCAGTCGACGCCTCTTTTGACCTGCTGTGTGAGGTTGCGGCGTCGGCCACCTCTCAATGGCACCTCCAAAATCCCAGCTCCGAAGACTAGTAGGCGCCGCCAATTATCAAGTTTCTGTGGGTCCAGTAGGATGGATTCGATGATTTCGGTGAGGAGGCGGCCAACGCACGACCTGGCACCTCTGGGTATATGCCTGAGCAAGCCCCTCGGAAGGTTAGGATGTCCTGTTGTTCTCGTGGCCTCTGGTGCACCAGGCAATGGAGCATAAGATGGTTTTGCAGTTATATGTATTCCCTTAGTGGTGAGACTAGGTTCATCCGTTGACAGCCCCGGTGAGGGAGCGATCTGTCCGCTCGCGGTGGAAATGGATTGCCTTGCGGACACAGGTTATGTAGGGCCGAACGCGGGGGGTTGGTCAGAGCCCGGACACGGGGCGGATCGAATTCCCTGCCGGTGAATCGATCCGTCAGAGGCATGCGTCTTAAAGGATGACCAACACACCCTGCAAACGCCCTGCCCTTTACATGGTTTTTGACTCATTCGCGATAACGTGAGAATTATCGGTTTTCTGATTGTTTACAGTTACGCCGCCATTTAAAGGACAATGCGTTGCCATTAGCGACTATGACGTCGTCGGTCTTTAAAAATGGCCGATGGACATTTTAAACGGCTGACTATCGTTGGTGATGGAAAATAAAGTTTGTCAAACCTAATGTGCCGTGTTCTGGGCGGATCAGCCTCAACAAATATAATCCTCTGAGTCACGGGTCTTAATTCTTTGAGATTGTCTGAAAATCCAGTTCTAACAATTTAGAAATCCGTAGGTTTTTGGTTAGAATAGCGACACGTTTAAATATTCCAACCTACAGCGACCGCTGATGACGTAATATTAAATATTAAATATTATTATTATTATTATTATTATTATTATTATTATTCATTGCGTTGTCATTATCCGGTAACATTAAAGTCAGCATTATGGTTCCCCATCGTGCCTACGCACGCGATAGCATTGAACCTCTGGATTGTGATGGATATTTTTTGTAACAGGAAGAAGGTTTCTCGAGGGTCTTCCGTTATTCTTGTCAACCGTCGGCCGAGTTCTTTGATAAATGCCGAACCTTCGTGGTCCATGGGTCCCATCCTTTCTAATGCTATTGGTGTGAAACTGTACCTCGTCAATAGCTCCGCGTATTTGGTTTTCTTTCGAGTTGCAGCTATTTCTGTAGCTCCCCCTGCTGCTGTAGATATATCGGCCAAGTAAGATGGTGCAAAAGTGTCAATAATCGTAACATCCCAAATTAGGAAACGCCCGCTGTTCCACGGAATCAGAGTTTGACCATCAGGTCTTTTCCCGTCTAATCGGGAGAGGCCAGCCGGTTCCTTGATTGAAGGGGTGCCTGCCTTTATGAGACTGCGCAACACGATGTCATTTATTGATGCGTGTCTAGCTTGTCTGCCGAAGCTTTGTGGGCAAGCCAATCCGTGTGAGCCTCTGGCTGAAACCGCCGTTCCGCATGCGCATGTGTGTGGGCACAGATGACTGCACCCAGTCTTAGGCCCACAGCCACTCTCAGCGACTCGTCATCCAGTCTTAGGCCTTGTGCTGCAAGCGGAAGGGCATGGAGCCAGTCTGAGGCGTGCAGGGCCTGTATAGCATTTAGCCTGGCCCGATCGTATGGGTCCTTAGATCGAGATGCGATCTCTGTCATGGCAGCTGATAACAATGGTATGTCCCATGAAGCCTGTTTGTAGTCTAAAGACGGGAAAGAGATCTTTTCCACGATGCTCTGCTGCCAACGAGTTCTCATTGTTTCCACAACAGAGTCTTCAGGCACCCGTGTAAGGGCGAGGATGTGTGATTGGATCAGGTGAGATCTTGCGGCTGAAGCTAAAAAAGCTGGAAGTGCCAACGAAGAAGCTCTCCTTATTCCCAGTCCGCCCATCCTGATAGGCATGGAAGCGAGTGTCCATTGATCGCCAGAAAGAGAGATGTTAAGAATGCTCTCGATACCCGAGCGTAGTCTTTCGTCGAAACTTGTGAGGCCCGGGTGGTCATGACAGGGCGTGCAGCGCAAGATGTGGATGAGCCTCGGCGCCCCTATTGAGCTTCGTAGTATCAGGAGCGCATCCTGTCTTAGTATTTGTTCAAGTTTCTTCATGGCTCTTGCCAAGTTCGTCGTGACTGAGTTTAAGGATTCGTTTAAGGCCTCTCGTGACGATAGTGGTGCGCCTTACAGTTTAGCTCAGGCATGGGCAACTTCTTTTAACGGAGGGCCGCTCTAAGATTTTAAGGGCATCTCGGGGGCCGCATGCCAATTGCGGGCTAATTTTTACAGATTCATTTGCCCAAGAAAATAAGACAATATTAATTTTATTCAAACTAACTATTGCGATATAACCGTTGCGGTTAAATTTGTTAAACTAAATGAAGATAATTTTCATGATGAAAATATAATTATCCTAATTACCTGCAGTCTTACACTACAATAAAATACTAAATATGCTATAAGATTTTTGTTTGAAAAATACATAAAACTGTTAGTGTACAATGTATCCACTTGGTTGGTGTGCTATATTTAATGCTTAATGTGAAATCTGACACTTCTCACGACACAATTTATCCAGTATGGTTGCTTTAATGTTCGAAATGACAATTCAAATTTCATTGGAAAAATTAATTGTCATTTGTTAGTCTGCATCTGCTTCTGCATTTTGTTAGTTTCATCTTTGAGAAGAACTGTTCACAAATATAGGTGCTTGGAAACAGTGCAACCATTTTCAGGGCATGAAATCTAAGTGAAGATGTCTTCCGAAGTTTCGAGCCTACCCACTCTGTGGTATTGTTTTATGCAGAGAGTAATTACATTGATGTAATTCGTTGTACTTCAAATGGCTTCAATAAAAGGATTGATTGATTGATTGATTACATTGATGATTGAGTAGTAAACTATAGTTGACTAGACTAGAGGCCGGATTCTTAATAAATAATAAACAGATGTTTTAATGTCCTCCTACGTACAGAGATCCAGACATTCATGCGGGGCCGGATAAAGGGTCCCAAGTGCCAGACACAATGCTAATATTAAAGACATGCCAAGGGCCGGTTGAAAAGTCCCCGGGGGCCGGATCCTGCCCGCGGGCCGTATGTTGCCCACCCCTGGTTTAGCTGATGATGGATCAATACGCAGAAATTGATTCGCAGGTTCTGGTAGGGCGATCTCTGCGTTCTTGGCTATTACTTCGCATTTCGAGTTGTTGATAGTTAAACCCAGCTATTATTATTATTATTGTTATTATTATTATTGTTGTTGTTGTTGTTATTGTTATTATTATTATTATTATTATTATTATTATTATTATTATTATTATTATTATTATTATTATTATTATTATTATTATTATTATTATTATTATTATTTCTGCTAAGCTGGTGCAATATAAAGATATATGGCCATGCCTGAGATTTATGTCAGTAATAATTAGCTGGTCGCCTAACATTTAGGAATTTTAGGCCCTACTATGGAATTGATGGTTGACCTCTGGACAGTGGACATGTCTGATCTTCAACTGTCCTCGAGCTGAGGATTGGCCGCACCAAGAACAATTTTGTTCCATCTGCTTCTGTCTCTCGTCTCCCTCAATAACTGCTCGAATGATAAATCAGTCCACGACTTAATGTTATCTTCACTAGTCTTGACCGAAGCTCTTTACCACACTCAAATCCACAGTTATAGGTGAGCCTAGATATGGGAATTTGTCATAGGGGTCATCCATAATGGACGTCCGCAATGAAGGGGGAGGAAGGGGTCATCGAAATGCGGACAAATGCGGACAAGGGGGAGGGAGGGCCATGACCAGTGCGGACGTACGCATCTAAACTTTTACAATTGATAGTTTTTTAAACACCACTTTGTTTCAACCTTCCCCGAAAGACGAAAAAGGTCAGTGAAGTGATTACCTGAAACCTCATGCATGGTATAACCTTTACTGAGAATTTAAAGAGGCTTCTATTACAGCACATCCTGCGATATGAAACCCGAACAGTCACTTAAACATGCACCTGTAGGTACTGTGGAATAATTGTAAAAATAATGATTATGACATTAAAAATTGGCTTAGACGTGCGGACGTCCCCAAAGGGGGAGAAAGGGAGAGTAAGGTTAAATGCGGACAAGGGGAGGGAGGGGTCCAAAGTGGGTCATATTTTGCGGACGTCCTTTATGGATGACCCATAGTTCTTCAAGCTGATACATTGTACCCTGATATCACTTTTGTTACTGTTTGTTACCATAATATAGGACCTGTTTGCTACCTGCCTGATTCACTTTCTCCTGTAGCCCAAGCTTGCCAAAAGAAAATGTCAGCCGCTCATCACAGAATTGTTATTCTTCTTCCTCCTATTTGAATTCCAGTCATAAGTCTCTCTCATAACCAGCTCTGTCGTGATGGTGAAAGCTGTGGTGAGATCACTCAACCATTTTGGACTCCCTTCTTAACATGGAACTCATAATAGTACACTGGCTACTTTCACTGTGGCCTGTTGTTTACAGTAGAGTCTAGTAAGCAGGTTAACGATATTAACAGGGTAGCCTACATGTACGTCCATTGTGGCTAGTGAGAGCCTTTCATGATAGATACAATTAAAAACCTCCCTGAAGTCAACAAGACACCATAGAGGAGTTGCTGATGTTCTCTAATCTTTTGCATGAGGATTCTAAGCTTTGTAACTTGATCTCGCAATCCTCTGTTTTGGTGTAATCCATCTTGTTCATCTGCTACCTCACACTCTGTTTTTTCTCCAATCCTTTCTAATATATAATCTTGAGGATGATTTTACTGGCGTATGAAACCAGAGCTGTGGTCCGATATTCATACATTGTATCATGTTTCAAACTCCTTGGCTCGCAGAGTGCTTCGTGTTCCACTGCGAACAAGCTCCTCAGTCCTACTCCATCAGCTGCATTGGCTTTCTGTTGAGTTCAGAATCCCTGTTTGACATATAAAGCCCTCAGCACACCTCCCTATTTTTTTTACGCTCAGACTTAATGCGACCCTTCGCGCGGTCTAACATTGTGCATCATGGCGCATTTGCTCGTCGACTGCCGATGGTGTAATTCGCAGGGAGCCCACCCCTGAAGGTTACAGCGCCCTGCCCTAAAAGCAGTGCGCGCTGCAGCAGTCCGGCCGAGCTACCCAGGCGGGTTTGCTTCCGGTTTAGCAGGTAATCGAGACCAGGGACTCACTCGCGTATTGTCACCTTTCGGGCCGACCGCGTTGGACGGACCTCCGTGCTTGGTCCGATATGGGTATGGTCTTTTCATAAACGCGATGCCTAAGCTCCCTCGACGTCCGTCGGCCTTGGGCCTCTCACTGTCGACCGGGTATAGTGCCGAAACATGTTGGCGGTGTATGTTAACACCCGGACCGACAGGAGGGTTTCGTCGGCAGCGGTTACCCCCAGCTTGCGGAGTAACCTCGACGAGGCGTGATGGAGAGCTCCCCGCCAGTTTAGCACCACTGCCCCGAACACACACGGACGCCCCGGATAGACTTTAGCCACCCAGTCGATGACATCAGGTGTCGAGTAATACGACACCTTCTCCGCATATGGACCGCTCATGTCATTACAGTCCGCGGTAATGGTGACGTCAAGGACGTAGGCTATTTCGTCCACCAGGGCCACCAGATCAGGCTTTCGCCTCCCATCTCCAGTAGGAATAACCGGCTCGAGGATCACCGAGTGACCCCTTGACTCGGCTTTTGATCGTATCAGTCCAAGCACCGAGTTATGCCTGTCGCACCGGAGACGGTGGGTCCTCGCACAGCTTTGGGATATGTGCGCCAGGGTGCTCCAAGCGTTGCACCCGGCGTCACACATTACTGGCCCTTCCCGCCGCCCGCGTGTTGAGCGCTCCGCGGACGGCAGTAGGTTGCCCCTCACCTGTACCGCTTGAATAAAGTCGCCCCCCGAGAGGAGGGCAGGCCCGTCGGTAACCCAGGTGTTGACACTAGGGGTTTGTCCCTGCTGTTTGAGTCCCCGACCGTCCACCGATGCGTGGAGCTGGGTCGCCAAGAGGGCGCTCGCGTCCCTGGTACTGCTCAGTTCTTGACCTGCCACCTTCGCCACCGCTGCACACCTCCTCCTCATCCCCAGGAAGAGTGGACTTGTAGCCACGCTCTGCATTACCGGATCAACGGACTCCTCCACCTTGGCCATGCGACGGGCCTTGAGTGGAGGTATGGTGTAACGCAGGCGCGGCGCTTCCCGTCCGCCGTCAGTCGCCTTGGCATGGAAGTATCCGATGGGAGTATCGTGCGGCAGTCGCAACCATTTGCGGACTCGCTCTCGCCAATCGGTCAAGTTGCTCAAAGGACACGGCTCTCATCTCCCCGAGAACGAGTCCGTGGTACAGCTTAGGCAATAAATGGCAGCGCAATAGAACATGCGCTGCTGGGGCTTCAATGGGGCACGAGTTAGCCGGTCAAGTCCCACTCTGAGGAAGTCCCCATGGGCCTTCCTCATACCGAGAGGTCCAGCCTGCAGTCCCAGGTACTTGTAGGTTTGCGCGATGTTGAGTGACCTCACTGACTCGCCGGCGATGGTCAAAAGCGGCGATCGATTAACCACCCAGCGTTTCGCCTCCCCGTCAATGTCAATTCGGAGGGAGGCACACTTCGCTGGGTTCAGTCGGAGGCCACCCAGTCCAAGCGCATGTTGGATCCTACTGACCTGTTCCCGCAGACCTTCTGCAGTTGAAGCGACCAGGACAAGATCATCGGCAAACGCCAAGCACCGGACCATCACCTCCTTGTTCAGGAGGTAACCGATGGCCGGGCTCAGCTGCGAGAGGACCTCGTCCATTACGCAGTTGAACAAGATGGCTGACAGGGGGTCGCCTTGACGTACGCCGCGGCCACATCTGATCGGACCGCTCCTTCGACCTCCTACTTTGAGGACGGTTGGCATACATCCTGATGACGTATTGCACCAGCGGCGATGGCACGCCCAGCCCCCTCAGTAACCTGGCCAGTGTCTCATGGGAGACACAGTCGAAGGCCGTCGTCACATCTATGAAGGCCAGACACACCGGTCTTCTCTGCCGCTGAGCCCCCTTTATGATGTTGTCAAGCAGGAAGATGTTGTCAGCACATCCGTCAACTGGTAGGAACGCTTTCTGCCTCGGATCGAGCGGAACCTTCGCAGCCAGACCAGAGGCTAAGATCTTGTGAAAGACCCTCGTCACTCCTTTTCGAGGTTTGTTTACTTTGGTCCTGTCAACCCAATCCTTCCGTTGACAATCCTTCTGATTAAATCCTTGTTCTCTTCGTACTTAACGCCTATTTAACGTTCACCTTTTGAACACTAATTCTACGTATAAGTAGCTTTATTTTCTACTGTGTAGATTAACCTGAATTAATCACCAACACAGTTTAATATCTTTTAGTTTAATAAGAAACAAACAGACAGAACTCAATTCGATTACAACTCAACTAGTCAGTAACACTACTACAGCGAACATCGAATTCAAAACTTCTCTAGTCAGCATAATTCTTCGCGCCTCTTGACACACCTGTCTTCTGTGCGCATAAGCGAAATCTTATTATATACATATAGCGCGCCGCCGCCGAGATCGGCCGGCCGCGCGTGTCACTAAGACAGTACAATTAAACGTTATGCATTTATCATATATACATATACACGTGAAACTAAAGTAAGCGCACTAAATATATACGCTAATATCTCGCACTGCAAGACTGTACACAAAACTCAGTTCACAGGTCCTATTCGGGTGAGACTTCAGGATTGTGGTTAATAACCCTGCGGACTGGTCAAGTAACGTCCTCGCGGTAGCAGTTCCATCGAGCGTATCCTCCTCGGCCCGTACAACAGCCTCAAGGAGCAGATTGACACGCGGATCACTGCCCCGCTCCTCACTTTCTTCTTGAAGGCCCACGTTGGCTGCTCTGAGGACCTCCCTCCTCCAAGTTGAGCGGGGACAGCAATCCACATTGGACCCGCTCGGCATTTCGGGGGACTCGGATCGCCGATTAAGCGCTTGGGTGGCGCTGACTCCAAGGCCAGCCACCTGGTCCTGGTAGTCTTGTCTTTTCCGGAGTCCCTTTATAGCCTCACGGGTCCGGTCATTAAATACTGCCACCAAGTGACTGTTGATCAGGGCCGGTCTGACCCCGGAGACGAGCAGATCGGCCTCGGCCATACGGTCACGCTCCTCCGGTGGCCAGCGAGCTTTCGCTCGTGGCAAAACCTGATGTTCCGCATGGTAATCCACGGGGTGGGCACTGCGCTGGTGAACGGAGAGTCCGATCTTCCCTTTATAGCCACGTTGGCATATTGGACACGTCTCCAGCCCAGGCACCGCACCCGCCGCCCCTTCGGCGATTATGACAGGTGCTGCGGTGGCAGCACCTCTTACTCTGTGGTAGCCATTTTTATCATAATTGGGTCTCGCCCCCACACGCTTCGCCTCCTTTCGGAGTTGCCCCCCGCCGCGACAAGGCGCGTGTATAGGACTTTACGCCGACCACCGTTACCATCGGAGAGAGTCGGCTGGCCGGGGCTTGGGGGAATTAATATTAATCACTACTAACTCCTTACATACCCCCCGTTGCCTGAGATCATCAAGTATGGGCCTTTTTGCTGAACCACGATGCAGAACAGTTAAGCGCTCGCGTGCATTCCATGTCTCTGCCCCCAGGGAATGGGATCGTCTGCCACTCTCTTCGTTGCTCAGATTTACTTTCTACATTCAAAAAGAGGCTCAAATCTCACTATTTCTCCTTGGCTTTCAAACACGTGGATATCTAACTATCTTCTCCTGGCGGCTGAACCTCCGCGCCTCAGATCCACATTTCTGTGTGACCAAGCGCGCGTTACAAATGTAATTAATTATAATAATATCACCTTTCTTTGGCAGAGGATTAAGGATTGCATTTTTGCAATCCTCTGGGCTGACTTTGCGCTTTCCTGGATGATCATACTATTATGGTGATTGTGGTCTCAGACTTAGGATTGGACACAGGGTTCATTCGAAGCACCATCGGTTCATATTAATTCATTCGAGTATTTATATAGCACCTCTTCAAAGGGGGCTACTCAGAGATGTCCCCGACTCCAACACGGCCAAATAGAACAGTTTTCAGTCTAGTGTAGAACGTGTCAGAGAGAGATAGAGTTCTGGGGAGCAGGCGCAGCTGCGGGGGGAGGGGCCGTTCCATGCCGACTAGAAGGTAGGACATAGTAAAGTGAGGAACAGTGGTCAAGTCGAGCTGTAAAAAAGGAGTGTACTAACGTAGAAGTGGCGCCATGGGTGAGAAAGCGAGCAACAGTGCGAAGCTGATTGTCGCAGGAGATGTAGTGCAAGAGTAAGCTCCTGATCTAACAGGACCCAAACTACCGAACAGAAAGTATTACTAGGAAATTCATCCGCCACGGTGGCAAGGTCGAGCTTAGCAAGTTGCTGTCGAGTGCCCAGCCAAATGAATATAGTCTTTGCCGGGTTTAGGCGCAAACGGTTTGAGGAAATCCATGCTTCCAATACAACCACAACCCAGCCCATAGCCCCGATAGCTGAAGAGCTTAGCAAAAATGCTTGTATGTCATCCGCATAAAGCTGACCCAGTGCGTCATGTCCTTAAGGAGCGAGGCAGTGCCAGATGTATAAATAATATACAAATTAGAATCAAGGACGGAGCCCCGGAGCAGACCGTACGGAGCGGGAACCCACCCAGGCCTAGTCGGGCCGTGAACCACCCTGAGAGAGCGCCCGTGGAGAAAGGAACCTATCCATTCAAGAAAGTTCCCTAACAGCCCAAACGAGATATGCATTGGATGACATCTGGCGTAGAGTGCTAGAGGTACAGAGATCGAGTCCCATAGGCGGACATGCTTTTTAGGCTGCAATTTGCGCCGTGTATTGCAGGCTGTCTGTTCTGTTAGTAGTTAAGGTTTATCGTATAACATGTACATGTACAGCGCAGTGCGTTTGCAGGCGCTTAATTAAAGAATAAATATTTTTATTATTATTATGATCGACAGTGTCAAAAGCGACGCTGACGTGAAACAGGGCTAGCAGGGTAAGCTGGGATCTGTCCATAGCCCCGTAGATGTCGGACAGGAGGCGGAGCAGGAGGGTGTCAGTAGAAAGGAACTTCCTGAATCCGGACTGGTTGTTTGGCAGAAGGCTGTTTCCTTCAAGATAGGCGATTAATTGACCAGCGACTGTGTTTTCGATGATTTTCGATAGGAACGATCGAGACGTTCGCTATCGGTCTGTAGTTCGCTGGATCAGAATGATCAAGGTCATCACTCTTTAGTACGGGGATCATAATCGATCTCTTCTGTGATGGAGGCAGGACTCCGTCCCGGATAGACCGATTACCCTAACTCTGTGAGGAGCAGGAGCAGAACGTCCATGCATCAGGAAAGTTGGAAGAGATCCAAGTCGCACGACTTGGGAGGCGACGCAAGGATGAGGTAGTGCAACAAAACGCAAATAAATTTCGACAGGCAATTTCTTGGAAATTCTGAAAAAAAAACATGCCAATGCTGAATCGGTGTTAACACACCGAAGAGTCGCATAGATATAGACCTGTCATCACCCACATACACATAGGCGTAATTTGTGGGATATACGAGGGGTACCCGTACCCCCAATTTTTGGACTGGGGTACCGTACCCCCACTTTTTGAACAATGCCAATCAATATTTTATTATTGTGCCTTCCCAGATATTGCAGTCTCAGCCTTGTTTCGTGTATGTAAGAAATTGGTATCCCCCACTTTTAGACCAAAGTTACGCCCTGCAGTCCTGCACAGACACTATACTCAGTGTGATTGTCGTTAACGTTAACGATAACGAGAATGTTCGTTAACGAACCAAAAATGATTTCGTTAACGACAACTACCTATAACTGTAACTAAAAATATCACTAACTATAACCATAACTATAACGAAAATAACACTAACGAAAATTAATCGCTATTTTCGTTAATGAAATAAAAAGTGCAACATCGATAAAATGAGAACTGAAAATGCGCAGGATTTTGGATTTGTGAATTAACCAAGTAGAAGCGGCTCATTCATCAATATTTATAGTCTAAATATAGATATCGATGGGCTCATTTTACTAAATGTAATTATTGTGTAAACGTTTCAATATGGATTGCGACCCAAGGTGACTAGAGCAAATTCGCAAAATTAGTAGTCATTAATATTGTAGTCAACATGTCTCTAAAGATCTTGAGCGGCCGCAGGCGTGGGAATGCTGTATGGAGTCATTTCAAGTAGGCCCTACGAATCAGTCAAAAGTGTATGTAGTTGGTTATTATTATTGTTATTATTATTATTATTATTATTATTATTATTTCTATTATTATTATTATTATTATTATTATTATTATTATTATTATTATTATTATTATTATTACTATTATTATTATTATTTTTTTTTTGCCCCGAGGTATACAGGATCCCTCAGGGACTTCAACATTATTTACAGAGTAGATTTGTCCGGAATGGGCCCTATTATTATTATTATTATTATTATTATTATTATTATTTCTACTATTATTATTATTATTATTATTACTATTATTATTTTTTTTTGCCCTGAGGTACTTCATTCCCTCAGGGACTTATTATTATTATTATTATTATTATGATTAAGGAACATTTATATAGCGGCCTTCAAGACAATCTACTCAGGAGCGCTTCCAGTCCATCCACAGTAAACAGAGCAGTCTTTAAATTAGCATACAAAGTAGAACAGTGACTCATGGGGTCGTCCATTAATTATATAAAATAGAATAGAATATTCTTTATAAGAACCAATTACAAACCGCATTTCGGTGTACAGCAACTTATTCGTGTTTAGACAGTTTAAATACGACTGCTAATAAGCTATTGATAACTGCTGATATTTGTCTCAAACATATCCCATTAGTATTAATTTTTTACCCAATGCTCATACTGAGCTGTCTCATAGAGCATCCTGTCTCATGTTTTTCTGGCCAGGCTATCAGAGGTGAGGATTTCCAGGTCGTGAGCTCGTGGGCCAGGTGGTGCGTTTGACAGGTGGCAGCAGGTCGTGCAGGACATGCCCAGTCTTGTTGTCAAGACCTTAAACCTCAAGACCAAGACCAAGACCTTGAACCTCAAGACCAAGACCAAGACCTTGAACCTCGAGACCAAGACCAAGACCAAGATTTTGAACCTCGAGACCAAGACCAAGACCCAAAAAATCGAAATCAGGTCAAGACTTCTAAAAATTGTCAAGTCGGAATATTCGCTATTTTAATGAAAACATGAGTCTTGTATTTTATTCAAGCAAATTAACTTTAAATGCAAACTGCAGAGAAATCCGAATTTGTATTCAAAAGTCCTTCATGCAAACTCTTATACCAAATGCCTTTTGTATTTTATAAAAACCAATTCGCTCAGAATTTTCTGACCAATCCGTGCCTGGTGGGCCTCATAAAAATTCCGCCATGTGAAAAAATGCGTTCTACAGGTGCTGAAGTAGCTGACACACACAACTAGAGTAGCTTTCAAGCACTGGATGTAAATGTACAGATAGTGAGTCCTTTTGAAATCTTCCCATGGTTTATCATACCGTCTGATACAGAATAACTGTTGCTGCTGCCAATGGGTTTTCCTGACCAACATGACTTGTATCCTTCCATAGATATTGGTCGTATGATGCAAGCAGGCTTGATACAGAATTCTTGAGTTCTGTTAAATGACTGTTCATATTAACAGCCGGTCTTGGTCTTGGTCTTGCAAGACCAAGACCAAGCCTTTGAACCTCAAGACCAAGACCTTGAACCTCAAGACCAAGACCAAGACCTTGAACCTCAAGACCAAGACCAAGACTTTTAAAAACGAACTCGAGTGCACTCGAGACCAAGACCTTGGTCTCGAGGACAACAAGACTGGACATGCCCGTGAATAATCCGCACAGCTGCGAAGAGGCGAGTGTCGGCCAAGCAGCAGTCCTGCTCTATGTCCAGGGGTGTCTTCTGGGAGGTAGCGTCCTCTGATGAGACGCCGTAAGACCCCACCCAATCTATCACGATCCCCTTGGGTTGTAAATCCCCAACATGCAGGTGAGGTATAGAGTATCTGGGTAGTGACCTTCTCTACGTCATAAAGGCATGGTCCTCGCAAACCATGCGCCACCAGGGTTCGTAACGCATAAAGCGATCGACGGGCCTGACTTCAAATGCGGTTTACATGGGTTGTAATGCTGAGAATATCAGAAATTGTTATGCCTAGTATAACCATGTATATACCAACAAAATGGGCAAGGATTTTGAAATAGTTTCACAGTTCTTGACAAGGTTCAAGACAAATTGACGTCAACAATAATTTAATCAAAAACAACCATATAGGTTCGGAAAGTCTTTATGAATGATCTATTTCATTTTTATAGTTTAATCAAACGCGATATTTTCTTCGTTTTAAATTATCTTGTTTATTGTTCCCAGATAAAATGAGAAAATGTGTTGCATATGCTCTTTGCGAATATCCTGGGTTCTTTTCGAAAATCTAATATTTTGAGTTTCTTTTTGATAGAAAGATATTTTTTCTTTTGATTTATAAAAAAGTTATCAGGTTCATTTTCAAACTAGAAATGTTCATAATAATGAATACACATTTAAAAGAAAACGAGTTGTACAGTATTTTTAAATGGGAAAAATCCATTAAATATCTGTGACAGACAGTGATTCCACACGTACGTGTACTGTAGCCATGAAGTTTGAAATTCAAATCTGAATAACAACATTTTTTTCTTCGGCAATTTCATTTTTTTGCATTTGTTAGAGTCATAGAAATTTTGTTAGGGGGTCCTTGAATGTTTGGCAGTTGTTGAAAAGGGGGAGAAGATCAAAAACTGCCTAAAATTTGTTAACATAATTAATCGATGACCCATAGGGACCAGGCGGAGCTCCATTGGGGCCAGTTGTAGCTATGTACTAACTAAAATTAGCTAAAATAAAAGTCCAGTAACTGTAACTATAACTAAAAAGTAATACTAACTATAACTGTAACTATAACTAAAATGAAAAACCATTAACTATTACTGTAACAATTACTAAAATAAAATCTGTAAGGAGAATCACACTGATTTTACTGATAATCGGTGTGCGACAGAGCTCAGCATTTGGGCCACTTCTTTACATACTGTTCAGGGCAAGATCTGACTAAGATCATTAGTGATCAAGGATCACGGATACACCAGTATGCGTGCGGCATTCAACCCTGGCGAATTGCCTGCTTGTAGTCTACATGGGCTGTTGTAGCAGAATTGCCGGCATGGATGTTTTCCAAGCAGCTGTGGTTGAATCCGACGAAGAAGCAGTACATCTAGCTGGAAAATGCCAGGTGCATCGATTCTTGACTAAGAAGCCACAAAGTCACTGATCAGAATCAACAACTCGTCGTACACGATCTGGGTGTGCTTCTGGATGGAGTTTCATTAATGGTTGACCATGTGAACTTTTTCTGCAGGTCCTGTTGCTCTCATTTGCACCAAGTAGGCTACAGGTCTCTGAGAACATTTGTCATTTAGTACTTCAGTGCTTTAGTGCTTAGTTTATCCCTGTACAATGTACAGGGATAAACTAATGTACAGTGTACATTGGTTAGTTTTTATGTTTTTGATTATTGCAATTCAATCCTAGCAGGTGTGCCAAAACTCGGGATGTATTAGCTTTAGCTGTAGATTGGACCTGATACTTAATTTTTGTCGAATGTTGCCTAATGCATTTTAAAGATTATAATAAATTTGTGTTTTTTGGCATTTTATGAATTACCAGATTAAAAAACAGTCTGCATTATATATTATTTAATCTTTGACCAATAATTGTTGGTTTTTCTTTAGCTTGTCTATGCTATGAAAAAAATGAACGACAAACATTTGATGACATTATTTCAACATTGCAATATTCTCGTAAGCATTTACATTTTCGTTCTTCAGTATTCACCTGTCTGTATGTGTGCATCAAGACAATGATATAGTTTGTTATCATCTTATACATTTATCCCAAAGGAATGCATGATTTTCGGTGTGTTTCACATATATCACTGACTCCTGCATAAAGCATCAGTTGATGGTTGCTTCAAGAGAACTCTTATTCAATATCATACTTCATTGGCTATAGCAGTTGAACAACCTAAACCTGAGGCTTTTAAGTGTAGTTCTGAATGCCATTATCATTAAGTATTATAAATATTTTTTATTACTTATTATTATAGATATTTAAAATATAAATATTTGTTAATATTTATTATTATAAATATTTTTGACACACCAAGGTCACACAGAAATGCGAATCTGAGGTGTGGTTAGTCAGTCACCAGGTGAAAAGCAGTTAGATAATCCAGATGTTCAAAAGCAAATGAGAATGTGAAGCTTTACATGTTTCTTAAAGAAAGAGAAAGAGTTCAAGCATGGAATAGACATTAGTGGTCAATTCCAACCCTTGGAGGTAGCAAGGCAAAATGCACAAGACCCCTTGACAGTGCTACATTGTGACTCAACGAGAAGACCTATGCGTGAAGTGAAGATCGCAGACTGTATGGTGGGATGTAAGAAGATAGTAGTGGTAGTAGGAATGCTTGTTGTAAGGGTTATAGAGGTCAGATGAGCCAGTTTAAATGTTTTTCTGGATTCAACAGGAGGCCAATGTAGCTGACTGAGCAGAGCTAGGAAGTTTCAAATAGAAGATGCGCACAGCACCGCACGAGCCAGAGTATTTTGGATCCGCTGAAGCTTATTGACTTCAAGATCTGAGATACCTGCGAACACAATTAGCATGATTAAGGTGAGAGCAGACAAGAAATCCTGCTATAGTCTGTGATATATCTTTGGTGAGGGCATACATACTGTAGGCGACAGAGCAATGTAAAGGTGAGAGCAATGTACAGCATACTGCCTAACTGGACTCTAAAGCAGGGATGGCTAACACGTGACCCCGCGGGCCACATGCGGCCTGCGAGCTGCTAATTGGCTACTTTTAAAATTAATGGTGTTTGTCTTATACGACCACTTTTTAAATTTGGCAAAGAAGCCCAGGTTTCACACTGACTTGATGACTCTGTACAGTTAACCTGGAAGGAAATGTAGTGTTGCAAGGTCTACAACATAGGGGGAAAGAAGCAGACTGCTTCCAATTTGTGCGAGGTGGGGAAAAGTCCCCCCAGTGAAATGAATGTTGCTGTTCAATTGACAGTACTGACTCAACTGTTGCATTGTATCAGCTGTCGACTCTAATCGAGTCTCTAGTTGGTCAATGCTACAATTATTGTCGTGTAGTGCAGTGAAAATGGGATTGTCAGGTCTTTAAATATTCCTGCAAAATAATTGTCGGCTGGATAACACTGTAATAGGCAGGGATGGAGCCTGTTACCGCTGCGTTACACCAGAAATATGCATTCATAATGCAATCTTTAAAATTCCCATATATTTGCTGAACAGTGGGTTATCCCGTAGTTTAGGTTGCTAAATTCCTTAAGAGAAGTTTAGGTTGCTAAATTATTTTAATGTCGGAACATTTTAATCGTTCATCCCGCTTCTAGTTTAATTAACATTTTAATCGTTCATCCCGCTTCTAGTTTAATTAACATTTTAATCGTTCATCCCGCTTCCAGTTTAATTTACATTTTAATCGTCATCCCGCTTCCAGTTTAATTTACATTTTAATCGTCATCCCGCTTCCAGTTTAATTTACATTTTAATCGTTCATCCCGCTTCCAGTTAAATTAGCATTTTAATCACGATTTAAACATAGGGTCAAACGTTTAATAATTTAGCAACCTAAAGTACGGGATTGAAAGCATGGTCTGAATTTAGCAACCTAAACTACGGGATTACCGAACAGTGTTCCATATTGCCATATAATTATGTTAAGATGTGTCCCATATTTTGGAAATTTTGTCCCAAATTTATTACAGCCTGCCCTATAAATTTTTTTAAGTGCACTGGAAGCCCTACAGAAATTAATTCAACATTTCAGTTTAACTAAAATGCATATTTTTGCATGGTTTTCCAAAACCAGTTTTCTTTCTCCAAAAACTCACCTACAGCAGCGTAGAAATCAAAAAATTTTCAGGGTTCCAAGGGGGAGGGAGGGAATGGTACGGGAGGGGGAAAAGGGAGGGATAAGGGGAAAGGGAAGGGGAAGGGATGAGCAAGGGGTAGGGAAGGAAGGGAAGGGGAGGTAGGGAAGGAGGGGAAGGGGACATAGGGGAAGGAGTTTACAGTAAGGGGATTGCTTCAAGCTTACAGCGGGGATAGTCGGCCCTGTAGTGTTTAAGTACTGGTGACCAAGTAATACCTGTTTTTCGACTTTTTTAAGAATATAAATTGAACATTTGTATTTTCTTTCAAGGCATTGAGGAAAATCACTTTTGGCTGGCCTACTGCGTGCTTACCAAAAAATATAATGGCCCGTATGCAAGAAAAGGTTGGCCACCTCTACTCTAAAGTGATTTGCTATATGGCTGATTTGTGAAATGAAGATTATAAATAATAGGAAGCCAAGACTGAGTATAAAATGTAGTAGTTGGTGATCAACAGTGTCAAAACAGCACTAAGATCAAGGCATACTGAGAGGCATGCCGTTTCATTATCAATTGGTGAGAAGATGGTGTCCAGTTAAAGGCGAGAACAGTTTCAGTTTAGTAGCTTTTGCAGTAAGCTAATTGGTAAGGATTGTAATTAAGAGAGGACGTAATGTGTTTCTTGATCCTTTGAAATGTTATTGAGGTTGGAGATAGGTCTAATATTTGACAGGTAGTTGATGTCCAGGTCAAGTTTCTTAAGTAAAGGTGTGACTGACTGAGGCACTTTTAAAACAAGATGGAAAACAGCCTTCAGCAAAAAACAAGAAGAAACAATAAATGATGTAGGTATCAGGTTCACTAGAAAAGATTTTGTGATTAAGAAGACACAAGACTTCAAAGGACAAAAACACAAAGTATGTCTCAGGTGGTATGTCATTAAATCTATCTGTATGGTATAAGTACATCACAAAAGCACTTCACCCATGACTGTGAAGCTGATTTAAACCAGCACAGTTTAAGGCAGTTTGACAATGTGTGCTAAACAGAGTCAAGTGCTGCAGAAAGTAGTTGAACTGAGGATTTACAGGAAAGCACTTCACAGATGGCTATGAAACTAACTTAACCCAGAAAATTTTAGACTATAAAAATATGTGCTAAACAGAGTCTAAGTGGTTGAATTAAAGATTGACAGATCAACAGGATTATTGATTTGTAATGTTTGTAACTAAATGTTTTCATTTTAAATGGCAGAAAGTCAACTAGGGAAAATGCCGAAGGAAGGGGAAGTCTCAGTTTCAAATGAAAGCATAACAGTGAGTGCACTTCTTTTGACTATTGCAGAAGCAGAGTTTACACTTGAGGTGACCACAGTTAATTTATCTTGACATATGTGGCTTAGTGTGGTCCAAAAAAATAAAGTTCAAGCTAGAAACCAGGACACCCTCTAAGTTTTTTAGACCTGTCAATAGTATTATTGAGATAAAATTTCAGCTTCCTATTCCAACTGGAAGATGGTGCTCAATGACATATAAATATTACCATATAGTAGTATTTGCTGTAAATCTTGATGCCGTATAACCTGGTCAACATTTGTCATGGAGATGAGCTTGAAATAGTTTCATTTGTGCTATCATACTTACTTACTTACTTACTGGTACTTGGAATAAAAAAAAGTGCACAGTTCTTGTTGAAAGTCATGGTGCCCACGTCCTGTGTTTTTGGTTGACATGTTTTCAGAATTGAAATTTTACATTACAATTGCTGTAGTGCTTGGCTGTGATCCTTCTGCCCTGCCACTTTGAACCATCCACAGAGTGCGTAAGAAAGCCAGGATACAGCATGCTGAAGCCGTAAGATCTGAATTTGTACCAGATTACCACTGGTACTACACTGGGTTGGGGAAAACCCTGCCTAAGGGCACCCCGTCAAAATAGCCCGGTCAAAATAGCCCCGTCAAAACAGCCCCGTCAAAATCGCCCTGCGTCAAAATAGCCCCGTCAAAACAGCCCCGTCAAAATAGCCCTATAAAAACGCCAAAGGCAAGCAGTTCCACAACGGCTAATAAGTTGAATGTTACAAGAAATGTTTTGATTTCACAAAAGTTATAACCAATACTTCAAAGAGGTGGTTCTGACACATACTGACTAAATACAAATTAATTTGTTAATTGGAAATCTGATCAGTAATTGGTAAGATCAAAAGAGTACTTCGACGGTGACACTTGCTATTATCTTCAGGTAAGTATTACGTATTATACTATATAATATATTATCGAAGATAATAGCAAGTGTCACCGTCGAAGCCAGATTACGTATTATACTATATGATATATTATCAAAGATAATAGCAAGTGAAATAGGGAGGACCTTCTTCAAAGCGGTATT
This sequence comes from Allolobophora icterica, assembly GCA_963556255.1. Classification (NCBI taxonomy): domain Eukaryota; kingdom Metazoa; phylum Annelida; class Clitellata; order Crassiclitellata; family Lumbricidae; genus Allolobophora; species Allolobophora icterica. The sequence goes on along the minus strand of OY744604.1, from coordinate 3,925,747 downwards.
TGCCAAACGATTGAGCGGTCGTGACTAAATACAAATTAATTTGTTAATTGGAAATCGGTTCACCATTTGGAAAGATCAAACGAGTACATCGACGGGGTATCTGAATGAAGATAAGAGTTACGTCAATAGGGAACACCTACTTCCAAGAAATAATTTGCAAACGCTAAGCCGAAAGAAAAAAGTGAGTAAATAACGACTCAAAGAACGGGAACCAAGCACTGAGATTGGCCACTTTGATATGCGCCACTTTTAGACAAAAGACAAGATTAGTATCTTCTTATAAATGAATAAATCTTGTGGAATACATTTTCACTTTGCTTTCTGTCGTTTAAGACGGGGCTGTTTTGACGGGGCTGTTTAGACGGGGCTATTTTGACGCTGGGCGATTTTGACGGGGCTGTTTTGACGGGGCTATTTTGACGGGGCTATTTTGACGGGTCACCCTGCCTAAGATCTTTTGAGCATGAAATGTTGACCGCCTGCCAGTGCTGGTTTCAGGTGGTGGTGTGGATAAGCTCCTCTTTGTGCCCAATTTAGCCTTGGGATACAATGAATTCATGGTCGTTCATATTCTTCCGAAGTTGTGAAAACTCACAGTTGACAAGGTTCAAGCCTTGAGCTTTGATGCATTGTCTGTCAACACCGGGCATTTAAACGGAGTGTGTGTTCTGCTGGAAGACAAATAGGCTGAGAGCTCCTGTGGTTGGCCTGCCGTCTTCGTGTAATGGAATTGATTTTAGCCAAAGTATTTACCTTGTGGTCCAGTCCATCTGTTCACCATAAATCCCAATCTTCAGGAGATTCAAAGCTGCTGGGAAGGTGTGACACGTGTCAACTTCCGAGGACTGGAAGTCATATCCGGCACTGAAGACCCCCATGAAGCAGCGTCAGTTTTCTCAAGGAGTTTGCTGAAAGAAAGTCAGATTCAGAGATCAGAGACAACTACCAAGAGCTCTTTGACACTGACGGTGGTTGTCCTTGGAAGTCAGCCTTCAATAATTCACTGGAGAGCCCTGGGCCAATTCACCATGCACATTGGATGGCCAAGTTACTGTATGCAATCAAAATCTACCTTTTTTTCGCGATCAACCTGATGTACTCAAAAAGAAACTCAGATTCATCGATTTTTGAAGTTTGGTGCCCTGATTACGCAAAGGCATGGACAAAGGCCCCTTGCTGCTGAAGCTCCAGAACAAGATCTGTCACTTTGGATTGGTCTAGGACAACATGAGTCTATTGACTGTGAGATCAGCATTGCTGCCAGGAAGGTCCTAGAAAACCACTTGTGGTACCTTTCAGATGAGGCTGTAGTTCCTATAACAGATAAAGTGAAGACTGTTGACAGAATGACTGCAAGACCAGCTTCCTGTAATAGACAAAATGAAGATTGTCGACATAATGACTGCAAAGCCTGGTGAAAGAAGGTGAGAGATGATGCTACGGTACTGAAGGAGGGGTTTTGGGTGATTTTACAACTCAGTGAGCATTGACACTACTGTCATGCCTGAAGATGAGTGATTCCTTTGTTACACTTCCACCAGAGTAATGGATCCAGAATGAGGATCACAAGCAAGGTAGATAGATAATTCAGCAGTTGAGAGTGGTGAATGACGCGGCTGAGAGGGTGTGAAGTTCTTCGAGGAATTCTACCGACTCATCACCAATGATGAAGAAAACAGTTTCTTCTGCAAGTGGTCGAGGCAAATAGGAAAGCTGTTAATTCTCACTCACACAACAAAGAAGTCTGCTGTCGACGCAGTGCTTGCAAAGTCTTGCAGTTTCTAGAGTCAAAGACGGTAACGGGTGTTGAAATTATAAAACAAGAAAAATCGACATTCGATATTGATGGATTGGACGATGTTTTTGCCATTTTTGGACATTTCCAATTCATTAAACCTACTGAAACTTTACAGTTCCATTTGGCTAACTGTTCTTGTATCGCATACGTTGTCAAATTACAGTAATATTTGATCTATCCAGAAATAAAATGCAGTTGTATGCTCGACACATTCATTTCTGCAATTAGTGTCTATTTATCGGTATATGACAAAGTAACACAGTCCGTGAGCATCGTCTTCCAGTTGGAATAAGAAGCTGAAATTTTGTCTCAATAATACTATTGATAAGTCTAAAAAACTGAGAGGGTGTCCTGGTTTCTAGCTTGAACTTTATTTTTTACCATGTATCTGTGAACCACCCTAATGTGGCTACACCTGAGAAAACCCTCAAAAGTTATAAATTTTCGAAAACCAGTACAATGCTGGATTTGGATTTGGTTAGAATTGCTGAATATGTTGGTGAAAACATCATGTGTTTTATCCTAGATAGTAAGAAAGTTACAACTATAATACTGTACTATAATACTGTACTCTTTCTCGTGATCTTCATACCTGGATGTCTTGCAATCGCCTCTCCCTCAATTCGTCAAAAACCCAGTTTATCTGGTTTGGCACTCCTCAGCAACTTAAAAAACTCGACTTTGCTGTGCTGTCTCAAAGGTTTCCGCTTTTCACTTTCTCGTCTAGCGTTCGTGATCTAGGAGTGACCCTTGACAATTCTCTCACCTTTACTGAACACATTTCCAAACTCACTCGCACTTCCTATTTTCACCTAAGGCGCCTTAGAGCTATCCGTCGCTCTCTGTCATCTCCAATTTTCACTTCAATTGTCCATGCATTTGTCTGCTCTAGACTTGACTACTGCAATTCCCTCCTCATTGGTCTTCCCAAAGTCCGTCTTGCTCCTCTTCAGTCCGTTCTCAATGCTGCTGCTAGATTAATTGCCCGTCTTCCTCGATTCTCTCATATCACCACCTTTATGGCAGTAGAACTCCACTGGCTCCCGCTTTCTGCCCGCATCCAATTTAAGGTCCTCATCCTTGTCTCTAAGGCTCAGCTTGGTTTCGCTCCAAAATATTTATGTGACTTATTTCATCGCCCTCACTCTGCGGCTTCTCTTCGTCCTCTTCGTTCATCTGACCGTTTGGACCTCCTCGTTCCCCGTGTCAGGACTTCACTGGCTCAATCTAGGTCGTTTGCTTCCATTGGCCCTGTTCTTTGGAATGGGCTTCCTCCGTTTGTTCGTTCTTCTATTCTCTCAGGTAGCGTCTCTTCCTCTTTTACCTTTCTTAAAACTTGCTTTTTCTCTCGGGGTCTATCGCACTGGGAGCGCTTCTGAATGGCCCTCCCGCTAGAAGCGCTTTATAAATATCCGAATACAATACAATACAATACAATACAATACAATACAATACAATATGTAGGCCATGTATGTGAACACTGTGAGCTAATTCTTACCTTAAATGTAGATAACTTGTGTAAATAAACAAGATTTTTCTATTTTACGTAGCCTATATATTAAATATTTATTTATGCACCCTGAAGTTCAGCATGAGACCTCTGATATATGAATTCTTATGTCCACCAACTATTTCAGACCTATTTTATGCATGAAGTCCTTCCGAGCTCATATCTTGGGTTTTGATTTTCTAACTATCTGAGGTATTCAGGCATAGTCACATAAGTTTTAACCTACATTCTTACAGGTTCGAAAATTCACACTCAAACATTGCTTCAGTTGTAGAGTATTAGAACGCTTGAAGAACATTTTGTTTCAATTTGTTAGGCCTCTCTCTGATGAGTCTTTCTTGAAGTGATGCTATATAAATCTGTGATTACGATTACAGGATGACTTGGATCTGAATGACAGACGTATGAATAAACCTACCCATATTACACTACTTGGAAAGATGAAACGTTTATTTTCTAAAAGTGGTATAAAAAATAAAACAGCGATGTTAGTAGAAGCATCTATAGCAAATAAAAGCTTAAATGATGCAGCAATTGAACAGCACAGAGAGTTTCTGGAGGAGCATATAGATCCAGATTTTGGACTTATGGAGAAACTACTTGCCAACGGAACTCTTTCTCGGAAAGAAATTTTAGAAGTTAAGGACAAGAGTCCTTTCTATAAAAGAAACTCTCAGCTGTTAAATTACATTTTGGAGAAACATGAAGGCGATCGTTTGATTGAGGCTCTTCGAGACACAGATCAGATACATATCGTCAATTATTTAAATGAGAATGGAGGTGAGTGTGGTTAGGCTTGTCAGAGTAAAATTCTAATAATTTTCTTTTAGATTTGATTGTCTGTGTGAAAATATATTAAAATAAGGTTTATAATTATATGCAAGCTCTAATTGATTGAAACCGTTTAAAATGTAATTTGTATTGTTTCTAATTTGGGGTCAGCCTAGTCAATGATGACTGTGCTTTGCAGCCCAAAGGGCATTCTTTTTCCATTCAACCATAGGCCCTACTGAAGCTTCATTTTTGGGCAAACTTGCAGTACTAAGGTCCCTCATATGCACGCTACATATAACGCTACAATAGTTAAAGTGGAAGCGCACCTGTGAACTGGATCCACTCCCATCATTCATCCTGCAAGAGACCCTTGATGTCTTCCTACCGTTTCTTACGGTTCTATGTAATCGCTCCCTTCAAGAGGGAATTCTTCCTGCTAGCCAAAAGAAGTCCATCGTGGTTCCAGTGATTAAAGCGGAAGGACTTGACACTACTGAGCCAACTAATTTTAGGCCAATAGCAAATGTCTCATTCTTATCTAAAATAATTGAAAAGATTGTTGCCGCACAGCTCATGTGCTACCTTGACAAAAATGGTCTCTTCCTCACTTTCCAGTCCGGTTTCCGTAAGGGCCACTCCACAGAAACCTTGTTAGTCCGCCTGCTATCTGACATATATGGAGCCATTGACAGATCTCAGGTCACTCTCCTTGCGCTGTTTGATGTGAGTGCCGCGTTCGACACTGTTGATCACGACATTCTCTTGCAGCGCCTATCCACTTCTTTTGGCTTCTCTGGCAATGTTCTTGATTGGCTTACCTCCTTTCTGCACGACCGCTCCTTCATGGTCGTCCACGGATCCACTAGTCTCCTTGGGTCCCTGCTCCATTTGGCCTGCCTCAGGGCTCTGTCCTTGGCCCCCTTCTTTACATAATCTACACTGCCGACCTAGGGTCCCTGCTGGCGGCTGGGTCGGTCCTTAGCCAGTCCTATGCTGACGACCTGCAAGCCTATATACACTGCCCGGCTGTCCGCGCTGTTGCAGCGTGTGGAAACCATCACCCATGCCATGGAGTCCCTGCAGGCCTGGATGTCCTCAAACCGCCTGCGGCTAAACCCCGCCATAACGCAGTTTATATGGCTTGGCACTCTCCAGCAGCTCTGTAAAATAGATCTGTCTTCTCTTGCCTTGCAATTCCCACACCTTGCTTTCTCGACCTAGGTCCGGGACTTGGGAGTCATCCTGGACCAGGAACTTGCATTCACGCGGCACATAAATCTTCTCTCCCGCAGTTGCTATTACCAGCTCCGGCAACTCAAGGTGATCTCCCGTTCTTTGTCTCCCGGTGCAGCTTCCACGCTTGTCCATGCTTTTGTTGTTTCTCGATTGGACTACTGCAGTGCCATATATGACGGACTCCCGGCCTGCCGGATTGAGTCCCTGAATAGAATCCTGCGTACTGCTGCCCGCCTTGTAGGCCGCATCCCCAAGTTTGGCAGAGTGTCTGCGTATATGACGGGTGTCCTCCACTGGCTCCCCCACCCACAGCGCATCACTTACCGAATCTCTGCCTTGGTCCGGCGGTGCTTTGAAGGTTTGGCCCCTCCATACCTGCGGGAGCTCTGCTGTCCCACCTCATGCTCGCAGCGCCGTTGCTCTCTCCGCTCAGCTGGGCAGGCTGAACTTGTTGTTCCCCGCGTGCGGACAACCATACGGCAGCGCCGTGCCTTCTCTGTGGCTGCCCCCATGACCTGGAATGGGCTTCCTACCAAGCTCCGTCAATTACCGATTGGTCATTTCACCCTGTTTCTTACTGTCCTCAAAACTGCGTTATTTGACCGTGGTTGGGCTGGGAGTGCTCCTGAGTAGGCAATCTTGAAGGGGCGCTATATAAAACTTTAATAATAATAATAATAATAATAATAATAATAATAATTAATGGCTGACCCAATCACACGTCGACTAAGCATAACAAGAGGTATAATCACAAGAACGAAACCTTTTAAATTAATAGGTTTATGCAAGTGAAATCTTTAACTTGTGACACGTTTAACACGTGATACGTTGCATCGTGATGGTCGGTTAGGGTCAGGGTAAGCGTCGTGAGGGTTGGTTAGGGGTAACTTAGGGCTTAGGGTTAGTGTAGCACTGTAGCCTATGTAATATGTGCGACTAAAAGGCTATTTAACTTGTGATACGTGTGACAATTATACCACAGGTATAGCTTTTTGGTCGCACAAATATATAGGCTACACTGACCCTAACCCTAAGATCTAACCGACCCTCACAACGCTTACCCTGACCCTAACCAACCCTCATGATGCAAAGACACCTTAACCGACCCTCACGATGCAGACACCCAGCAAAAATTGGCTGTTTCATTAATGTGACAACAATTAGCTGCATATTGTACTTAGTTGATATGCCTGGATTATTAGTGAGTTCATCGTGATGGCACGCAGGATGAATGGCATGGCCTCGAAAACAACAATCCCCACCCTCACCTACAGAAACAACACAGCCGAAACAAACACCCAAAAGGCACAAATGCTTGGAAACGCTTGTGCAGACACCAGCAGCACATCCAACTATACCCAAGAATTCAACCAACATCTAAAAGCAACTGAAAATCATGCCGAAACTCAAGAAAACCACTCGGAAGAAACTAAGGTCCTAAACACTGGATTTAATTTAAGGGAACTAAAAGACGCAATAAACAGTGCAAAAAGAAACAAGACACCAGGAGAGAACAGAATCCCATACGACCTACTAAAAAACCTTCATAAAGATGCCTTAAAAGTCCTAGTAAAATTCTACGATAAGGTCTGGTCGGAAGGTACCCTCCCCAAAGACTGGACGCACGCCATAATTATACCCATCCCCAAACCAAACAAAGACCCTACTTCCCCGGAATCATACAGGCCTATTTCCCTCACCTGCACTATCTGTAAGATTATGGAGAAAATCATAACCAGCCGACTCCAATGGTACACGAAGAAAAACAACATTATCAGCACAAATCAAACCGGTTTTCGTAAACATAAAAGCACTATTGACCAAATTCTTCGCCTGCAAGACCACATACTTAAGAAGCTAAAAAGCAAAGAAAGCGTAATGGCAATCTTTATCGACTTTGAGAGGGCATACGATATGCTTCACGTGCCCTCACTCCTACGCAAACTTAAAAAACTCGGAATCCAAGGGAAAATATACAATTGGATCTCAAACTTCCTAACAAACAGAACCTTCCAGATCAAGGTGGGGGCTGAATTTTCAACCATCTTCCAGCAAGAAAATGGCACACCACAAGGCTCGGTAATATCCCCTGTCCTATTTCTTATAATGATAAACGATATCCAAACCGGACTGGATAATATCGGCCTCACACTGTTTGCCGACGACAGTGCAATATTCTGTGCACAAAAAAATATCAAACTCATCGAAGAAAAACTCCAAACTGCGCTAAACAATATCAACAAATGGTGCAATAAAAATGGCTTCAAAATATCGGTCACTAAAACCACTGGAGTCCTATTCACAAAAAAACTTAAACTACCAAAAATATCCATCACATTAAACAATAAACCAATAAAAATTGAATCAAACGCCAAATTCCTAGGGGTAATTTTTGACTCCAGGTTGACCTGGAGGCCGCACATAGAATATATAATCACCAAATGCAAAGAAAGAATAAACTTGATGAGAGCTGTGTCGGGATACAAATGGGGGGCCTCAAAGAAAGCCCTCCTGTCGATATACAGAGCCCTCATAAGACCCATACTAGATTATTGAGACATTGCCTACTCCACAGCAAGCAAAACTCAACTAAAGAAACTAGAAACTATACAATCGGAAGCATTAAGACTAGCCTGCGGAGCGGCCAAAGGGACCCCTACCATAGTGCTCCAAAACGAATGCGGGGAAATGCCCCTCCACCTCCGCCGTCTGCAAAACGCACTCAAAATCGGTGCAAAGATCTTAAGCACCGAAAAACACCCAACCGCAGAAGCAATGACAGACCATTGGTCCAACCACTATGGGAAGCAAGCATGGAAAAAAGAAAAACACACTCAGTACTTCAGGACTCATGAATTCTTCACATCCTTAAGTCAACCTTTTCGGTCCCCAGACACTCAAAACACCCCTCCCTGGTTAAACAAACAAATACGAACAGACCTGTCACTAACAAAGCAAATTAATAAACAAACAGACTCCCCCGGTCTAATGAAATCGGCAGCACTCGAACTCATAAGTAAATATCACGACCATACACTCATATATACAGATGGCTCCAAAGCAGAAAATAAAACGGCAGCTGCATACTGCATCCCATCCAAAAATGTAAATAAAGCCATGAAACTAGTTGATGGCTCGTCAGTGTATGCTGCCGAGCTCTCAGCCATTATTGAATGCATTAAATGGATAACGGAAAACGAAAGCCCCTTTTTATACAAATTCGTAGTGCTGACGGACTCACTGAGTGCAGCCGAGTCAATAAAAAACAATAAATCAACGTCCCGCCCCAACCTCCTCATAGAACTCAGACAAATTATAAATAAGCTGAAATACAGCGAAATAACCATAGCCTGGATCCCCAGCCATGTGGGACTGGCCGGAAATGAAGCATCTGGTTCACTGGCAAAGGAAGGTCTAGAACTGAAAGAGATAAACTCAACCGCCTATCTAGAACTGGCAGAGATACAAAGAGAAATCAAAGAATTTTTAATTAGAAAATGGCAGACTGAGTACGACCTGGATGCAAGGGGACGCTTCTATAAAAACATTGAACCACTGGTCTCCACAAATATAAAATATCTAGACTACCCTCGGAAACAGGAGGTCCAAATATCCAGGTTAAGAACCGGCCACCTGCTCTGCAAAACATGGCTAAAAACCATAAAAAAGAGCGAGTCGGATCTGTGCTCGGTTTGCCAAAAACCAGAAACGGTAGAGCACTTACTACTAGACTGCAAAAATCAAAATATCTCTAATACACTAAGGCTGAAATGCCAAGCCAAGCAGGTAGATTTTAACATAAGAAATATCCTAGGAATTAGGACCATCACCTTGGAAGCCTATGCAATCTTAATGAAAATTACCAGCGGAAAGATCCTATGAATGTAACAGGTGACACCGTAACGTAAATGCCATATCATTGTATAAAGCCACTGTGTATTGTATATGCATCAATGCAAAACCTGTATACTGATGGTAACGAATAGAAACATGTACATAATATAAAAAAATTTTGAATTAATGCATACGTATATAGACCTATAGCGTGTACCTTTAAACGATTGCATAAAGATGTATAGGAAATGTCAAAACTCATAATTACACAAAGGTGTAAAATGACTGCATAAAATGTACAGGAAGAAGTGTGAATTAATGTATATACATGTATATATATATAGTGAGTACTGTAAAATGATTGCACAAAATGCATAGTACATAGGCCCCAGGATATCTGTTTAATTGTGCAACTGCATAATTGGAAAATGTACATTTCTGGAGAAAATATTAAAAAAAGAGCAAAAATATATATATCTATATCTATATATATACCTGTGCGAAGGGGAAAAAAAGAAAAGAGAGAGGGGAAAAAAAGACAGGAAAAAATATTTGGAAGTGGAATAAAGAGAGAAAGAAAAAAAAATTCTATACCCGTGCGGAGGGGAAAAAAAGAGGCACACAAAAAAAATAATAAGCCCACCGTAGCCAAAGGCCAATAGCATGAAGAAAACGAAACCACTGTAAAAACCAGAGACGACAGGAGCCGCAGATGCGACAGCACGAACAACCGACAACATCAACCTACGAAGAACAGTTTAGAAGAGACACCAAAAGAGAAAGAACAGAAAACCCAAAAAACTCTACGGAAGACGTCAACGGCCTCAGTTGCCATACGATGTCGTTAAACCCCTGAAGAAGAAGGAGTTCATCGTGTCACACTTGTTGATGTCCATTGACGCTAGGCTTTGGATAGGCTATTGCCAGAGTGCAACCTCTTGTGCCTGATACATAGACCGGCAGAAAACAGGTCAACCAATCATCTTAATGATGTCCTTTGGTACGCATAATGTAGCGTGTATATATATATGAGGGACCTTAGTACTGCAAGTAGGACATGGAAATCTGCTCAATTGGTAGCCTGTGCAATGAATGCAGTAACAAATAAGCCACCCAACCGAACAGACGTAAGCCACTCAAATAAAAAAGTTGTTGGCTTGTCCGTAGAAGAAGTTTAATTTTAGAAAGATTCAAAAGAATTAAGTTTATTATTAGCTGTCCAAAATTGAAGACCTGGAAAACAGAAGCAAGTACTTAGTTAGAGAGCAGGATTAGACCTGGAACCATGAAATGAAAAGAATAGTTGAGTATTATAAGTATACATGTGATAGTCAACGGAGCTCTTGGTAAGTAGTAAACCATGCATACACTCGGTCAGGACGTGTTTGTGAATGAACGTTGAAGATGTTTGGTTTAAGTGGATTCAATATTAAGGAAAAGAGAGTGGCAGTAGTCAAGCTTCAATTGGACAATGGTGGACAATAGAGGCAATTTTAAAATAAAAGATATGTACGGCAGCATCAGAATGCCAAAGTAGGAAGATGGGCAGAGAAGGAGTATTTGTATAAAAAAAAACAGCAGAAATGTGGAGAAGACAGAATTACGAGACTTGCTGCTGATTAATGGCACTACTTCTGCAAGAAAAGTTAAGTCCACTTGGAGTATGCTCCATGGAAACGTAGAGCAAGAGCATGCAAGAAAGTTGGTTACAATCGCAAAACGGAAAAGAAATTTGTGGCCAGTTATGTTGTAAACAATTTAATTACTTTCCTAAGAGATTAAAAAATTTGGCCAGGTGGTCTGCTGTGACTTTCAGTGGATCTTTATGTGACACGAATATGATTCTGACCATTTGTATTTCCTCAAGTTTGGCAGAGTGTCTGCGTATATGAGGGATATCCTCCACTGGCTCCCCTACCCACAGCGCATCACTTACCGAATCTCTGCCTTGGTCCGGCGGTGCTTTGAAGGTTTGGCCCCTCCATACCTGCGGGAGCTCTGCTGTCCCACCTCATGCTCCCAGCGCCGTTGCTCTCTCCGCTCAGCTGCGCAAGCTGAACTTATTGTTCCCCGCGCGCGGACAGCCATACGACAGCGCCGTGCCTTCTCTGTGGCTGCCCCCATGACCTGGAATGGGCTCCCTACCAAGCTCCGTCAATTACCGATTGGTCATTTCACCCTGTTTCTTACTGTCCTCAAAACTGCGTTATTTGACCGTGGTTGGGCTGGGAGTGCTCCTGAGTAGGCAATCTTGTCGGGGCGCTATATAAAACTACTTTAATAATAATAATAATAATAATAATAATAATAATAATAATAATAATAATAATAATAATAATAATAATAATAATAATAATAATTTGTCAGGCCTCAACTGTGGATGAGAGCTTTTCTCGGTTGATCTTCTTTCGCCTACCAAACCTAATTTTTTTAAATGACCAGTTGTAAATGGTTCCACGACAAATGGTTCACGGACAAATGATTCACGACAAATGGTTCACGGACAAATGGTTCACTTTTTCCAGCCTCTAGTTTGAGCCATATTTGATCGAGAATCCAGCTTCTAGTTTCAGTTATATGTTCATCGATAATCAAGCTCAAACTAGAAGCTGGATGAGCGATGAAAACAGTTGATAGTAAAATTCAAACATTGTTAGAAGCTGGATGGCCATTGAAAAAAACTCAAACTAGAAGTTGGAGAGCGATGAAAACATAAATTAAACTAGTAGCTGGATAGCCAATGAAAATATAGCTCAAACTAGAAGCTGGATTATCGTTGAATATATAACTGAAACTTGAAGCTAGATTCTCAATGAAAAGAGATCGTGAATCATTTGTCGGTGAACCATTTGTCGTGAACAATTTGTCGGTGCACCATTTGTCGTGAACCATTTGTCGGTGCACCATTTGTCCGTGAACCATTTGTTGTGACACAGTTGTAAATGTAGGATAAAATTGTCGCTTAATATTTACTGTTTTGTGTGTCAATTGCATATTATTGCCATTTACACTCTTTGGATACTCTGGCGAATGAGCTTTTTCGATTGTTTTGGTTATTTTGGGACTATTTTTCTGTATCAGTTCGTTTTTATTAAGTCGCTTGTGTCATTTTCTTCTCGGCTTAAGACCTATTTTTCCAGATTGCTTATTTTTATATATTTATTTATTCCGGATATTTCTATAGCGCCTCTCGAAGTCAACTACTACTCAGAGGCGCTCCCGACTACAGCATTTGATGCTGTGCCGGAATTTTCACGCCGAAGCGCCACGAGCAATTGTGAGTGAAGGACTTGCCCAAGGTCCGTACGCAGCGGCTAGAGTGGGATTCGAACCTGCAACCCTCCGGTCGCAAGGCGCCGAACTTACCACTTATCCACCATAGCCTGCTTTTTTTGTCTTATTGGACTGATTATTATTATTATTATTATTATTATTATTATTATTATTATTATTATTATTTTTTTTTTACCCGAGGTATATAGGATCCCTCAGGTGTCAGATACTACTTAAATATGTTGACTCTGGAGTGGCCGTCCTGGTCAAGATCTGGAACAACGAAAGTGCTGTGGAAGGCGACTGCGTTGAAACGCTGAATAGCTATGGATATACGTTGAAACAAATAACTGGTTTAATTGTTTAATTTAATTATTATTATTATTATTATTATTATTATTATTATTATTATTATTATTATTATTATTATTATTATTATTATTATTACAAACATTTTTAACGCGCGCAAAGTCACACGGAAATGCGAATCTGAGGCGCGGTTAGTCAGCCGCCAGGTGAAGAGCAATTAGATATCCATATGTTTGAAAGCCAGTGAGAAGTAATGAGTTTTGATGTGTTTCTTGAGGGAAGAATAAGAGGTCGAGCAACGGATAAGCATTGGTAGTCGGGTTATTTTGGGACTATTTTTCTGTATCAGTACGTTTTTATTAAGTCGCTTGTGTCATTTTGTTGTCGGCTTAAGACTTATTTTTCCAGATTGCTTATCCACCATAGCCTGTTTTTTTGTGTTATTGGACTGATTATTATTATTATTATTTTTATGCCCCGAGGTACATATGATCCTTCGGCAACTTAAATATTAATTAAAATAAGTAAATCATCTGGAACGGCCTCTATTCCTCAGGATTCGAGAGAGGGAAAGTGCCGCGGAAAGCCACTGCGTTGAAGCGCTGGATTGTCAACGTCAGGCGTTGGAAGAGGTATTATTATTATTATTATTATTATTATTATTATTATTATTATTATTATTATTATTATTATTATTATTATTATTATTATTATTATTACTATTATTATTATTATTATTATTATTATTATTATTATTATTATTATTATTATTATTATTATATTTAACAATAATGATTAAATAATCTGAAGCGCCATCTCAGCGTCACTCAGTGAACAATTTGTCGTGAAAAGGTCGATGAGAAGCAGATGGCGTTCCCGCGTTGGACAGCTATCGACAGTCTCTGAAACAGGTAGCTTGTCTCAAGCGTGTCCTGAGTTGAATCCGTCAGCCTATGTCCCAGTTCCAACACAAAATCCAATCCTTCCGAACTCCATGCACCACTCGTCTCCACTGCAACCGCTACAAAAGCATGCGTTCGGGTGATTGTGTCGTATTTGGATCTTTTGTCGGCGGCTGCCCGGTTTGCGGCCTCACCTGCTCCGATTGATGTTACAGCCAGATGTGACGCTGCATATGTGTTCGAAACGGTCACATCCCAAGTCAGGCACCTTCCGCATGACCACGGGATAAGCGTCACGCCGTCAGGTCGTTTGCCATCCTCTCTGGTAAGGCCCAACGGTTCCTTCTGAGAAGGGATATTTGCTCTTCCAAACGATTATTATTATTATTATTATTATTATTATTATTATTATTATTATTATTATTATTATTATTATTATTATTATTATTACAAACATTTTTAACGCGCGCAAAGTCACACAGAAATGCGAATCTGAGGCGCGATTAGTCAGCCGCCAGGTGAAGAGCAATTAGATATCCATATGTTTGAAAGCCAGTGAGAAGTAATTAGTTTTGAGGCGTTTCTTGAAGGAAGAATAAGAGGTCGAGCAACTGATAAGCATTGGTAGTCGGGTTATTTTGGGACTATTTTTCTGTATCAGTGGCGTAGCTAGGGGGGGCAGGGGGGGACATGTGTCCCCGGGCGCCAAGGGAAGGGGGCGCCAAAATGAGGGTTAAGATAAATAATTTTACTCTTACTTTTGATGCAGTTTTAACTAATTTATCACAAATGAATGTATAAGATTTAATTTTAGCGCCCCAAATATATCCAATTATATCCTCATTACTTACAAATAAGTTCTTAGGTATGATTTTGGCGCCCCATTGAGCACTAAGGGGAAACATGCATGTACTGTCTATAATTTTTCATATTTTATTTCATTAAAAAATTTAAAATTTCCATTCGATTATGTGGAAAATGTGAAATAGTAAAACGGGGGGGGAGGGGGCGCCAAATTCATAGTTCGTCCCCGGGCGCAAAATATCCTAGCTACGCCACTGTTCTGTATCAGTACGTTTTTATTAAGTCGCTTGTGTCAATTTTGTTCTGGGCTTAAGACTTATTTTTCCAGATTGCTTATCCACCATAGCCTGTTTTTTTTGTCTTATTGGACTGATTATTATTATTATTATTATTATTATTATTATTATTATTATTATTATTATTATTATTATTATTATTTGTCAACCCAATCCTTCCGTTGACAATCCTTCTGATTGAATCCTTGTTCTCTTTGTACTTAACGCCTATTTAACGTTCACCTTTTGAACACTAATTCTACGTATAGGCCCTAAGTAGCTTTATTTTCTACTGTGTAGCTTAAACTGAATTAATCACTAACACAGTTTAATATCTTTTAGTTTAATAAAAAACAAACAGACAGAACTCAATTCGATTACAACTCAACTAGTCAGCAACACTACTACAGCGAACACACCCGAATTCAAACTTCTCTAGTCAGCATAATTCTTCGCGCCTCTTGACACACCGGTCTTCTGTGCGCATAAGCGAAATCTTATTATATACATATAGCGCGCCGCCGCCGAGATCGGCCGGCCGCGCGTGTCACTAAGACAGTACAATTAAACGTTATGCATTTATCATATATACATATACACGTGAAACTAAAGTAAGCGCACTAAATATGTACGCTAATATCTCGCACTGCAAGACTGTACACAAAACTCAGTTCACATTACCTCCTTCCTTTTTCTGGAATTGAGCAAATTAAATTTCAAAATTTGCGAAATTACCAAAATATATGAAACAAATACATATTTAACTAATCAATCAAACAGTCTTATGATTACTTATAACCTTGACAAACAATCAGCAATAACATTCAATCTGCCCTTTTTGTACTTCACCTCAACATCAAAAGTTTGTAAGGCTAACGCCCAACGCACAAGTTTAGCAGACTTAGACATTGACTCAGTCAAGTATGTAAGAGGATTGTGATCAGTAAAAATGAAAATTTTCGATCCAATTATAATTTCTTTTAACTTGTTTAAAGCCCAAACAATAGCATAGGCTTCCTTTTCCACAGTAGCCCATCTCTTCTGGGTATCAGTTAATTTCTGACTGATAAATGACACAGGGCGTTCTATTCCCTTGTCGTCCATCTGTGTTAAAACAGCACCGACTGCAAAGTCACTACTATCGCAGTACAAATTAAATGGTTTACCAACTTCAAAAACATATAACACTACTTTGGATCGCACAGCCTCTTTAAGTAAATCAAATGCTTGCTGATGTTCAACAGTCCAATCAATCTTATCAGAAACACGTTTACTAGTTAAATCAGATAAAGGTTTCGCAATCTGTGCAAAGTCCTTAATAAACTGTCTGTAATAATTAAGAAATCCAAGCAGTTGCTTAACTTGATTCTTAGTTTCTGGGATCTTCAAATTAGTCAAACTTTCAATTCTGTCTGGATTCATCTTTATCTTACCAGACCCAACCACATGACCGATAAACCTTACAGGTAAGAATGAGGTAAAATTCTATTACAAAACACATTTCTTTGATCTGACGTTCCACTTCTGCTCGATAAATCAAAGGAATTCGATACGCTGCAAATTCCTTTTCATGAAATCCTGGTTTTAGTTCAATTTCATGTTCAACCAATGTACATAATCCGGATTTTTCTGAAAATCTGTCACAGTATTTGTTCAAAACTTTCAACAACTGTTCTTGCTGAGTTACTGTCAAATGGCTAATTTGTTCAGGATCGAGGTTAAGTGAATTCTTGTCATCTTGAACCTCATTCCTCATTGGTAATTCAACCACTGAACCAAAATCTTCATCTTCTTCAACGATTAGACCACAACTTAATGCTCGAGTAACATATTTTCTGATCTTGTTGGCGTGAATTATTTTTCGACCATTTTCACCCATATCGACTAAATAAGAGTACTTTGATCTTCGATGTATGATCGTACATGGACCATGCCATCGAGAAATAAGTTTGTTCGTTGACGTTGGATACAAAACAATGACTTTCTCACCAGCTTCAAATTCTTTGTGCTTTGCTCTCTTGTTATACTGATTTGTGTATTGTAATTGCTTTTCTCGAGAGTAGGATTCTGCAAACAATAATGCTTTCTCCATATTTTCTTTGAGTTCTTTCAAATACTTTTCTGGTTTAACTCCAACATGAGGTGGTAAGTTTATTTCTCTAGTCCAACTCTCTTTTAATATTGCCAATGGTCCTCTCGGAATTTTCCCATAGACAAGCATATATGGTGATACTCCAGTAGTTGCATTCGGCACTTCTCGTAATGCCCACACTGTGAAAGGAATTATCTTGTGCCATTTCCTCGGGTTATCTATTATCACATGATGGATCATCTTTTTAAATGTCTGATTCCATCTTTCTACTAATCCAGCAGCTTCTGGGTGTCCTGGTGTGTCAAATCGTGGACTACAGCCCATTAAATCGAGAAATTCTCTTGTCAAACTGGCTGTGAAGTTCGTTCCTTGGTCACTTGTAATCACGGACGGCACACCAACGTTCATGAACAGTTCCGTCAACGCTTCACACACAGCCTTCGCTGTCAGCGATTTCAATAAGAAGATTGTAGGCCATCTGGTGCACGAGTCCACAATGCATAAACAATACTTGTGACCTGCAGCAGATACTGGATCGATCGGGCCAACGAGGTCCATCGTCATTCTCCTGAAGGCGACCTCTTCTCTTGAGACTGGAGTGATGGGCACTCTATCTATCACCAAACTCCTTGCCTTTAGTTGACACTTCTCGCAAGACTTACAAAATTTCACAATGTCTCTTCTCATCTTTGGCCAAACAAAAGACAACTTTATTCGTTCTCTTGTTTTCTCTTCTCCTAGATGTCCTCCAAACACTGATTCATGTGCCAACTCCATTACTTTAATTCGTCTCTCTTTTGGTAACACTAGTTGATATATCGTCTGGTCTAATATTTGATATTTCTTATGCAATAAACCGTTGATCACACAAAATTCAGATTCTTTCTCTTGTGCTAACTTCCACCACGGCTTCAACGATTCATCCTTTCTCTGTTGCTCTTCGAACTTCTTCGAATCGGCAATCTGCACCTTTTGTTCTTCGTCCATCTCTTCATCTCTATACAAGTCTCCTATCCCCACATCACATTCATTGTCTTCTTCAGTTTCATTTAATGTGCCATTCTCGCATGCAACCATCTCTTGCTCATTCTCTGATGTTACACCATCTCGCGATAAGCTTCGTTGCTCATTACTTTCGTTTTCTTCATCACTTGAACTTTCAGTTTCACTCTTCCCATCAACATCTACCATTTCCTGTTTCCGACTCTGCGCTCTCGTCATTACATTTGCTCGTACACTCACATCTCCTTGTATCGTATTTATCTTCATCTGTGGTACGGCTTTTAATTCGGCAATTATCTCTGGATGCAACAAGAATCTTTCAGTACTGCCCATCTTTGCAATACTAGCACCCATCAAGGTGACATAAGGTGTAAGTGAACACTGGATTTTACGCGGAAATCCCTCTTCTTCCACGTCGCTACCACACAGTCTAACATCCACCTTCACTAACTTCGCAGGAATGGCATCTCCTGCCACACATTGCAAGTTCACTTTTCCAATTTGTTCCACCTTCATGCCTTCCAGTAATTCTTCACTAATAACCGGAATTTCTGCACCCGAGTCGCTCAGTGCTTTGACTTTCACTGGCTCTTTACCGTCTACTCCACGAATTTCGACCTCGACATATTGCAAGAACGATTTCTTCAATATTCGACTGTCATCTTTTCCTATGACTTCTCTCTGAATTCCAGCATTCAATAGAATTTCTTTTTGAATACCACATTTCATTACTGACTTTACTTCAGTCTCTTGGTTTTCTTGACTCGCGGTTTGATTATCTGTATCACTAACCACTTGAATCAAATTCACCCTTGTGTGTTCTTGATTTCTGCTAGAACTAGCTGCTGCCACTGGAACTGGACAAAATTTAACCAAATGTTTGTCTGAACCACAGTTGTGACAACGCTTCACAACCATAACTCGTTGTTCATTTCCTTCATTTCTCTTATACTGCGTAAACGATGTGTTGCCTTCCCTCTTGGCAAACGGCACTGACGATTTGTTAAATCCCTGACGACCAAACGTCACTTCTCTGGTCTCATTGGGTACAGGGACACTAGCCTTGACTTCTTTACCTTTAAACTGACTCCCTGTTTCTGGATTACTTTTCCACTTTCCACTCTGGCTTTGGTTTACGGAACGTTGAGAAGGATAACTGTTTATATTTGGGATCGCAAACCCAATTCGATTGTTTACATGAATGTCTGCTAGGTCTGCCACTGCACTAGCTTGGAGACAGTCAGTTCCTTCCTTCGACAATACAAACTGAGTGGACCTGGCGGTAAACATTCTTTTAGCTTATCCGCTACCAGCAAATCAAAGAGCGTATCATACTCTCTGTTCACATTTCGACTTCTCACGTAATAGTTTAGCAAGTTCTTCAGTCTTGCCGTAAACATCGTATAAGTCTCTTCTGTTGTCTTCTTAGCATCCACAAATCTGGCTCTGTATTCTCTCGAGGTCAATTTAAATTCTTTTAATAAGTGCTGCTTGACTTTATCGTAATTGTCTAGATCATCGAATGACAATCTATTCAGAACAGTTCGAGCTTTCGGCGTCATCAATGGTAGTAATAATTTAACCCAAAACGGCTTCTCCACAGCAAAACTACGAAACGCGTTCTCGACTGTTTCAAAATATAATGGCACCTCCATCATATCAGTTGGCATTTGAGGCAATACATGCTTCATTGCATCACCGATTTTCTTAATTTTTGACACCAAAGTTTCACTTTCTTGCTGTTTCCTTCTTTCTGCTTCCCGTTCTTCTCTCATTTGTGTTTCTTTCAATGTCAATTTTGATTTCTCCAGTTTCAGACGTTCTTGTCTTTCTGCCTCTGCCTTTTCCAAACTTTCTTTCTGAAATTTGAGTTCTTCTTGTCTGATCTGTTCCGCGCGTTCTAACTCTAACGTTCGCGCTTTTTCTTTTTCTTCTTCACGCATTCTCTTTGCTTCAATCTGTTGCTGACGAACCTCTTCATCACTTTTTCTAGCTCTTTCAAATTCAATCATCTGCTCCAGTCTTCTTCTTTCAGCATCTTCTCTATCTCGTTTCAACTGTTCTAATTGAATCTCAAACTGATGCTTTTGCAATTCCAGTTCTGCCTTACGCACTTGTTCTGCTTTATCTTCTCTCTCTCTCTGCAGACGCAATTCTTCTTGCCTTGCAAGTTCCGCTTTCTCTTCTTTCTCTCTCTGCAAGCGCAATTCTTCTTGCCTTGCAAGTTCCGCTTTCTCTTCTTTCTCTCTCTGCAAGCGCAATTCTTTCTCTTCTTTCTCTCTCTGAAGACGTAATTCTTCCTGTCTCAGTTCTTTCTCTTCTTGTCTCAGTTCTTTCTCTTCTTGTCTCCGTTTCTCCTCTCTTTCTTTCTCTTCCTGTCTCGTCATCATCATCCACTGCATCAACATCTCCATAGACATAGGCGCAAGAGGTTTTTCAATAGCCTTTTCTACGGCACCGCCAACTGCACCTTCTTCTACTTCTTCTTTCACCCACACTTCAGCGAGTTCCTGTATCATGTCACCACGTGACATACCTTCTAATTGTTCT
Source organism: Allolobophora icterica (assembly GCA_963556255.1). Taxonomy (NCBI): domain Eukaryota; kingdom Metazoa; phylum Annelida; class Clitellata; order Crassiclitellata; family Lumbricidae; genus Allolobophora; species Allolobophora icterica. The sequence goes on along the minus strand of OY744604.1, from coordinate 3,905,388 downwards.
TCTTTAAAACCAGCTTTCAACAAACGCTGTTTTAGCCTTTCCGTAGACATCTTCTTAATATCTGCTTGTCTTTCAGCACTTAGTTTCAACATCTTACTTGTTTACTTTGGTGATTTCTCTTTTCAAAGAAGTCACGGTTTTTCTTGTTGTGTGAATCGATAAACAAACGGGATTTCTTTTATATTTGTTCGTGGAAAACAACGAAATTTTTATACCGTTTTCTCGTGTTCCACCGTCGTTGATATCGTAAACTCGTCACACAGCAACAACGCGTAGATTCTTCTAACACCGTCGTAGATTCTTCTAACACCGTTGTAAATTCTTCTATCACCTCCTTCGGCGATAACGAGAATTTTTATCCACGTGAGTTTATATCCATCGTGAGTATTTATTCCACCGTGAGTATGTAATCCACCGTGAGTTTTTATCCAACGGGAGTTCTTATTCATCCCACCGCTGCCACCAATAATGTCAACCCAATCCTTCCGTTGACAATCCTTCTGATTGAATCCTTGTTCTCTTTGTACTTAACGCCTATTTAACGTTCACCTTTTGAACACTAATTCTACGTATAGGCCCTAAGTAGCTTTATTTTCTACTGTGTAGCTTAAACTGAATTAATCACTAACACAGTTTAATATCTTTTAGTTTAATAAAAAACAAACAGACAGAACTCAATTCGATTACAACTCAACTAGTCAGCAACACTACTACAGCGAACACACCCGAATTCAAACTTCTCTAGTCAGCATAATTCTTCGCGCCTCTTGACACACCGGTCTTCTGTGCGCATAAGCGAAATCTTATTATATACATATAGCGCGCCGCCGCCGAGATCGGCCGGCCGCGCGTGTCACTAAGACAGTACAATTAAACGTTATGCATTTATCATATATACATATACACGTGAAACTAAAGTAAGCGCACTAAATATATACGCTAATATCTCGCACTGCAAGACTGTACACAAAACTCAGTTCACATTATTATTATTATTATTATTATTATTATTATTATTATTATTATTATTATTATTATTATTATTATTATTATTATTACAAACATTTTTAACGCGCGCAAAGTCACACAGAAATGCGAATCTGAGGCGAGGTTAGTCAGCCGCCAGGTGAAGAGCAATTAGATATCTATATGTTTGAAAGCCAGTGAGAAGTAATTAGTTTTGAGGCGTTTCTTGAAGGAAGAATAAGAGGTCGAGCAACGGATAAGCATTGGTAGTCGGGTTATTTTGGGACTATTTTTCTGTATCAGTTCGTTTTTATTAAGTCGCTTGTGTCATTTTGTTCTCGGCTTAAGACTTATTTTTCCAGATTGCTTATCCACCATAGCCTGTTTTTTTGTCGTATTGGACTTATTTTAATTTTTTTTATGCCCCGAGGTATACAGGATCCCTCAGGGACTTCAATATTAATTAATGTAACATCCGGAAAATCAAGCCTTGTCGTCCGGAGGCTCTGGGAATGTCCCGTTGAAAGCAATAGAGTTGTGGCGTTGTATGCAAATAGATAGACGCTGGAAGAGAAACGAAGCCTCACGGCGGTCGCCACTGATGGTAGAAAGGCGCCTGCCTATATCGCTGATGAATGCGGCACCTGAGGGGTTGACAGGGCCCAAGGTCTCAAAGGCAATTGCCTGGAATCTGTGGGTTGGTGGCAGTCCCAGATATTTTTGCTCCTTGCGTTCAGCCGCCTGGGCTGATGCAGGCCCCCTGGAGCTGGCAGCGTGGGTGACATAGGAAAGCGCACACGTGTGAACCACAGTGGCGTCCCATGCCAGGTATCTACCCTCCGACCAAGGAATTAAAGTAGCACCATCCGGACGTTTACCATCTGACCTAAAAAGGCCGACTGGCTCCTTAGTACAAGGAACATCAGCCTTTCCCAAAGCACGCCAGATGATGTCATTGACGGTAAAATGGCGCAGTGAGCGACCGCAGGCCTGCCTGCAAACAAATCCGTGGTGTCCACTAGGTCCGACCAGGTCCCCGCATCGGCAGGCGTGGGGGCTGCAGAGGTCAAGTCCCAAACGAAGGCCAACTGCAATTCGGACAGCCTCATTGTCCAAGGTGAGCCCGCATGATGGAATAGGAAGTGCGGCCAGCCAATCGCCTGAATGAGGGCTACAAATGGCGGTCAACCTAGCCTGGTCGACAGGGTTGTCATAACCTGGCGAAGAATTATCGTGCTCTTGTCTCGCTCGATCAGCGGACGATCCCAGATGTTTTGTCTTGTAGGCAGCGGTAGCATGACAGCAGGTGAGGTCTGCTGACGTGACAAGAGCAGGTCTTCAAAAATGCCATCGGGTGCCAGGGAGCTGCTGTTGAGGATGGCCGATTGGAGCTCAAGAGTTGACGCAGCTGATGCCAAATAGGCAGAAGAAGCAAGCGAAACAACTCTACGAAGCCCAAGGCCGCCATCTCTCACAGGAAGCGTTGCCTGTAACCATTGAGTATCGTTGAATGAGGTGTTAACTATCTGCTCAAGACCGGCGCGCATAATCAAGTCGAGCGATTCAAGGGCCTGATGGTCAGTACAAGGGGAGCAGCGAAGGAGGTGACTTAGTTTCGAGGATCCAAATGAAGACCTGAGAAGGGTTAAGGCGCTCTGAGAAGGAAGCTGGCCAAGTTTAGTGAAGGCCCTTTGAAGATCAGCACAGTGTTGAGAAAGAGAAGCATCCAACGCTGACCCTTTGAAGAGTGGAGCCCCAAGTAAAGATACTGAGTCGAGGTCCAGAAGTTTGAAGTCTGACCAGCCAGAATCAAGTGTGTGAATATCAGCCAAACTGAGGATTTCGCATTTCTGGCGATTGAGACGCAGACCCAGAGATGACTCTAGCGAGGCGATGTACTGAATGTCCTGGGCCACCACCAATGGATCTCCCCCCAGTGTAAGGTCATCCAAAAAACCAATGCGAAGACTAGAGTTAAGTGACTGCAAAGCCGGTTGGAGAGGGAGACAAAAGAGGAGGGGACCGAGGGGTCTCCCTGTTGAGGGCCCATCTGGGACGACACAAAAAAGTGGCCAAATTTGAGGACTGTAGGAGCTGCATAAGACTGATGGACAAACTGATATAGTTCAGGGATTGTTGCAAAGAGTGATTCAAGCATTGCATCACGGCGTAGGCTGTTAAATGCGTTGGCAAAATCGAGCTTGACCACCACATGATCTCGCGGCATTCCTGCGACAAAGCGACGGGTGGAATGGATGGCAGCTTTGCACCCCGCCGGAACACCTATACCCAGTTGGAGCGGAGCAAAGAAGCCCGCAAGTTTTGACAATGCATATTTGTTGGCGCATTTTGCTACAAACCTCCGCCAAACATAACCCACCGCTATTGGTCTTAATCCGCCAGTATCCTTGGAAAGAGCAATCAGGTTTCCACCGAAGAGGACCGTCCTGACCCCTTGAGGACAGCCCCCCCCTTAAAAGAAGATTGGAAAAATCGGTCAGTGCACTAATTAGGGCAGCAGCGGTCTCTCTGTGGCCCAGGAGATCAAGCAAGTGGCTGGGCCTAAATCCGTCAGGGCCACCAGCAGAGCCGGCCAAGAATGAGCGGATTGCCTGGAGCACCTCTGCCTCCGTCACCTGGAGTGGATTCGTGGAGGCCGGGTCAGGAAGCTCCAAAAGCTTGGAGGGGCAAGGATCCACCGGGTGCTTTTCCCGCAAAATGTCAAGATTGTGTGCATTGGGGATCACGGGGCTGCTCTGTTCGCACAGAATGCGGACCGCTGCCCGGATGTTACCATCCTCAAGCTTCGAACTGACCGCAGTTAATAGGGCGTCAGATCGGCGAGGACGTCCATCAGAGATGGGGCGAGAAGGTTGATCCATACAGCACCCAATAGGATCACGCCCCCATGATTCCACGCGCCCCTTGATAATATTGGCCAAACTACACCTATGTCCGGCTCTCGGGGGCTTGGACAAGATGAAAGGTGCGAAGCCCAGCAAGGCCCTCCACACATCAGGAGAATCTGGAGTGGTGCATATGCCACGCAAGATTGAAACCAGGGCCTGAGAGCATGAAGCTCGAGCTCCCTTGCAGATGTGTTTCAGAATGGGTCCTTGGCAAACTGTGTGTGGAAAAGGGAATGCGGCAATACCGGGCTCAGGTCGCATAGAGGGTCCAGAGGGGGCAACCAGAGGCGGGCGCCAGCGAAGCCGGGGCCGCCACGGCGGGCGTCAACGAATCAAGGGCATCAACGAAAACGTCTGGCGTATCAGAAGCCGCGACTGCCCCCTGCCCGCTGCTGGGACCCAACGGTGGGCGATTTGAACCCGGGCATGGGCTACTCCTAGGTCCATGCTGATGGACCCTACCATCTCTCAGGTGTAATTGCCTAGAAGATAAGCAATGACTACAAACTCCACTGGCCTTAGTTGCCTTAACCTGAGAAGGCATAACTATTTAGGCACAGCAATTTGGGCCTATCTGCTCCAATATATCCCCATGAACAAATAATGGTATAACATGAGAGTGAATGTGAATAAAAAGTGTGAAAGTACGGCCAAAAGAAAGAACATTGACACACAAATAAAGACAGAACTGGTGCTAAAGGTGACAAATGGAGGCTTATAAGCAGCCTAATCGAATGAAAAGTGAAAACAACAGGTAAAACCAGCTTATGAGGGTAAACAAACAGAGACGTGCTGCAAACTATAAATAGCAAACTATAAATAGCAAACTATATATAGCAGGAGGCGTGAACTCGTCCATAGTTCAGCATGGCGAACAAGAAAGAGGACGAAAACGACCAAAAGACACAAACATAAGTAAATTAAACTCGGCCGGGCAGACCCCCTAACATTACTAATGACAAACTGAAAAGCTTAATGCAAGCGAAAATGTGTAAACTGCACAAAACTGTTAAAATCCAGAACTCGAGAGGAAACGACAACCGGACGACGAGGCCATTCCAGACATTTATTATTATTATTATTATTATTATTATTATTATTATTATTATTATTATTATTATTATTATTATTATTATTATTATTATTATTATTATTATTATTACAAACATTTTTAACGCGCGCAAAGTTACACAGAAATGCGAATCTGAGGCGCGATTAGTCAGCCGCCAGGTGAAGAGCAAATAGATATCCATATGTTTCAAAGCCAGTGAGAAGTAATGAGTTTTGAGGCGTTTCTTGAAGGAAGAATAAGAGGTCGAGCAACGGATAAGCATTGGTAGTCGGTTCCATTCCTTGGGGCTGTAACACGAAATGCACGAGAGCCCATAGCAGTGCTGCATCTAGGCTCATCCAAAAGACCCATAACCGAAGACCGTAGACTGCGTGGCGGAATGTAAGGAGAGAGTAGTGGTTGAAGGTAGGTAGGAGTGCACATTGTGAGGGTTTTAAATGTCAAGCAGGCCAGTTTAAATCTAATTCTGAATTTTACAGGAAGCCAATGCAGCTGATGCAGCAGAGTTAATGAGTTTGAACGGGAAGATGCACGCAACACCACGCTAGCTAGAGTTTTGGATGCGTTGAAGCCTGATGACTTGAAGATCTGAAATGCCTCCAAACACAGAGTTGGCATAATCGAGGCGAGAGCAGACAAGAGAACAGGCTATGGTCTGGGACATGTCTTTGGTAAGAGCAGATCTTGTGTGACGAATTGCCCTGATATGATGGAAACAAGATTTGCAAAGACTTGTTATGTGAGATTGGAATGTGAGATTACTGTCCAAAGTGACCCCAAGTGTTTTGATAGTTCTTGATACTGGAACGACAGTGCCAGTAAGGTCAACGCTAGAATGAGAAGGGAAAGACCGGAGTCGCTGGCGTGAGCCAAACATGATTGCCTCAGATTTATCTGGGTTTATAGCAAGACCATTGAAGCAGAACCAAGCATGCACTGAAGAGAGGCACTCTTCGAGTATTACTTTACCGGACTGATCCGTTGGCGACAGAGTGATAAAAAGCTGAGTGTCATCAGCATACTGCTGTAACTGGACTCCAAAGTGATTGGCTATGCGACTGATTGGTGATGTGAAGATGGTAAATAATAGGGGACCGAGTACAGAACCCTGAGGGACACCAGCAGTGCAGAGAGAAGGATCAGATCGAGCAGTACCGATACCCACTTGTTGAGACCGATTGCAGAGGTAGGAAGCTAACCAATTTAAAGCAGTCCCAGAGACACCGAAGCTTTTGCTGAGTCTAGAGAGTAGAAGCTGGTGGTCGACAGTGTCGAAAGCAGCACTAAGGTCGAGGCAAACTGTGAGGCACGCCTTTCCTTTATCAATAGATGAGAAGATGTTGTCCAGGGTAAAGGCAAGGGCAGTTTCAGTAGAGTAGCCTTCACGGTAAGCTGATTGGTAAGGACTAAAATTAGGAGATGAAGTAATGTGCTTTTTGATCCGTGTGAGGAAGAGTCGACGTTCGAGAATCTTAGAAATGTTGTTATTATCTGGATATTGACATGATCACGGCTGGGTTTTGGTAAACCAATGGTTGATTGTGTATTGGACATTGACTTGATAGAAGTCTACTATCTGATAATAATAATAATAATAATAATAATAATAATAATAATAATAATAATAATAATAATAATAATAATAATAATAATAATAATAATAATAATAATAATCTGTAAATAATGTTGAAGTCCCTGAGGGATCCTGTATACCTCGGGGCAAAAAAATAATAATAATAATAATAATAATAATAATAATAATAATAATAATAATAACAGCTCAGGCTGCCGACAACTATGAGCCCTTTGCCAGTAAGACAGAGAGTTTGGGACAGGCCCTTAATCGAGGTGGATAAAGCCGACATCCTCCGGTGTGCAGTTGGCCCGATTGACCGGGCCAGGCTCGATGCAGTTGGCAGCCCTCATTCGGCCGATTGGCTGGCCGCGCTCCCCATAGCTGCGTGTGGCCTCGTCCTCGACAACGAGGCGGTCCGGGTGGCGGTAGGCCTCCGCTTGGGCCTGGCTTTGTGCGGTCCCCACAGGTGCCATTGCGGCGACTTGGTGAGCCCTGAGGGTCACCATGGCTTCGTGTGCAGGAGGGCTTCTGGACGCTCCCTACGCCACCACGCCATAAATGACATCATCTGGCGCGCCCTGCTTAGGGCTGATATTCCTAGCATCAAGGAACCGTCGGGTCTGTTCAGATCTGACGGCAAAAGGCCCGACGGAGCTACCCTAATACCCTGGTCAGGAGGGAAATACTTGGCTTGGGATGCTACGATTGTACATACCTGTGCAGCTTCTTACATCACTCACGCGGCCGGCTGGGCTGGACCGGCAGCAGCTCAGGCTGCCAACCGTAAAATACAGAAGTTCCAGGGGCTCCCTGCATCACATATATTCCAGCCGGTGGCCATCGAGACCTTGGGGCCGATGAACCCTTCAGCCTCAGATTTTATCAGCGATATAGGCAGTCGAATTTCTTCCATCAGTGGCGACAGACGCGAATCAACTTTTCTTTTTCAGCGTTTGTCCATCAGCATCCAACGCTATAATTTGATTGCATTTAAAGGCACTTTCCCCACGCTTTCCCCCGAAGACGAGGCCTGACCCTCCAGACACTACCTCTGCTCCTAAATAAAAAAAAAATTTCCAAATCCTGAGGGATCCTTGATACCTCGGGTAAAAAAATTATAATAGTAGTAATAATAATAATAATAATAATAATAATAATAATAATAATAATAATAATAATAATAATAATAATAATAATAATAATAATAATAATAATAATTAATAATAATAATGATAATTATAATAATAATAATAATCTCCCGGACCTTGACCAGGACGGCCACTCCAGAGTCAACACCATTAATTAGTATCTTGCACCTGAGGGATCATAAATACCTCGGGTAAAAAAATAAATTAAAAAAATAAAAATAATAATAATAATAACGAGGTCGCCTTCCGGGGCACCATGTCGATGCTGCCCGGTGCCAAGGAGCGACCACCTCTATCACACTAGACCATACTAGTTTATTTCGCGAAGCATAATAATAGATAATAATAATGATAGTAATAATAATAATAATAATAATAATAATAATAATAATAATAATAATAATAATAATAATAATAATAATAATAATAATAATAATAATAATAATAATAATAATAATAATAATAATAATGTCTGGAATGGCCCTGGCCGATGATGGCGGCTTGTTTTTCTAGTGCCGGGTTTTTTCGGTTTTTCCGGCGATAGCTTGATTTTACTGACGGTTTTAAACGTAACAACACGTCTGGTTTAGGCGAAGGACCTTCTACATACCTCAGGTCGTATTTCAAACCTTTCTCGATATTAATTGAAGGCAGACAACGGCACGTTGGACGTCGGCCATTGGCCTGACACGCCCCCCGAATGCTGACCTACTTAGCGTTACATGTCGGCGGGCGGAATTTAAAAGTTCCTAACTTCTGAAATATGGAACAGATACCGGATAACATCTCCTCAACTAAGCCCCTACTAAAAGCTAAGGGAATTTGTGGAGTATGCTTCTCCGAATGGAAATTGCACCACAAAAATGGCCTGGTGCATAGGCATGGACCCAGGGATAACCCTTGCTTAGGTTCTCACAAACCGCCCATAATTCTCCCTTGCCCGCCGGTGCTGCCCGACGTGGAACCGAACCTAGCGCCTGTGGAGGCCCCGGGGCCATTGACGGCAGCTACAGGGTCGGAACCTTATCTGGACTCGATTTCTCACCCTTACTTACAAACACGGCTTATTAAACACATACCCAAAGCGGCCAGACCTAGCCTAAGCAGTCTGTTGACAACCATTATCGGATGCATCTTGCAGGACCCGAACTCTCAGCTCCCCTGGCAGCACCTGCTGGCATTCGGGGCCCTCACGCTTGCCCAGCCCACAAGAGGAGGCAGACGACACAATTTGTCATCTAAAATCAAAACACGATCCAGCGAATTTTTCGCCAAGGTGCCGCAGGAGATCGAAACTCTTTTCATCCCGCGGGAGAGCTCGGACCTGGGGGGCAGAGGGGTGTTGGAACGGGAGAGGACGATAGCTGCAGCAGTGTCCGCAAAACTAGAGGATGGTAACATCAAGGCAGCAGCGCGTATCCTGTGTTCTGATGACAAACCAGTCCAAATAAATGAAAACACGCTGGAGGAACTCAGGTTGAAACACCCGGCCCCTCCTGGAGACCGACCAGCTATACCGAGCCCCCCTGCAGTCTCCCCCATCCAGGTTTCGGAGGCTGAGGTATTAACCAGCATCCGCAATTTTCCAGCCGGATCCTCAGGGGGACCCGATGGTATCCGTCCCCAACACATCCTGGAACTGGTGGGCCAAACAGACTCGGGCCCCGGCTTACTGTCGGCAGTTACGGCCCTAGTCAACCTGCTCTTGGCCGGCTTGTGTCCCTCCGGAATACGCGCCACTCTCTTTGGGGGTACTCTTTTTGCCCTGCGTAAAAGCTCGGGGGGTCTGCGCCCGATTGTCATCGGTTATTATTGGCGCAGACTTGCGGCCAAATGTGCAAACGCTTACGCGGCGCCCAGAGTGGCGGCGTATCTATCCCCAAGACAGGTTGGGGTGGGCGTGGCGGGAGGGTGCGAGGCGGCGGTGCATGCCGCGAGACGGTTCTTGGACAACCTGGACGAGGATTCAATTCTAATAAAACTTGACTTTTCTAACGCTTTCAATAGCCTCTTTAGAGACCAAATGTTACTCTCGCTCTATTCAGTACTCCCAGAACTTGCACCCTTTTGCTTTTCGGCTTACTCTGAACCATCCAATCTCAAATACGGTGTCTTTAGTCTCTTGTCGCAGGTCGGGCCCCAACAGGGCGACCCCCTGGGCCCCCTGCTGTTTTGTCTCCCCCTCCAGCCCATTTTGATTGAGATGTCATCTCCACTCACTTTGGGCTTTCTTGACGACCTCACACTAGGAGGGAAGGCACGGGTGGTGGCCAGCGACGTGGCACTGTTGGAAATGAAATGTAAAGATCTTGGTTTACAACTCAACCGCTCAAAATGCGAGATAATCTCGACTTCTCCTAACATCACAGAGGATAGCCACCACCTAGACCTCTTCACAAGGACCAGCCTCCAGAATGCCACGCTGTTGGGGGCCCCTCTTTCAACCAAGGAAGCCCTGGGAGGGGCCTTGGGGGCTCGCACGACCGAGCTAAAGCGGATGCTGGATAAACTGGTAAATATCAAACTGCACGATGCTCTAATTCTTTTGAGGTACTCGCTCGGTGCAACGAGGCTGCTCCACACCTTACGCAGCTGCCCTTGTGTGGATCACCCGGGACTGGAGCAGTATGATGCAACCTTGCGTTCTGGCTTGGGCAGTGTTCTCAACCTCCCCCTACCGGACGATGCTTGGCTCCAGGCCACACTTCCCATCAAAAGGGGCGGACTGGGGATCCGATCGGTGACTTCGCTGGCACTTCCCGCCTTTTTGGCATCAGCCGCGAGCACCGATCTGCTCCAGTCCACCATGCTGGGAGACGCAGCCTTGGCCGACCCACAACGTGAGGCCCTGCTGACCAGATGGAATGAGGCTGGCGCAGCGCAGCGCCCTGTCGGCCTTTTCGCCCACAAACAGTCTGCATGGGACGGACCTCTGATCGACTTGGTCGTTTCATGCTTACACGCCAGGTTACCCGACCCGACAAATCAAGCACGCCTCAAAGCGATATCAGCTCCGCATGCAGGGGACTGGCTTTTGGCCCTCCCTGTCACCAGCTGCGGGCTAAGGCTAGATGATGAGTCGGTTAGGGTGGCGACGGGATTGCGACTGGGAGTCCCGCTTTGTGAGCCACACAGATGCCCCTGCGGCGCCCCGGTGTTGGCAGATGGCCATCATGGGCTTTCATGCACACTGGGCCCGGGTCGCTTGCCAAGGCATGCTGTTTTGAACGATTTGGTCTTTCGGAGCTTGGTCCGGGCCGGCTACCCATCCACCAAGGAGCCCGCTGGCCTCGTGAGGACAGACGGCAGGAGACCAGATGGCCTCACTCTCATTCCTTGGCGCGTCGGGCGATGCCTTGTCTGGGATGCGACCGTGACAGACACTCTGGCCGCTTCCTACTTACCGGATACCTCCCAAACTGCCGGTGCGGCTGCTGAGAGGGCGTCGACCCGCAAAATCGACAAATACAACGAAATATCCTCGACACATCTGTTCATTCCTTTGGCCTTCGAAACCCTGGGTCCGATCAACAATGAAGGCCTGAGTTTCCTTTCGGACCTGGGACAGAAGCTGTGCACGGTTACGAGGGACCCACGTGAGACCTCTTTCTTATACCAACGCCTATCGATAACGATACAGCGTTTCAACGCTGTAGCTTTTAAGGGTACTTTCGCCAGCCAGGAAACAGATGAATAGGGCCATTCCGGACACCTTTTTTTAAACATTAGTTAATATTGAAGTCTGTATACCTCGGGGCATAAAAAAAAAATAATAATAATAATAATGATAATAATAATAATAATAATGATAATAATAATAATAATCCCCACATCAGGGGATCCCCTCGGGCCCCCTGCTTTTCTGCTTACCACTCCAGCCGATTCTGGCCAGGCTAGAATCTCCTCTGGCCTTCGGATATCTGGACGACCTCACCTTGGGCGGCAGTCCTGACGGGGTGGAAGCGGACGTGGATCTAATCAGGAGAGGTTGCTCAGCCCTGGGCCTCTCGCTCAACCGCGCCAAGTGCGAACTTATCACCGCGGGCCCCGAAACCAGCGTCGAGAACGCCCTGATGCAGTTGGTCCGCGCGAGCCCATCAACAGCCACACTCCTAGGGGCCCCGCTTTCATCAATGGAGGCCCTCTCCTCTACCCTCGACACCTGCGTGGCCAACCTCAGGATGGCGCTCGACAAACTCCAACACATCGACAGACAGAGTTCTCTGCTGATCCTCAGATGCTCCCTCGGCTCGCCGAGGCTCATGCACATATTGAGAAGCACCCCCTGCCACGATCAACCGCGCCTGGAGGTTTATGATGAGCTGCTACGGACAGGAGTCGGCCGGATGCTTAACGCCTCGATGAACGACGACCAATGGTCTCAAGCCTCTCTTCCGATTAGGATGGGGGGATTGGGAGTAAGGAGGATGTCCTCGCTGGCACTTCCCGCCTTCTTGGCTTCGGCCGCGGGCACCCTCCAAACCCAGTCCCTCATCTTGGGTACTATTTCGGTGACCTCTGACGCGGCACATGACTCGACGAAGACTACCTGGCTTCAGCTTTCTGGGGTCCCGATCCCGACGGTCACGTCCGGTCGTGGACAGAGACACTGGAACGGTCCGCTACTAGGCTACACGCAGCCCTCTCGACGCTCGAGGACAAACTGCTTGATCCCTACGACCAGGCGAGACTGAAGGCTTCGCAGTCACCGCACGCCTCGGACTGGCTACACGCCCTCCCGATCGCTGCTCGCGGCCTCAGAGTGGATGACGAGACAAGGAGGGTGGCGGTCGGCCTACGATTGGGTCTGGCAATCTGCGAACCGTATAAATGCGCATGTGGTGCCTACGTCTCGTCCAGAGGCGCGCATGGGCTGTCATGCTCACTGGGGTTCGGCCGACACACTAGGCACAGCAATATCAACGACCTCATCCACCGCAGCCTCAACAGAGCTGGCATCCCGGCAGTCAAGGAGCCGTCCTTCCAGCTCGGATGGTAAGAGACCGGATGGCCAGACCCTAATACCGTGGAGCGGACGGGCTGTCCTTATTGTGGGACGCGACGGTGGTGGACACGGTGGCTGCCTCTTACATCACGGAAACGGCGGCCGCGACAGGAAGGGCGGCGGAGGTGGCTGCTACGAGAAAGAACATCAAGTACTCTGAACTACAGAAGAGATACATCTTCATACCTGTAGCGGTGGAAACCTTCGGACCCCTTAACAGAGAGGGCTTGGCCTTTCTATCTGAAATTGGTCGTCGGCTGTCGAAAACCACAGATGAGTCCCGCGAAACAAACTTCCTATTCAAGAGCCTATCGGTGATGGTGCAACGCTTCAACGCAGTGGCTTTCCAAGGCGCCATGTCAAAGCTGCCCGGAGCCAAAGAGCAACAAACCCGTCGATATCTGTCGCCTTCTTAACGGAGGCAGCGGCGGGGAACTCGATTTTCTGAGTGAACAGAACCTAGACATGAATTCTCGGATAATAATAATAATGATAGTGATAATGATAATAATAATAATAATAATAATAATAATAATAATAATAATAATAATAATAATAATAATAATAATAATAATAATAATAATAATAATAATAATAATAATAATAATAATAATAATAATAATAATAATAATAATAATAATAATAATAATAATAATAATAATAATAATAATAATAATAATAATAATAATGGCCTCTCCAGAGCTGACGGAAAAAGGCCTGATGGAGTCACCATAATACCTTGGGCCAGAGGTCGATGCTTAGCGTGGGATGTCACGGTGCCAGATACATTCGCAGCATCATATCAGCATGTAACATCGCAAAATGCAGGTGCCGCAGCGGAAAAAGCAGCCCACAATAAGGAAAACAAATATGCTGCCATCTCACAATCGCATCATTTCGTCCCTATTGCAGTCGAAACCTCAGGAAGCTGGCATGCCGAGTCGCTGGAGTTTGTCCAAGAACTTGGTGCCAAGATAAAAGCAGCTACAGGTGATCAGCGTGAGACCAGCCATCTGCTCCAGCGTCTGTCGGTTGCCTTGCAAACTGGAAACTCTCTATCTGTTCTAGGCACCTCGGATTTGAACAACAAGGAGACCGTGCAGCCAGGACTGAATGTCGGTCTATAGCTTAGAATCAATAGATACAGTTAACAATTCGTCTGCATATGAGTTTGTTGGTTGTACGAAGAAATAAATGTGTTAATAATAATAATAATAATAATAATAATAATAATAATAATAATAATAATAATAATAATAATAATAATAATAAAAGGTCTGGAGGTTTATGATGAGCTGCTACGGACAGGAGTCGGCCGGATGCTTAACGTCTCGATGAACGACGACCAATGGCCTCAAGCCTCTCTTCCGATTAGGATGGGGGGATTGGGAGTGAGGAGGGTGTCCTCGCTGGCACTTCCCGCCTTCTTGGCTTCGGCCGCGGGCACCCTCCAAACCCAGTCCTTCATCTGGACACTATTGGGTACTATTTCGGTGACCCCTGACGCGGCACATGACTCGGCGAAGACTACCTGGCTTCAGCTTTCTGGGGTTCCGATCCCGACGGTCACGCCCGGTCGTGGACAGAGACACTGGGACGGTCCGCTACTACACGCAGCCCTCTCGACGCTCGAGGATAAACTGCTTGATCCCTATGACCAGGCGAAACTGAAGGCCTCGCAGTCACCGCACGCCTCAGACTGGCTACACACCCTCCCGATCGCTGCTCGCGGCCTCAGAGTGGATGACGAGACAATGAGGGTGGCGGTCGGCCTACGATTGGGTCTGGCAATCTGCGAACCGCACAAATGCGCATGCGGTGCCTACGTCTCGTCCAGAGGCGCGTATGGGCTGTCATGCTCACTGGGGTTCGGCCGACAAGCTCGTCACAGCAACATCAACGACCTCATCCACCGCAGCCTCAACAGAGCCGGCATCCCGGCAGTCAAGGAGCCGTCCGGCCTATCCAGGTCGGATGGAAAGAGACCGGATGGCCAGACCATAATAATGTGGAGCGGCGGGCTGTCCTTATTGTGGGACGCGACGGTGGTAGACACGGTGGCTGCCTCTTATATCACGGAAACGGCGGCCGCGGCAGGAGGGGCGGCGGAGGTGGCTGCTACGAGAAAGAACATCAAGTACTCTGAACTACAGAGGAGATACATTTTCATACCTGTAGCGGTGGAAACCTTCGGTCCCCTCAACAGAGAAGGCCTTGCCTTTCTATCTGAACTTGGTCGCCGGCTGTCGAAAACCACCGATGACTCCCGTGAATCAAACTTCATATTCAAGAATGTTTCAGTGATGGTGCAGCGCTTCAACGCAGTGGTCTTCCAAGGCGCTATGTCAAAGCTGCCCGGAGCCAAAGAACAACAAACCCGTCTTTATACATCGCCTTCTTAACGGAGGTAGCGGCGGGAAACTCGTTTTGAGAGTGAACAGAACCTAGACATGAATTCTCGGATCATAATAATAATAATAATAATAATAATAATAATAATAATAATAATAATAATAATAATAACGACGATGAAAATAAGCCAACCCCGGTTCGTCGCACAGCTCCGAGGGAACGTGACTTGGCAAAATACATTGCATCAGCAGTAGCCAGCAAGTTGGAAGATGGTAACTACAAGGCTGCCATTCGCCTTATCTGCAGCGATGACGAACCAGCTCCCGACACTCCTGAGACGTTGGCTGGACTAAAGGCGAAGCACCCGCCAGCTCCGTCGGACAGAAGACCAATCTGTGACCCAAAGCTTTCTGATCGGTTTGCTCCGTTGAGGATTTCAGAGCAATCGATCGTCAAGGCCATCTCTTCGTTTCCAGCAGGCTCGGCAGCTGGTCCAGACGGCATCACTCCACAGCACCTCAAAGACTTAACTTCGGTTGGAGGCGATTGTAACCTCATCCACCAGCTGAGCGAATTGGTCAATCTGATGCTGGAAGGCAGCCTACCGATCGAAGTTAACGAAATTATATACGGGGCCAATCTGATTGCTCTGAAGAAGAAAGACGGAGGCATCAGACCAATCGCGGTCGGATACACGTTGCGACGCCTAGCAGCTAAATGCGCGAACACCCACGCTGTTACGAGATTGTCTCCTCTGCTCGGCCCTATCCAACTGGGGGTTGGCATACCAGGAGGCGCAGTAGCAGCAGTACACGCAACCCGCCGCTGGGTTACCTCGATGCCGACAGATGGAGTTCTGGTAAAATTAGATTTTGTCAACGCATTTAACACTCTTCGCAGGGACTCTCTGCTGGAAGCGGTCGCAAGAGACATACCAGAACTTTACCGTTTCGCACATGCCGCATATTCCTGCAAACCGTTGTTACGACATGGATCAAATATTATTCGATCAGAAGAAGGAACTCAGCAGGGTGACCCGTTGGGTCCGCTGGAATTCTGCATCACAGTGCAGCCGATCCTGTTGAAGCTGATGTCGGAGTTGAGAGTGGCATTCCTAGACGATCTGACACTAGGAGGCAAGTTGGGCGAGGTTGCCCAAGATATTCAGTTGATCGCTCAGGAGTCAGCTAAGATTGGGCTTCAACTTAATCGCGCGAAATGTGAAATAGTCTTTCAGAATCATGAAATAAAAATTGACGATCCCTCGTTCCACGGCTTCACACACATGCCATTAGGAGAGACAACGCTGTTGGGCTCACCTCTGATGCCTGGACCAACCGTCGACAAGGTGATAAACAAGAAGGCGGATGACCTGGAACGAGCTGTAGGGAGACTCTCCATGCTTCACTCGCATGACGCTCTAATCCTGTTACGAAATGGATTGAGCGTGCCAAAGCTCCTTTACACAATGCGCACAGCCTTATGCGTCGACTGCCCTAGTCTAACAAGATTTGACTCTTTGTTACGAAATGGATTGTCGAAAATTTTGAACGTGGAACTGTCGGACGAGAATTGGCTTCAGGCATCCCTTCCGGTGAAGGATGGTGGGCTTGGGATACGCTGTGCTGCTACGCTGGCACTTTCTGCCTTCTTGGCTTCTGCTGCGAGCACAGGCGAACTCCAAGCACACATGCTGCCACCAGAATTTGCTGATGCCTCAGACGACCTTGTAACCACAGCACTGAAAGCATGGACAACACTCACGAGTGCGGAACCACCAACCGGATCTACAGCTCATCGTCAAAGAGAATGGGACAGCCGCTGGATAAATAAGGCGTGGATAACTTTGCACGAGTCTGCGAACAATGCACTGGACCGGGCTCGTCTCTTAGCTTCTCGGGCACCACACGCGGGAGACTGGTTGCTAGCTCCTCCGGTCACTGCATTGGGCCTCCGCTTGTCCGATGAAGTGATACGGGTCGCGGTTGGAATAAGACTTGGAACGACTCTGTGCGAACCACATGTGTGTCATTGTGGCGAGAGAGTTGACGCCAGAGGACTCCATGGTCTTGTCTGCAGAAAAAACGCTGGCAGACATCAACGGCACAACATGCTCAACGATGTCATATGGAGATCATTTGGAAGAGCAAATATCCCTTCTCAGAAGGAACCGTTGGGCCTCACCAGAGAGGACGGCAAGCGACCTGACGGTGTGACGCTTATCCCGTGGTCATGCGGAAGGTGCCTCACTTGGGATGTGACCGTTTCGAACACATATGCAGCGTCACATCTGGCTGTAACATCAACCGGAGCAGGTGAGGCCGCAAACCGGGCAGCCGCCGCCAAAAGATCCAAATACGACACAATCACCCGAACGCATGCTTTTGTAGCGGTTGCAGTGGAGACGAGTGGTGCATGGAGTTCCGAAGGATTGGATTTTGTGTTGGAACTGGGACATAGGCTGACGGATTCAACTCAGGACACGCTTGAGACAAGCTACCTGTTTCAGAGACTGTCGATAGCTGTCCAACGCGGGAACGCCATCTGCTTCTCGTCGACCTTTTCACGATAAATTGTTCACTGAGTGACGCTGAGATGGCGCTTCAGATTATTTAATCATCATTGTTAAATATAACAATAATAATAATAATAATAATAATAATAATAATAATAATAATAATAATAATAATAATAATAATAATAATAATAAAAATAATAATAATAATAATACATAATAATAATAATAAATAATAATAATAATGAGACCTAAGGGAATGAAGTACCTCAGGGCAAAAAAATAATAAGAATAAATAATTAACAATTAACACTCATTAGTAAAGTGTAAAGGTTATTGCATTAATTCACATTCAGACTATCAGTGCGCTATTGTATTTGTGTGAAATAATTAAAATTGCAGAAATACTAATTATAGATTTTGGTTACTGTTTTAGAACGTAATCCAGAATATGGAGAAGTGTGGCCTTTGTCAGAAAGGGAAATTTCAATAATAGATGTCAATCAGGAAAGTTTGATTGAGTTACTGGATTTGAGTATTCTGCTTAATCTTCTACAATCATCAAAGGTCATTAACAGGCGACAGATGAACTACATTTCATCAAAACCAAATTCAGACAGCAAAGCTGAAGCACTGTTAGATATTCTGCGAATACGCAGCTTACACGATTACCAGAAGACAATCAGTTGCCTTCGTCAGTCGAAACAAATGCACATTGCCGAAGTTTTTGAATCAGGCGGAGGTAGAGTCAGTTATGATCTACAGATAGTTTCATAAAATGTATGTGTAATAAAGCTTAAAAATCTTAATTTCTTTACCTCCTCTAAAAA
Organism: Allolobophora icterica; assembly: GCA_963556255.1. Lineage (NCBI taxonomy): Eukaryota > Metazoa > Annelida > Clitellata > Crassiclitellata > Lumbricidae > Allolobophora > Allolobophora icterica. The sequence continues at coordinate 3,887,015 of OY744604.1, read as the reverse complement.
TTCCCATATTCCTCGAGATCATCTTCTTTGTTTGAATATCTTTGAGTATACATATATAATAGGTCTATATTTGAAGACGATTTTTGTCAACAAAATTAATCATGCTTAAACTGGTCTACTTTGTTCTTAGTTGTTGTGAGAGTTCATGCGCATCTCGATGGACCTTTAGAAAATGTTACGCCGGCAGAAGATGAAATTTCCACAACAATTGCAAATGCGCTTAGTGGTACATCAATCGCCGAACACAATAGAATATGGGGACTTGCTCAGATAAAAGTAGTTGCTGCCAAGAAAGGACGTAGCATTGTTCTTTACATCTGGTGCGAAACAGTGGAAGAACTATTACGTTTGTATGAATTTCTAACCAGTGGTCAACTGAAGAACTCAGCTGAACAGCTTTTTAATCAGTTGCTGACTCAGTCACAGAAAGTTGCAGTGAAAAATATTACAATGAATGATGAAGAATTCGAATGCATAAAAGCATATTTCACAGGTGACCAATTGTTTAATTTCAAGTTTAAACTTTATTTATATGTTTGTAATGTAACATAACTGTGCCTGTCCTCTCTTCACATTTTGGTCTGCTTTGGTGACTTTACAATCAACACAGATAAGTCAAAAGCAATTCTTCTTATAATCCTCAAGTACATACAGTCTTTCTCATAACATTCATCAGTTGACCTTGCAGCAACCAAATTCCCAGTATCAGACAAAATAAAAACTCTTGGTGTTACCATCAACAGCTCGCTCACCAGGACAGCGACGGATCAACAATGTCAAGTGGCTGAAAATATGGAATTGTTGACACGTTACTGGCAAGTGTAGGGAATTTTCTGCCACCATTCAATTTATTGTGGAAATAACTGTCCTTTTAGTGTTTTTCGACAGCTATCGGAGAAGTACTTCGAAAGAGATAGAACTTTGTGTAACAATTCATAGATTTTATACAGACATTCGATAGTGTATGGCAACAGGGTCTGTAGCCGGTAGTAAGGAACTATGGAATTCCAGAGGAGTTGGTGATACTGCTCGAAGATCTATGCAGCAAGTTAATGGAGAGGTTGGAGAACTAACCGAGTGGTTCAAGGTTACATTAGGCGTAAGGCGAGGGATGAGGCCTGTGACCAGGCCTGTTTAACTTACATCTGTAGGCCATGATGAGCTGTGCACTGAATTCTGTTGAAACTGGAGTGACACTAAATGGACAGATACTTAGCAATCTGTGGTTTGCAGATGATATTGACTTGGATGTAGAATCGCCTTACCAACTGCAGGAACTGGCAGGCAGGATAGAGAACAGTAGTAAATGGTTTGGACTCGAATAAATGTGTAAAAACGAAAACAATGATTATCGGAAAACAACATAAAGAGCTGAGAATGAGACTGAATAGAGAGGAGGTGGATAAATTCACATAGGCCTATATGTGTTGCTGGGAGGATTAATAACGGAAGATGGCCAATGTACAAAGGACATAAAAGTGGCGGAAGTAATGTTTGGCAGACTGAGTAGGATGTGGAAGACGAGCAGCATATCAACAAGAACAAAAATAAAACTGTACAAGACATTTGTGATCCCAGTAACTATGTATGGATCTGAGTGTTGGTGCTTACGGAAGGAGGACGAAAGGAGGATTCTGGGGGCGGAAATGGGTTGGCTAAGAAGATTATCGGAGAGGCCCAAACGAGATAGAATTCATAAGTGGGTAATCCGGAAGGAGTTGGGACAGAGAAAGCACTGGTAGACACGATCAGAAAACAAGAAGACTGACATGGATTGGGCAGGTAACAAGTATAGACGACAAGAGATTACCAGCCAGGGCATTATATTGCAACTTGGATGGTACACAGAGTCGAGGAAGACAAACAAAGACAAGGGTGGATAACGTTATATAAGATCTTAAAGAACAAGACATGGACATGAGAACGGCCCCTGATACTATCAGAGAAGACAGAAATGCAACCATCTTGTACAAACCTCAGCGTCGACATACGCCTGACGGAACCATAACCCTTGTTCATTGCACTGTCCAGTTTGCCAGTCACCAAGTTTAATCCCCACCACAGCATTTCCGGTTGCATGCAACTTTTACTTTTTACACACTATGTTTAATGTTAATACCCTCGAATGCGCAAGTGAGTATCATATCGTCTGTTTAGAGTGCAAAGGTGCTATCTCCATTTTGGTAATTTTTCAGGAGAGCAAATCTAAACTTTTGATGGTTGCTACAAATCCAATAGTTTTTATGTGATTGTGATTTATAGTCATTTGGATAATAAATTATTTCCCTAGTTGGAATGTTGTAATTTTTTTAAATTTTGTGACGCCTCGCCTGAAAAAATGCAAAATAACAGCAAGTGACCAACGACCTCTTATGCTTGTGACAGACGATAGCACCTTTGCACATTTCAAAATATTTTCTTATCTGAAGATAGCTATAGTTTTACAACAGCTTAAATTTACGATTAAAAATTACCTTTTACAGAAATATATAAAATAATAAATAATGATTTGTGTAAATTGCATTGATTTATTTGAACAATTTAATAGAAGATTTAGAAGCTGAAATATTTATTATTGGTACGCACTCGAAGTTCGAAACCAACGCTTAAAAATTATGTTGGCCCTTCATAATATTTTCAGCTGCATACAAAAGGGTTAAGGAATCAATATTTGCAAAATCTTAATTTATATATTCTGTGACCATAATTGATTCACTGATATCAGTTTCATGAAATTTGGATTTTACTTCAATATTTTCTCTTGACACATGAGATTCACCGACATCAAAGTTTACATCGGATGTTAATGATTTCTATCGACACGTGAGATTCGTCGACATCAAGTTACAATGATTAGGCTAAATGCAATAATATTTTCAGAATAATAAGTCTAACTAATAAAAAAATGGGCGTATTTGCAGTAACGGGGTCGATTGATATCGGGTAATATTTAGTAGAGGAATTGTGGAGGGTAACCAAAACGATTCTGCTGGAAACAATTGGGTATAAAAAGGGACCAAAAAGGAACTCATAGATCGCCGAAGAAACCTTCACATTGATTCAAACAAAAGGAGAGGCAAAAAAGATAAACAAAGACCAATACTGAGAACTGAAGACAGAAGTACAAAGAATGTTAAGGGAGGACAAACAAAACCAGATTGAAGGAATATGTGATGAACTGGAGGATTCAAACAAGAAGGGAAACATGAAGAAGGTTTTTCAAACAGTGAAGACGCTTACAGGCAAATTCAAACCGCAGCTGTTCGGCATACAATCGGCAACAGAAGCATTGATAACAGATAAGGAAGGGATTGCAGAACGATGGAGAGAATACTGTGAGGAGTTATATGAAGATAGGGTTGAAAATGCTGAAGATGAGCAAGGATACACACGAGAGCCGGCTCCTTTGAGATCGGAGGTGGCTCGGGCAATGAAGGAGGTGGCCAATGGAAAGAGCGCAGGGCTGGATGAGGTTCCAGTTGAACTGTTTAAAGCTGCAGGGGAAACAGCACTGGATCAAATGCATCGCATATGTGAAGCGACGTGGGAAACAGGGGAGTGGCCTGAGCACTGGGTGAACTCAGTCTTCATTCCAATACCAAAAAAGGAGACTTGAAGCAGTGTAAAAACTACAGAACCATAGCATTGGTGTCACACGCTAGTAAAATCATCCTCAAGATCATACTAGAGAGGATGAGAGGAAAAACAGAGTTAGAACTGGCAGATGAACAGGCCGGTTTTCGGCGAGGAAGAGGAACGCGTGACCAGCTTACAAATCTCAGAATAATAATGCAGAAAATGAATGATCACCAGCAGCCGCTATACATGTGTTTCGTTGATTTCACAAAAGCTTTCGATTGCATCTCGCACGAACAGCTCTGGATGGTAATGGCGGAGATGGGCTATCCGGCACACATTATTAACTTGATGAACAAATTGTACTGTAAACAGCAGGCTAAAGTAAAGGTAGCGGGAACACTATCAAGAGGGTTCCGCGTCAGGAGAGGGGTCAGACAGGGATGTGTGATCTCCCCCAATCTATTTAACATTATGGCGGAGGTGGTCATGAGGGAGGTGATGGATGGATGGGAAGGAGGGGTGCAGATAGGTGGTAGGAAAATTACGAACTTAAGGTATGCTGATGATATTGTAGGCCTACTCCTGGCAGGATCAGAACTGGAACTACAGAAGTTAGTCACTCGATTGGAGCAAGTGGGGGAGAAAAGGGGATTACTGATAAATATGGACAAAACAAAGGTGATGACGCTAAAAGGCAGAACATGCAACATAAAGGTTGGAGGAAATAAACTGGAACAGGTTGACGTTTTTCGATATCTGGGATCACTGGTAACTGAAGATGCAGAATGCACCAGAGATATAAGAGAGAAAATGGCAAGGGGACTGAGCATAGGGGCAGCACTGAGGCAAATATGGAGGAGTCACAGCATAAAACTGGCTACTAAGTTACGACTCATGAAGGCCCTTGTCTGGCCAGTGGCAACATATGGCTGTGAAAGCTGGACTATCAAGAAAGGGACGAAGAAAGAATAGAAGCATTCGAAATTAAATGCTTGAGACAGATTCTGAGAGTATCGTGGACGGAAAAAAGAACAAATGAATGGGTACTCCATGGAGAAGATAGGAACAGAAAGAAGCTTCTTTAACTCGATCAAACGAAGGAAGCTTTCTTACTTCGGACACCTGATGAGGAAGAAGGGAGACTGCCTGGAAAAGGAGATAGTGCAGGGTACAGTCCCAGGGGCAAGAGCACAAGGGAGACCGAGGATGGGATGGCTCACCAACATCAGAACTTGGATGGATTTATCGCTCAATCAAGTGTTGTCGGAGACGGAGGACAGGAGGAGATGGAGGAAACTTGTCCATGAAGCGACCAACCCTCGGATTGAGGAAGGTTGAAGACAAGACAAGACAATATTTAGTATCTTTGGCAGTGCTGTCATTGGTCGCAGGCATAGAGTTTAAGTCGGAGTCAATTTCTCAACCGTTATCTCTTATGCTACACTTCTAATTAATTTAACATTTTAATCGCTGATCCCGCTTCTACTGTTAGTTACATTTTAATCGTTGATCCTGCTTCTAATTTAATTTTACATTTTAATCGTTGATCCCGCTTCTAGTTTTAGTTATATTTTAATCGTTAAACGGTAAATATGAAAGTGATCTCTTGGCATCTATAGTGAGTGTATACGCGCCTGCATTTAGCGATACCAATCGACCCCGTTACTGCAAATACGCCAAGAAATGTTACGAACATGATTGTTAGAAACTTGCAATTTTCCTTTAATATACTTTTGGATTAGTCTTCAGCACGACGCCGTATGTATACTAAAGTAAACCATAGAACCTATTTTTTTGGTAAACGCATAGTGCAGTAGCTCTATTGGAGATAGAACCTTTGCACATTTCAAAACTAGGTTGTTAGAGATAGCCCCAATATTAAAACAGGTGCTGCGTTTTTATTTACACTGTGAACGTTGCCACCTTTTCACAGTTCAAACACTACATTGGTAGCAACAGAATAAAACAATAAAAAATTGAAAATTTGGAGATAGCACCTTTGCACTCTAAGCAGACGATATGTATATAGATCAACATCTTCTGTTAGCAGATTGTCTATAGGTCAGTTCGGACGTTACCGCAATGGCACTACATTGTACAGCACTCATACAGCAAATTATGGAGCGCCTCCGAGAAGATTTTCTTGAAGCAGCACTGCACAAACTCTCTGATTACAATAATTAGTTATATCATTACCATATCTACTTGTTTCACACAGAACTCGAATCAGTACATCTTATCTTATCTTATCTTATCTGAACATTTATAAAGCGCTTCTCTCAGCAGGGCTATACAGAAGCGCTCTCAACGTGACAGGCCCGTAAACAAGTAAGTCTTTAGGCAGCGAAGAGAAGCAGGTGTGATCCCCTCTAGAATCCTACTACGGACTGCAGGGGGAAGGTCATTCCATAGTGACGGACCCACTACAGCGAAGGCCCGATGTTGGGTCAGAGAAGTCCGCGATCGAGGGACAAAGAGATCAAGTCGGACGGAGGAACGAAGAGGACGAGATGAGCGAGCAGAGAGTGGTTTACATAGGCTTATGTATAGATCGCCATAAGAAATACATTGACATTTTTCTTCTTGTTTTCATTATTTTATTTTCAGTTTCGCGCGCCTCTTCTGTGCTCAACATGTAAACGTAAATCCTCATCACCATTGATCTTCAAATCTGACCTTAAAATTTATCTGTTTAGGATGTGTTATGATTAGTCTACTTTCTGTTATGCGCTTTTGTGCAAGATTGCCATTTGTTTAGGTGAGATATAAATGACAGATTATTATTATTATGTTTGTTAGCCGCAGTGCGTTTGCAGGCGGTACATTAAAGAATATATTTACTTACTTACTTACAATGCGATAGTCCATAATGTAAAAGCTGAATCTCAGTCTCTATGTATGCATATTAACCTTTCAACCTCTGTGTGTCTTTGTGTCATGGCATTGCTACCTGGCATTACTTCTGGTCACCGACCGCTGTCATCCACCGTCATCTACGATTCCTCGCACAACTGATGACTTATGACAAGTAAACAAATGTGTTACTTGCTTATTTATACTTAGTTACTACTGATGAACCAATTGTCAGTTTTTCTTATAACTCTTTCAATTTTGCTAATCTGACTCTTGACATTTATTTAATCCTAAGTTTCAATTAGTGTAAAATTCTAATTTTCATTAACTTACAAGTCTAAATTGAAATGCATACCTGTTAATATCTTTTTAAATGAAGCAAACATGGCCAAATGTAACTTTTGTTATTTTTCAGTTGACATAACTGAAGTACCGGCATCTATAGTCGTAATCTTCGGGGTGTGCGAGGAGCACCGTACAGGTAAAATATTTGGAATGGAGGGTTCCATACCCCCACTTTTCATTCCCAGAAGAAACATTGCCCATTGTTATTTTCTTGGAGGAAGGCCTTCAGTATTATTACAGAACACCATTATGATCGCAATTCTCATTGTTATTATTATTATCATCATCATCATTATCATCATTATTGTTAAGTATGGCGCATAAACGGCGCCGTTATAATTATTTTAACAGTTGCAGGGGGAAACGATGCGAAATTTGGTACCTCCACTTTGTAGTCCAATGTTACGCCCTGCCGGTGTCGCGTGACAGACTATCCCCCCTAAAGCGTATCCCCCCGGATGGAATAAACCGGTTTAGAGTATCCGGTGGGATGAACCATTCTATCCCCCCTCGTCATACGCATCACGATAGCCTCGACGAAATTCCAGTCAAAATCACCAAAAACAAAGTAAATTGATTTCAGGTCGACGTACAAACTAAAGATACGCAATTCAAAAATGTTATGTGTGCAATAAATCCAAACAGTACGACTGAATACACTTAGAAACCGCCAAAAATGCAAACTAAACCGAATACTCAATTTCGCTAAGGGGGATACGCATGTATGGGGGATACTCTATTTCGTGACACCGGCATCCGGGAAGGTTAAACTCAAACTCAATTGTCTTGTAGTCTTTGCTATCTGCAGATATTCATAATATTTTTTATTACACCGGCAAAACAGTCGGATCTCAATACGCCTACCAAATACATTATTTATATATAATGTATGTGATATATATATATTATATTTCTGTTACTCGCTGCCAGCAAGAAGTCTTCTGTTTCGAAGATCTTTCTGTTGAGGCGCAAACATGCCAAACGCAACAGCAGAACTAGCCAAACTTCTTTTCATACGTTGTTGCTTGTAAACCTACAAGGACCAATATCTTGAAATGCTTACCTTTTAATATCCTTATTAAAAGAAGCAAACATAATCAAGTGTGACTGTTTTGTCATTTTTTCAGTTGACGTACCTCAAGTACCTGAATATGAGGCTCCGGAATCAGTCGAAGGTTAAACTCAGTTATATTGTAGCCTTTGCTGTCTACAGTTATTCCTACAAATTTTATTACACTTGCAATATCAGGAATAAAAATTGAAGCGGGGCGACATATGTGGGTAAGGATGCAACCAGAGATGCAATTATTTGAACTTGTAAGTTACCATTCCTGTTTATATAGATTCCTTGCTTGTGACCTAAGGCTCTTTAACACAGCTGTTGTAGCCTCTGAGTCGATCCATGATAATGATCTATGCTGGCATTGAGGTACGACAAAGCGAGAGCATTTACTTTCTTCAGACCTATAGCTTGTGTCGTGCTGTTATGGTCTGCGAGATCTTCTGTTGTTAGCATGCTCGTTTTTGTTGGTTAAAATCTTTCGTGGTTTCTGACTTCGTTATTAAGGGTCCTGCACTGGCTTCCCTTTTCTCAGCGCATCTATTTCCAGATCTCATTCCTGATCTGGAGGTGCTTCTTGGCGGAGGCGACTGTGCCGTCCTCTTCGTTCTGCTCATGGCGATCTGACTGTCTCTTTTGGCCCCCTACAGCTACAATGCAACAGTGCACTTTTTATTTGTTGGCCTTGTGACGTGGAACGGGCTTCCTCGGGAAGTGCACCGCCTCTCTCGCGTTCTTCACTCGTCGTTCTACGGGCTCCTTAAGACTGCTTTTTTCCACTTGACCTAGATCGAGAGTGCTTCTGAGTAGAGACCCCCGAGGGGCGCTATATAAATTCTGTCTGATTGATTGATTGATTTTGACCTCATTACTTTTGGTTTTGCATTCTTAAATTTTACATAATATTGTGTTTGTGGTAAGAATTAAACACATATTTAAATTGATGCCAAGCTTAATCCTCATCAGTTTAAGTTTCCAAGATAATTAAATGAATAACCTTGCTGAGGGCTTCTATTAAATATAGAAGCTAGATGTAAATTTAGCCAATCATAAACTCCTATAGCTCAACCGACTGACATTCTAACAAATTCTTCTGAATTTCAGCTTGATTTTGGTGTACATCTGGTGTTCCTTATACGCTTTATACAGTAACTGTAGGCATTGAAATGTTAGAAGTTGATACTTTATTATTGTTAATATTCTTTTTTTATTATTATTATTTTGACCCAGGTAAAAAAATCTTCAAATTAGTATTATTATTATTATTATTATTATTATTATTATTATTATTATTATTATGCAAATTTATTTCTTCATACAACCAACAAACTCATATGCAGACGAATTGTTTACTGTTTGCAGTCACTGTTTCCAGGCTATCGGCCGTCATTCAGTCCTGGCTGCACGGTCTTATTGTTCAAATCCGAGGTGCCTAGAACAGATAGGGAGTTTCCAGTTTGCAGGGCGGCTGGTAGACGCTGGAGCAGATGGCTGGTCTCACGCTGGTCACCTGTCGCTGCTTTAATCTTGGCTCCAAGTTCTTGAACAAAATCCAGTATCTCAGCGTGCCAGCTTCCTGAGGTTTCGATTGCCACAGGGATGAAATGGTGCGATTGTGAGATGGCAGGATATTTGCTTTCCTTACTGTGGGCTGCTTTTTCCGCTGTGGCGCATGCATTTTGCGATGTTACATGCTCTTATGATGCTCAGAATGTGTCTGGCACCGTGACATCCGACGCCAAGCAACGACCTCTGGACCAAGGTATTATGGTGACTCCATCAGGCCTTTTGCCATCAGATCTGGAGAGGCCATTGGGCTCTTTGATGGCCGGTATTTTGGCTCTGGTGAAAGCCCTCCAAATCACGTCATTATGTCGTTGTTGCCTTCCAGCGCTTTTGATGCAAGAGAATTAGTGATGACCATTGGGTTCTACTGTGGCACGACATTTACATGTGTGTTTTTCACACAACGCAGTACCCAGCCGGATGCCGGATGCTGTTGTTAGCACTTCTCCTGGCATTCGTAATCCTGCTGTTGTTATGGGAAGTGCATGTAGCCAGTCTCTTTAGCAGCAGAAGCAGTAGCTCTTTCTGAAAGGCCTTCAAGTGCACGCGACATCAGTGCACTGTTCCATTCTCTTTGTACTTGAACCTTCTGTTCAATGGGAGTAGGTGCGTTCTATCTCAAAGACCACGAACTAGAAGCCTCCTCTACCAATGGATCAACGTTACAGCGACATCGTGCAGCAGGTGGTCTTGAAGACTTCGCATGCCAGAGGCTGATGCCAAAAAGGCGGAAGTTGTCACCATATCGGCACTACGAATGCCAAGACCACCGTTTCTCACAGGCAAAGATGCCTGGATCCACTGATCGTCGCACATGTGAAGAAGGCTACAGAGTCCTTTTCTCAAGACTTTGTCAAAGTTGCGTATAAGTCCTTCGTTTAAGAAGCAGGCTGATGTTCTTAATATCCAGATGCACCTCAACAGGGTGAGTGAGTCGTGTGGGTGTAGTGTCTTGTGATGACTTTTCTCCAGAACTTTAATCTTTTTATTATTATTATTATTATTATTATTATTATTATTATTATTTATCATTATCATTATTATCATTATTATCATTATTGTATTATTATTATTATTATTATTATTATTATTATTATCTCGATTTTGCAACGTTTTCTTCAAGATTGTATAGTTAGGTCCAGCTTGGATGGGCCCGCTGGTCCTCGATCCCGGGTAGTCCTGACAAGGTGCCCTGGAATGCAACGGCATTGAATCGTTGAATTGTTGAATTGTTATTGAAATGTTCTGGAAGAGAAAGGTTGTCTCGCGGGCCTCGCCAATTTCGTCCAATTGTTATACTTCGGTGTCGGATGACTACGGCATACTAAGTCATTCCCACCATCATGCGACGCTACATAAATGTCAGCCGCATTAGCTATGTCTTCACAGCTCAACCACTCCTCTTTTTCTTGGGCCAAGATATAATCTAAACAAGCCTTCGACAAGGACTCCTTAAGCCGATCCGCAACCAATAAACTTACAAGTTTATCAAACTTATTATTATTATTATTATTATTATTATTATTATTATTATTATTATTTAACACAATGTTGGCCTACTGCATTATGTTAACAATTTCTTTATGTCCTGTTGTGTTCTATCAGAATTGGCTGAAGCAGAAAGCAGAAAGAAGCCAGGTGAACACTCTGAACAGTTTGGTGTTTCCAGTATTTCCAATTACTGATTAAATGTTGATTATTATTATTATTATTATTATTATTATTATTATTATTATTATTATCATCATCATCATCATCATCATCATCATCATCATCATCATCATCATCATCATCATTACTTTTATGCGAATCTGAGGTGTGGTTAGTCAGTCACCAGATGAAGAGCAGTTTCATATCCAGATGTTTGAAAGTCAATGAGATATAGGCCTAGTGAGTTTTAAGGTGTTTCTGCAAGGGAGAGAAAGAGTTCAAGCATCTAATTGACACTGGTAGTCGATCCATTCCTTAGGGGAGCAAGGCGAAATGCACTAGAGCCCATGAAGTGCTACACCGAGGCTCAATCAAAAGACCCATACCTGAAGATCACAGACAGCAGAGAGGTATGTAAGGAGAGTTATTAATGGTTGAAAGTAGGGAGTAGTGCCTATTGTATGGGTTTTATACGTCGGAAAGGTTAGTTTAAACCTTATTTTGAATTCAACAGGAAGCCAAGGCAGCTGGCCGAGCAAGATTAAGGTGTTAAGGTGTTTGCGTGTGTACATACAGGCAGAAATATGCATTTTTTGGCTAGTAGTGTAAAAACCCGATTTGCAAATCTGATAGAAACTAATCAGAAGCGTGTTTGTGGGGATGAGAGATCATTCGGTTGAGATGCAAACTCTGTCAAGAACCGTATGCAGATTAGTTGCTTACATACTTTATATCATTACTCTTGTTCATGCATAATCCATGGTGCTGAAGTGAGTGCTGTCCAGAAATCAGTGTCAGGATTTGCCAATTTGAACTTACAGTAAATAGTACTCTTTTTACAACTAAAAAAACAAACCAACAACTCAACATCTTTGTGACCTATGAACTTTTACCATGACAGAGTGGACAGCATTCCACTGGCAGTTATAATCCAAGACATAACCAGAGGCGCGCTGGTTGATGTCACAGCACCTGCCAGTATTGGCTTGAAATCAGTGTTCGCATATTGTCGTTATTTTATCAAGTTTTCTCGTTTATTTCATGCATACCGAGTATTCTGCGTATTTTGGATTCTGCCTGCAAGAAAGTCTTTCTTGAGTGTGTTGTGCCCTGTGTAGACATAGTTTCTAACCTTCCCTAACTGTCTTTGCCACCCCTATAGGCACATGAATTCCTTCTAGAAGATCCTAGGCCAGTAAGGAGTAGTATCAAGAGCTACTCCTGAAGGTGTTATAGAAATAGCCAACTCTTGAAGATGCTATATAAATAGCCAAAGGATGCCCGCAACACTTACATACATTGACCAGTAAAAGTACATACCAATATTCTTTATTTTGCATATATTTAGTCAGTCTATAACTGTATATCAAGAGATTTATTTTGTAACAAGACTGAATTCATGACAATCTGGGTGTTTCTTTTCTAAAATGTTTCATTCATATAATGTTGTACTTTTGTTTCCACTTTTAGGTGATGCCGGATCAGTGATGCTAGGTAAGTCAGATAATTAAAGTAATCATTTTCAAGTCCTCTTACTTTGTCAACTGTTTCAATTCATTGCAAATATCAAATTATTATTCACTCACTAGAGTATTTGCCCGTCATATGACGGGTTGACTGGTTGAAACGTCGCTCACGATTTAAACGTAATCGTCGGTCTTGGGGACTTTCTTCTTTCATGGGAACATGAAATTTTGAAGGACTACTTACCAAAAATATAGGATTTTCCAGTTTTATGACGTCGTGTGGACTGTTATTTGCCCTGTATTGCATGTGACCATTTTATGTTTAGGCTAATCAGTCTTCGCTTCGTCTTTGCTCCTCCTCCTTGTCAACCTGCCGTCAGATCGTGTGCCGTAATGAGGGTGTAATGCCGAGAGGGAGGAAGGGAGGGAGGAAGGGAGTGAGTGAGGGATGTCGGCCAAGGTCCTGTGAGGCATTGGAATGCGGCCAAGGGCCTGTCAGGCATAGAACATTGCAAAGCTTTTATCTTACGATGGACACACAGAACTGGGAAAGTATATAAGAGATTTGCAAAATGAAATGAGAGAAAGAGAAGGATCCTCTAACGCTGGTTTTAGTGCATTCCACAGATGAGGAACAACAGCATGCATGAAGGCACGGAAATGACATGTCTTTTTTGGCAAGGTGGAATAAACAGTCCTTCACGCACACTTGCTCAGTGCCATCGATAGATGCTTGTCCATTTTGTATTAGCGCGTAAAATGAAGAAATATATATATAATACAACTAAATAATTGTGCTATTGTCTACGACTTTTTGCAGCAATTCATGATGCATTCCATGTTGTTCATGTATGTATGTATGTATGTATGTATGTATGTATGTATGTATGTATGTATGTATATATGTATGTATGTATGTATGTATATATGTTTGATAATGGCGATGGCTGTTGACTAGATCGGTCGTTAATGCGGACGCTCCGTTAAAAAGTTAAAAATTATTGTTCCGTCGAATGTAACTTTGGAATTTTTACCTCTTCATCTGCAATGATACTACTCAAGCACAAGAGGAAACGAAGATTTCAGGAAATTTGCAAGTAATGGTCAGGATAAATGCAAATTTCATCATAAATTTCACTGTTTACTCGTGAAGGATGGGCGCTGTGCACTCTGAGGCCGTGTCAGCATGGTCTGGATCATCTACCTGTTAGAACTGAAGTGTGCAAGAAACAATATAAGCTTCAGTTCGACTCAGTTTGACTCCGTTTATCGCCACTTTGTCAAAACATTTGACTCCACATAAGTTTACTAACTTGATAGTAAAATAGTATTGATCTTTGCTCGTAAATTCGCTTGTGACTAGTGACCTCATTCATTTTGGCTTACTCGACTTACGGTCACTTACCCAACATGTCGAAAAAGGGAGCAAAGGTCGAAGAACTGATTGAACTCCTTAAAGATGATAAAGCGACTGAATTCATGATTGATAAGCTGAAAGATTCGTGGTCTTCTGCTATAGAAACAATGTTAGAAAAGAAGATCGACAAAATAATTGACAAGATACTCCTCAAATTGGATCCGATCATCGAGAAAAAAATTAATAACTTGGTGTGCGCTCAGCTTGACGACATACAGTTGAAACAATCCAAACACCAACCTACGCTCACGACTGTCGCAACTTGAGACTGAGGCAAGATTATCGAACCTTGTCTTTCATGGCGTGGAGGAGGCTACTGTCCCTGATGGGTCCAGAGATGCGGCCGAGAAAGAGGCGATTCAGGCCACACTCAACTTGTATGTCCATACGCTTGGACTATCGATCACTGAAGTTGACATTTCCACTGCCTACAGGCTTCCTAGGAAGGGCAAGGAAAAGTTTCGACCCATCAGGGCCAGGAACCTGGTGTACAGGTCTCGGACACATCTGCGCAAGACTTCAATTTTCAGCAATGAACACTTATCGCCTGCCAACGCACAGATTTATGCCAGAGCAAGAAACTTGGTCAAGGAAGGGAAGGCCGCGTCTTCCTGGACAGCAGGAGGGATTGTGTTCTTGATGTTATCAGAGGGTCAAGGGCAAAAACCGATAAAGATCACCTCCCCAAGCGCTCTCTTGAAATTAATTCCATCATCGTCTCTCGCGTCAGGTGCTTCTCCTACCCTCCTCAAGACTGCAGAAATCTCCGCGTCGGGCAACTCTGGATGGGCGAAGTAATCAGTTACCTTCCTCTAGTCTCCAGTGATCTCGGCGTCGATCAACTCTGGTCAAGTAATTTGATCCTTACTTGTCGTATCCATTAACGAAGCTGAATGCTTGTCCTTAGCAACAGTTTCCTGCTTTGGACTTCAGCGACGCTCTCCCTAGTGCAACTTTATGTGAGTTGCCTGTTAAATTCATTGGAGAGAGTTCTCTCATTTGATTGGATTTTCTTTTCTCTTTTATTCCTTTCTTATTAAGAGATGAATGTCTAAATTATGTCTAAATTATGTTTGAATTATTGTTATAATGTAATCTACTCCTTCACTGCGATTAATGCTAAAGCATACTGAACTCATGGATGCAAAATTACTCACATTGTTACTTTCCAAGTTATGTTACGAAGGACTGTAGTAATACTGTACCTGCTCAGAGGTTTCTCGAATACATAAGGGCTTTCTTTTCTAGAAGCTCTCATAGCTAATTGTCTTCTGATTTTGGAGATAACGAGTTAACGTGATTAACTTGCCTAATTCAGAGGTTGATGATTATGAAACATCATGCTTACATGTCTTCATGTTGTTATGGATTGAATGATGCAATCTCATTGAAGTGCAGAAGTTGTCCTGAACTTAGTACTACTTACAATGAATTGCCTATAGGTAACTTAGCATTAGTGATATATTTAGCCTGATAACTGTTTCTAACTTGACATTTGAAAATGACTATTGAAGTTGTAATAATTCATTTAATTGTTGCCTCAACTGATTTCTGAGGTTATTAGTTATTCGGTTATGTTGTTGATTATTCAGTTATTACTGATTTCTCGTTATTTATGTGCGTTCTCCACTAGTTTTTACGGGAAGCTGGAGTGAGCACCACCCCTCACTTCTTAACATGTTCTCGCTGCATGCATTTAGTAGTTCTCCCGATTTAGCGAGTTCTTTAGGTACATTCATTCTTGTAGTTAAGTCTAAATAGATTTATTGCATTTATTGTTGTATTTAAGTTTAATTGGACCCTAATGATTCCTATTTCTTTTCTTTACAAGGTTCTGCTCCTTCTCGGTTATTCCTACATAGTTAATTTACTCTTGATTATGTACTGTGATGCTTCTTATGAAACTAAATTCTCCACTATTATCTTGTGAGTATTTCCTTGCTCCAAGTCTGATGCATGTACTTTGGTTCCTCTAAGATTCCTCTATAATATAGGCCTGTTGTGTAGGCGGTTCCACCGATCTAATGAAATATATGGGAGTGTCTGCTTATCTTTGCCTATCCTGTAAACCTCGTCTCCTCTGCTGGGCTATAGATGTAATAACTGCACTTATCCGATTCTAGCTGAGGATAGCACTAGGCTTTCTTGTACCTGTAATGAGGCTAAATTGGGCTGTATTCTAAATGACTCTTAAGGTGCTTAGGAACTATGGGAGCTTGGACTCGGATGATAGTAATCTGACTTATGCTTCGCATCGTGCTGCGGAAATTGTGGATGGTGATGAGAAGGAAGATGAAGAATTAAGACTAAATGTTAATTCGCAAGGTGCTGTAGGAATTGTTGGTAGTGATGAAGAGAGGGATGACGAAGAATTAAGGCTAAATATTACCTTTACCCAGGACGTTGAGCTCGAAGTATTTTCTCTGAAACTGAAACTAATAATTCAATAGGCAACGGTAGTATAGATCCTGATCAGAACTTATTTAATAACAGTACATGGACTAGTAACTATACTGCCCTTGATAGTCTTAAAAAATGTATGCAAAATGAGAAAAGGAATGATTTTAACTGTACAATGTTACACATAAATTGTAGGAGCATTACTCATAAAATTAAAGACATTATAGATCTCACCGATGGATCAGATGCTCGGTGACGCACAGCGTATATCTCAGCTCTGGATGACCTAACGATCGATCAGCTTTTTGACCTCTACTCATCGACCATGAACCAGCTAATCGACACCATGTTACCGCTTCGAGAAGTAAAGACTCGCAGCAGACCTCTAGCTGTCTGGTTCGATCAGGACTGCAATCAAACACGCCGACGCGCTCGTTGTTTTGAGTGTCGCTACCGTCGGACAAAGGATCACGCTGATCGGTTGACATGGATAAAACAGCTTCGTGATCTCCATCAGCTCTACCGCCGGAAAGAGGCGGCTTATTGGGAAAACCTGGTCTTACAAAATGAGAAAAACCCAAAAAGACTATGGTCATCCATTTCCGGTCTTATGGGACGCTCTTCTCGACCGCCAGAAGACCCCACCTTCTCTGCCAATGACTTCCTGACGATGATTTCTACCAAGATCGATGGCCTTCGTGCTTCTACCTCTGATGCATCTCCGCCTCTGTTTTCGTCAACTGACTCTGTGTTTGACGGATTCCAGCCAATCCTAGAAGCGGATCTGCGTCGCCTGCTTGTCTCTTCGAACTTAAAGTCATGTGAACTAGATCCTCTTCCTCCATTTATCATTACTGACGTTATTGATGACATTGTTCCATTTTTACTTTATTTGTTTAATAGGTCTCTCCTTGAAGGGTATCTTCCCCCTCGCAAAAACGTGCCATTGTGTTTCCCACTCTAAAGAAACCTAACCTGGATCCTAACCTCTGCCTAAACTATCGCTCCATCTCCAACCTCTCCTTCCTTTCTAAGACTCTTGAACGACTTGTTTCTTTGCAGCTTCTCCCTTACCTTGAACGGTCGGGTCTCCTTCCTCCCAGTCAATCAGGTTACAGGGCTTATCATTCCACTGAAACGGTCTTGCTCTCCATACTTTCTGACATTTATTCTGCTATTGATCGATTGGAACTCTCTCTGTTAGCACTCTTTGATGTATCTGCTGCCTTTGACATGGTAGATCATGACATCTTATTGCAGCGACTTGAAACCTCATGTGGCATCCATGGCCTTCCACTTCTTTGGTTCCGGTCTTACCTTGCTGATCGTACGCAAATGGTTATCTGCGGAGACTCCAGAACCCATTGGGTCAGAGTTAAATTTGGGGTGCCACAGGGCTCTGTCTTAGGCCCTCTCCTTTACCTCATATACACGGCTGACATTTCCGCTATATTTGCTAAGCACTTATCAACTGGTCATCTTTATGCAGATGATGCCCAAGCGCTCGTTCATGGCACTCCCTCTGCACAGCTTGCATTAACTGGACGTATTGAGGCTCTCTCACGTGATTTACACCTTTGGCTGTCTTCTAATCGTCTCTCTTTGAACCCAACTAAGACGCAGCTTATATGGTTTGGTACTCGTCAGCAGCTCCTCAAACTAGACTTCCCACTTCTTGCTGAGAAATTATCGTCATTCACTTTTCTCTCTAGTGTCCGTGACCTTGGTGTTGTCCTTGACAGTATGCTCACCTTTTCTGAACACATTGCTAATCTTACCCGTTCTTCTTACTTTCACTTGAGACGGCTTAGAGCAATCCGACGCTCTGTCTCCTCCTCCGTTTTTACCACTATCATCCACGCCTTCATCTGCTCCAGAATTGACTACTGTAATTCTGTTTTGATTGGGCTTCTAAAAGTCCGTCTTTCCCCCCTCCAGACTGTTTTAAATGCTGCAGCCAGATTAATAGCCCGACTTCCTCGCTGGTCTCATATTTCCTCTTTCATGTTCGATCATCTTCATTGGCTTCCCCTTACTGCTCGGATTCAGCTGAAGGTTCTCACTTTAGTCCTTCGGTCCTGTACAGGGTTAGCACCCAAGTACCTCTGTGACATTGTTCGTCTGCCAATTTCAGCTACTTCCCTCCGTCCATTGCGATCGCTTAATCGACATGATCTTCTTGTACCACGAGCCAAAACTCGAGCCTTTTCTTGCATTGGTCCTGCTCTATGGAATCAACTTCCTCCATTGACACGTGCCTCTTTATTAGCTGGTGGCCCAAGTGCCTCGTTCCGCTGTCTTAAAACCTCTTTCTATTCACTGGGTCTTTCGCACTGGGAGCGCCTCTGATTAGCGAATACTGTGAGAGGCGCTTTATAAATGTTTAGATACAATACAATACAATACAATACAATCTCAGGCATCATTGGTTGGTCTCACGGAGACTTGGCTGGAGGAAAATTTATTAGATACTATCCATGTTCCAGGTTTCAAATTTATTGGGAAATCTAGAAAAAGTTGAAGGGGAGGGGGCTTGGTTTCCTCATTAATGAGAGCCTTAATTATCAGATTCTTAATATTAATCCAGGAGGAGTGGAGTTTAATACTTTTGAAAGTCTATTTATTAGACTGGATTTTAAAAAGTGTTCCCCAATAATTGGTGTAATGTATAGACCTCCAGGTCAGGGCCTAAAGGACTTCTTGGGGGAATTTGATCAATTGTTGTTAAACCTCAAATCTAAATCCAGGGATATCATACTGCTCGGAGACTTTAACATCGATCTGTTAAAAGTCAATGATCATAAGGAAACAAATATCTTCTACAACAGTTTAATCTCCTATCATTATCTCCCTGCGATCACAAAGCCTACTAGAATCTCCCCCAGCTCCAAAACCTTGATTGATAATATCTTCAGCACAACTTGGTCTAAACTACAGCTAGCTAATATTATTATATCTGACATCTCAGATCACTTACCCATTCTTGCGCAATTTTCCTTTGAAAATACGTAGGCCTATGCTAAAGAGAGTAATTATTTGGAACGAAGATACGTAACTTCAGGCGGTCTTGAAAAATTCTCTAAGACGCTTAGTGAGAAGAACTGGGACCCAGTTTTGTCTTATTGTAATCAAGGTTTAATTGATGAAGCTTATGAAACCTTTATTCATAGCTATATGCAATTATGCATGCCTATAACGATACTTTTCCCCTTCGAAATGTATTTAAGGAAAATAAGACCAAGTATAACAATCCATGGATGAATCCGGGATTACTTAAGTCCTGTAAGAAAAAAAACCAGTTATACATTACTTATCTGAAAAATTCCAGCCCTGTTAATAAGAAAAAGTTTACCACGTATAGAAATAAATTTAAATCCTTAAGGATAATTGCAGAGCGTAACTATTATGCTGCAGAGTTTCTTAAGCACCATGGTGATTTAAAAGCTACTTGGAAGCTAATTAGATCGGCTCTCCAACTTGATAGTGGTCGAAACAAAATTGACTCACTAGTAATTAACGATAATAGAGTGGAAGATCCTGAGCAAATGGCAAACAAATTTAACGACTACTTCATAAACCTTCCCAAGGATTTACCCTAAAAAATACCTGACTCCTCTTCATATAAAGATTACCTACCGTCATCTAACTTATCCTCTATGGGATTAGAATTAACCTCCGCTGAGGAGGTTATGAAAATTGGGACTGCCTTAAAAAAACCATACGAGGGGACTAGATGACATAGATCCTTACTTAGCTTTACCAAATTTGCACTTGGTTATCCACCCGTTGACGGAAATTATTAATTGCTCTTTAACGAATGGGATTGTACCGAATTCATTGAAAGCTGCTAAGGTTGTGCCTGTACTTAAAAAGGGAAATAAGGAAAATCTTGAAAATTACAGGCCAATATCAATCTTGCCATTCTTTGCGAAATTTCTTGAAAAAATTATGTATTGCAGGCTTAACTCCTATATTCTAAAGGTCAATGTTATTCATCCCTCCCAGCATGGATTCCAAGCTGGCCACTCCACTTTCATGGCACTACTGGACATGGAAGATAAAATTACAAAAGCAACTGATAATAATGAGTATTCCATCGGGGTTTTTGGTCGATTTAGCTAAAGCCTTTGACACAGTCGACCATACTATACTACTGAATAAAATGAGTAATTATGGAATTAAAGGAAATCAATTGAAATGGTTTAAGTTACCTTGAATGTCGTACTCAAAGAGTATGCTGTAATGGTCTACTCTCGGCTCCTGGTCATATCACCTCTGGAGTTCCCCAAGGGTCTAACTTGGGTCCACTCCTGTTTTTAATTTACATTAATGATCTGGCTAAGGTTTCATCTGTACTCTATTTCATATTGTTTGCAGATGACACGAATATCTTCTATTCCAATAGTTCTTGGACTTCCCTCTTGGAAACAGTAAATAATGAACTCTCTAAAGTTAATAAGTGGTTTATAGTAAATAAATTAACACTTAATGTTGAAAAAACATATTACATTATATTCAAATCTCACAGAAAAATTAAACCAATTAATTGGTCGATATCTCTTGATGATGTTCCCATTACCAAAGTGGACTCGACCAAATTCCTTGGTGTCTACATTGACCAGCATCTAACCTGGACAACTCATGTTAATTATATTTCCTTAAAAGTGGCGAAAAATATTTGCATTGTTTCCAGAGTGGCACATCTGCTCCCTAAAAATATTAGACTTAACCTATATTAGGCCTACTCGCTGATTTTCCCTTACCTTAGCTACTGCAACTTAATCTGGGCTTCAAATTATGAATCTCGTCTCCATAAACTAGTCATTTTACAAAAGCGGGCAATTAGAATGATTGTAGGTGCTGGAAGAAGTACTCACTCGGAACCCATTTTTAAAGAACTCAATCTCCTGAACTTAATGCAGATTAGAAATTTCCAGATTGGAATTTTGTTTTACATGTATGAACATGGTTTACTTCCAGTTATATTTGAGGGGTACTTTACACTTGCTTCTACACTTCATGAACATTATACAAGAAGTTCTATACTATATCGTCCTGCAAATGCTCGTACTAACTTAAGACTCTTTAGCATAAAATCTATAGGTCCAACAATTTGGAACTCAATTCCCTTGGTTATTCGGTCTTCAAAAAATAAATACGAATTTAAAAAACGATTACGATTTTTTTCTCTCATCTTCTGAAATAGCCTTATAGAATACTAGCCCACCAGACTCACGCTTTGATCATTGTTAGCGTCCTGCTCTAGCCCAGCTTAGAACTCCTTTTTCTGTTTCTTTTCCTTAATAGTTAAGAATAGTTAAGGCTCTGCAGATATTGTGCATTCTTTTCGTTACTGATCCTTATATTTCTCCGGCTCGGAATGAGCTTTACATAAGAATACTTATATGCCATCATAATTCTGTGAACTTGATTGAGATGGGTTACCCTACCTAGCGGGATTAACATCCCTTTGGGGGCGCCCATTGCCATTGATGACAGATATTGTTGCAGTTGCTCCTAATTCTTGGATGGTTTGATTTAGTTTGTATATATAGTCTGTATAGAAACTTCAGATAATTACTTTAACATGTTTCAGTTTTGTATATATGTTACAGGGAATGTGTATTTGCAGGGAATATGTATATTCCCTGAAAATGTCAGGGTATATGTATATTCCCTGATTCACTCAGGGAATGTATATGTTACAGGGAATGTGTATTTTCAGGGAATATGTATATTCCCTGAAAATGTCAGGGTATATGTATATTCCCTGATTCACTCAGGGAATGTATACATTCCCTGAAAAAACCAGGGTATATACATATTCCCTGAAATCTTCAAGTGATTTCTATACACATTCCCTGAAAGCTTTCAAAGACACAGCAACATAAAGTCAACAGTAGGCCTAGTGCCTAGCTAGGGTTATAATTGGTCTGAGTGCCATACAAGACACACAAGCTTTTGCAGCGATCGAGTTAAGAGTCAAGAAGAAAACTTCAGTAGAGGTAGGCAAAGCATGTTGTGTTATGGATTTCAATCTCGTTTTCAATCTGGTTTCAAATATCATATAGTCACTATAGTGTAATACAGCACTTAATTCAGACTTCATTTCTGGTCAAAACTCAATCGCTGCAAAAGCTTGTGTGTCTTGTATATGGCACTCAGTTCAGGGCCATTTTATACTAAACGGAAAAAATCTTTCTTCTATGAAGTGAGATGTTGTTTATTCTGAAGATTTGATTCTATATTTACGTACAGTTATTGAACATATGGGCGTTTGCGCATCAAAGGAGGTACGTAGGACTATTAACTTCCAATTCGCTACCAATTAGCTACTAATTATAACAATAACAAACTAATCAACTGATTATTAACACTTCAAAGCTAATGTGAAATGCATATTGATTAATATGGGGGCATATGCGCATCAAAGGAGGTACGCAGTGATAGAACCTTCCAATTAGCGACCAATTATAACCATAGCTAAGTACTAGGCCTACTGTTGACTTTATGTCGCTGTGTCTTTGAAAGCTTTCAGGGAATGTGTATAGAAAATACACATTCCCTGTAACATATACATTCCCTGAAAAAACCAGGGTATATACATATTCCCTGAAATATAGAATCAAATCTTCAGAATAAACAACATCTCACTTCATAGAAGAAAGATTTTTCCGTTTAGTATAAAATGGCCCTGAACTGAGTGCCATTATACAAGACACACAAGCTTTTGCAGCGATTGAGTTTTGACCAGAAATGAAGTCTGAATTAAGTGCTGTATTACACTATAGTGTCTATATGATATTTGAAACCAGATTGAAAACGAGATTGAAATCCATAACACAACATGCTTTGCCTACCTCTACTGAAGTTTTCTTCTTGACTCTTAACTCGATCGCTGCAAAAGCTTGTGTGTCTTGTATGGCACTCAGACCAATTATAACCCTAGCTAAGCACTAGGCCTACTGTTGACTTTATGTCGCTGTGTCTTTGAAAGCTTTCAGGGAATGTGTATAGAAATCACTTGAAGATTTCAGGGAATATGTATATACCCTTGTTTTTTCAGGGAATGTAGACATTCCCTGAGTGAATCAGGGAATATACATATACCCTGACATTTTCAGGGAATATACATATTCCCTGAAAATACACATTCCCTGTAACATATATACGTTTCGGTTTCACGTTCTTATAGTAGTCTTGTCTATAACTGCTTCTATTGTCTTTATTTCTGATTGTCATCGATAGCAATAAAGAGATGGATTGATTGATTGATTGATTGATTGATGTATGTATGTATATATGTATATATCAGGTTGAGGAACCTCTACAAACAGCAACGCGCAGCCGTCAGAACGGATAACATCACCTCTGACTGGTTCCGCGTTAAGATAGGCGTTCGGCACGGTTGTAACATCTCTCCTTGCCTATTTAACATCCTAGCGGAACAAGTGATGCGTAAGGCACTTGACGGGTTTATGGGTGGCTTCAGAATTGGCGGTAGGATCATCAGTAATCTTAGATATGCGGATGACATCCTCTTGATTGCTACATCACTAGAAGAACTTCAGGAGCTCGTCAGTAGAGTCGAAGTCGCTGCCGATGAGTACGGTTTAAAGATAAATGCTTCAAAGACGAAAGTTATGACCAACATCGATGAGGTCCTTGAGGTTTTCGTTACAGGCGTTGGGCTCAAACAAGTTGATAACTTTACATATCTGGGTAGCAAAATTTCAAGCGACGCAAAGAGTTCAGGAGATATTAAGTCCAGGCTGGCCATGGGTATGGCAGTCATGGTGAGACTCACGAAGGGCTGGAAAAACAAATCCATCAGCACCCAAACCAAGCTCCGCTTGATGAAATCCCTGGTGTGGTCAGTCGCAACCTATGGTTGCGAATCATGGACGCTAAAAAAAGCGGAAGAAGGGCAAATTCAAATTTTTTAGAATAAATGCATTCGAAAGCTTTTGCACATCTCCTGGACGCTCAAGCTTACTACAGAGCAAGTTTATCGGCTGGCTAGAACTTCCCCCGAACTCTTGGGTTCCATCAAGGCTCGCAAACTTTCCTATTTCGGTCATATCATCAGGCTCCCTCAGGATTCCTTGGAAAATGCCATCATGCTGGGTCACGTTGAGGGGTATCGACGCCGTGGAAGACCACGAATTAACTGGATAGACAACATTCTTTCCTGGTCCCATCTTTCTGGATCTTATCTTCTCGCTGCTGCACGCAATAGGCGTCAGTGGAGAACCCTAGTCCATGCATGTGACCAACCGTCGCGCAGCGACGTCGGTGTTTGACATGACATGACATAGTAGTCTTGTCTATAACTGCTTCTATTGTCTTTATTTCTGATTGTCATCGATAGCAATAAAGAGATTGATTGATTGATTGATTGATTGATTGATGTATGTATGTATGTATGTATATATCAGGACACTTAATATAGCGCATTTCAAGTACATCAGAGAATCACTGCATCTATGACTTTCTAACAGATCCAAACAATTGATTTTTTAGACAGTTTGCAGATATATTTATGCAGTGCAAAGTCAAAGGCGAGTAACCTACCTAAATGCAATGGGAGAATACCATTTTAACACTTCATTTGGTGAATGAAGGACTAATGTTAAACAGTGTTGCATTGCAGAACCTATGACAAGCAAGGATATTAATGCAGTCATTTTAGCATTTCATTTGGAGAATGAAAGCCTTATGTTAAACAGCGTTGTGTTGCAGAACCTATGACAAGCGAGGATGTTAATGCAGCTATTCTAAGAAACAACACCGAATTCTTCAACCAACATATCCGACTAAGAGGCGTCGTAAACAAACTGCATGCTGCCGATATCCTATCAGACGAAGACACGAGATACATCAAGACGTTGGAACATACCAGTGAGAGAGTTGACGAGATGTTGAACATCATCAGGAATGCGTCTTCCGAGAACTACAACACATTCGTCTCGTATCTGCGTGAGAGTGGCCAGACCCTTGTTGCCGACGTTGCAGAGAAGGGTGGCAGTGAGTATTCTTTGCACTTTAACAGCACGTTCTATCCCCCGTCTGCCCTCCCAGGATTCTGACCTGGCTGCGAAAGTGGCCCAACAATTAAGCTAACCATGGCAGCATTTCTATGGGTATTGGAAAGAACCCATACGAGTCCTGAAAGGTTACCATATGGGAGCATTGGTCCTATATGGACTCCATGTCGGCGGCAGGCTAGCAGGGTTAACGGACTCTTATGGGCTGGATTTGATATGACGCTGATGGTAATATTTCCCCAAGGCTGCGGCATGAGGGTTAAAAGGACCAAATTGGTAGCACAGTTTTAGCAAACAGAGTCATGAATTATTGCTGTTTTTACAATAAATATGTAGCAAAAATCTTTCGTCATTTAATTTTCTTTCTGTTAAATAATAATTTTTTAATAATAATAATAATAATAATAATTATAATAATAATCTTTTTCTTTATTGATTCAAACCGACAAACGCAGTAAGATTACATTGAGACATGACAGTACAATTATCAATATCTTAACTAAACACACATGGCAGCCATGCAAGGCGCCCTCCCAAGGGGGTTGCAGGAATCTAACTGCGTACTGCTGCTCTCCTGCTGCTCTCCTGGCCATGAGTGTTACCATTACTCTGTCCCACTCCCCAATAGCTGATTATATTTTTTTGTTTAACCATTATTTACTTTTCTTAAAATGTCTCACGTTATTTAAATTTAATTGTGTTGTGATTGCAAATATATTTTAAGTATTTTAGCTATATATTTAGTACTTCACTAGCAATAATAGTCTTTTCAATTTTTTTTTTTAATATTTTCTGTTTTATTCTATACCCCAATCGTTATTAGATGTACAAGAATATTGGATTCAAGCGTTTATAACGAGCTAATTCCGCTCATCAGTGTTTTGTATGTTTGCTTTCTATAGTGGTATTGAAGATTAAAGTAACTCATCGTGAATCAATGGAAAGTCTTGAAGAAGTGGAATCAATGGAAAGTCTTGAAGAAGTGGAAAAGCAAATTGTTGAGAAACTCAACCAGTTGCAAGACAAAGCTATTCCAAAGAGTGAGGAAGTGTGGCGCTTTCTGAGTCAGTTGAAGAGAGCCAACATTGAGATCGTTAGTTCCCAGCATGAAAAAGGCATCGTCATGTGGTGCTGGTGTCGATCACTGTCAGCTCTTAAAACATTCGAGGATCTTAGTGTGTCGGACGTGAAACAACCGAACCTGCTGAATGGTCTCTATAGCCTGTTGTTACCTGGAAAAAACGTACCCACGATAAGCAGTGTTTACCTGGAGAATCACGAGGAAGAAATCGGTAAGATCTCTTAGCAGTCTAATGCATGTATCAGATTTGTAAGAACAGCGAATATCAATGCAAGTTCTGCTTAATCTCTTTTTCTTAACTCATAAGTGACAACTAAGGATTGATATCACTAAGGCACTTTATCATTTCATGAGTTTCTTTTCATTTGCATCATGTTGTGTCTTTTCCTCTGAAGTAAGGAAAGTCAACAGATCATTTAGAGATGCGTTCCTGGGTTTTAATTGCCCTTTAGGTGACATTCAGGCACGAGAGTAAAAACGAGTAAAAACTGATAACTTATGGATTCTAGACTGCTTTAAGATAGATTTTGTTTGAGGAAACCCACGTTGTCTCGCAGCTTCTGATTTTTAGAAGTGTGCGATTGCTTTAAAGAAAGGTTTTCAGTTTGATTGAATTCTTGTATATCTGAGAAAATACATATTCCAAATAATATAAACAAACTGCAGAGATGCTTTCATACATTGTTATGATACTGAGTGGATATTGACAGACAGGCAGAAATAAATTATTTTTTACTGAGAGGTATCGCTGATTATTTATTTCCTTGCTGAAGGGTGTATTTCAATTTATCAGTTCTGTTTTTGTTGCTGTTTCTTTTAGTTTGTGGGAGATCTAATAACATTGACAGTAAGATCAGCTTTACAATTAAAGAACGACAGGTACTCGGTGTTGCAATACTCCAGGCAAAGATTTGCATTCTCTGTCAGAGTCCAAATGCAATTGTTGTTTACAAAGAGGAAGACTTGACGAAGCCAAGTGAGGAATTGCCTCTTGATGATATTGTTACTCCTATGGACATGGTATACTCCAAAGAATCCAACTGTCTCTACATCACTGACAAGGGCAGAGCTACTGTCTTGAAGATTGCCTTCCCATCATCTGAAAATAAAGTTGATCGATGGCTGGATTCTGTAGCTGCTGACCCGTTCACGCTCTCAGTGACCAGCGATGGACGTGTAGTGATGGTCAAACGAGGTTCTCCATCTAGTCTTGAAATCTACCATCCAGATGCCCATCTACTTCTCCATCTGAATTTACCATCTCCCATGTTAAAACCTAATCATGCCGTGGAAACATCCCAGGGAAACTTGGTTGTGTCCTACGATGAAGATGATGGAGTTCAAGGGGGAATATGTGAGATCACAAAAGAAGGCCAGTTAATTTCACGGTTTGATTCAATGTTTGAATCGATTAACGGCATTGCGGAATATGTGAATACGCTTCTTGCTCTGCTCGCCAAACCGAAGTCCATAAGCTTTAACTACTTGGCCATAGACGACAAAGATCAGGTGTATTCTTGTGATATTGTCAATGGTGAGCTCGCAGTCTTCGACTCTCGGCTCTTCCTGTTAGAGAAAGGAATATCTGGTCTAAATGCTGTGCATCGTGTGCTGTACTTCAAAGAGAAGATGCAGTTGGTGGTTATAAACGGATTACAAAAAACTATATCTCTATCTTAGTCATGAAATGAATTGTTAGTTGTATTTATTGTTAGTATGTATACATTTTAACTGTGTTTATTAGGTTTCCGTACACTACAGTGCGATTAGCAATTGGTTAATAAAGAATTTTGTATTTCAAAACTTGTAAAGCACCTCTACCCAATGCCCACCAATCAGAGGCGCTCCCAGTGCGAAAGTCTCCGGGAATAAAGGCAAGGTTTAAGGCCGTGGAAATATGTGGCAGGGCCAGCAGATAGCAGGTTGGTACGGACTGAAGGGAGAGTTGATTCTATAATAAAAGGCCAATACAAAGGCACGGGACTGGGTCATTGCAGTTCGCACACGGGAAACGAACAGCCCAAGACGATGAAGGGAGCGGAGCGGGCGAAGGGAGCCAGCCGAGATGGGCCGACGTATGGAGTTGCAGAGGTATTTAGGGGGCAAGTCCCAGGTAAGATCGGCATTTGAGGATAAGTAACACCCCCCCCCTCTCTTCAGCTGGATGCGGGCAGCAAGAGGGAGGCAATGAAGGATTCTCAAACATGAGCGTGAAAATACGAGACGCGCGGGAGACTGGCAGTTAGCCTGGCTGCTGTATAAAGAACCGATTACAGAGGGGAGAGACGGACTCTAGGGAGGACAAGTAAAAGAGAATTGCTGTGTACTTGTTTTGTTTAGACAGAAATGATCTATTACGAATTATTTGAAAGGTACTAATAATCATTGTCATGATCATTACTAAACAAGAGACATGTGAAAGCTTCTGTTTGAACGAATGCTTGTAACTTTTGTACTCGCAGCATCGGATATGACTGCTGATACGAATGATATATAATCCGCAATTCAAGATTTTATGTGATGTGTTTGGATTGTTTTGAACTTTGATGAACTATGACGATAAGTCTACAACAAAGGAGAAATTTGTGAAAGATTTTTTGATTGTTATTGCCTTCCACAGATGTTGATGTACCGCTGTAGGCGTTTATGTGTGTATGCATAACAGTTACTCATGGATTCATATACATTTTGTCCAACACTTGCATGCCGCCATACACACGTGTACGTACATACATATGTAAAAGCATGCATACATGCAGCACTTGGTTAACCCGTTAATCACCACGTCCTTTTAAAAGGACACTAATATTTACTTACTTATTTTTTAGATCACTTCAAATTATTTCATAATTTTTGTTTTCTGGCGTCTCACTGATGTTGTTAAACAAATATCTATGTAAAAATTTATAGAAGTTTTAGATTTTGTTTGTGTTTTTAACACTCAAAGTTGTGAAATTTTGGGATCCAGAAATGGCGCCCATCAAGAAGAAATAGTAATTTATTTTTACTATTCAGCTATTACATAAAATAGTTTTCTTTTGAGTTTTGAGTAGCTATTATATGACTACGTTCCTTTACCATTTCATTTTCCCAAACAACAGTTTTTTCATTTTGGAAATTTTTGACGAAAACTTGCCGTCCTTTTAAAAGGACGCTGAGCACATATGGTACCATTCTATGGGTTTTGGTTCAATGTGCAAACCATCACTGACAGGCTTACGTTTTGGTCACTCATCCTTATTCATGTCAAAAATTTCAATCTTATTTTCATTCATTCCTTTATTCAATAACTTTTTATAGCGCCCCTTCAAGATGTCTACTCAGAAGCGCTCCCAGCCCAGCCCCAGCGATAAAGAAGAGTTTTCAAACGCTGATAAAAAGTACACGAATTATCCCTACGCAGGACATGTGGTTTCAAAGAGAGTCCATTTCAGATAGAAGGCCCATCCACCGTGAAGACCCCACATTGCATTGTCGAGGTCATCTTAGTTCAGTGGCACGACAGAAACATTGTTACACTGGCATCAAACTGTCATTCTGCAGCACCACTAGGTCAAGCACGGCGTTGGTCAAACAAGGACAAGAAGGCCATGTTTGTCCCTCAGCCACATGTGGTCAGTGCCTACAACAGATTCATGGGTGGCGTCGACCGTGCT
Organism: Allolobophora icterica; assembly: GCA_963556255.1. Classification (NCBI taxonomy): domain Eukaryota; kingdom Metazoa; phylum Annelida; class Clitellata; order Crassiclitellata; family Lumbricidae; genus Allolobophora; species Allolobophora icterica. The sequence continues at coordinate 3,856,895 of OY744604.1, read as the reverse complement.
GACCAAAACATTGCAACCTACCGGATTTTTATCCGGACTAAGAAGTGGTGGTGGCCAGTCTTCTCCTTCTTAGTCAGTGAATCCGCTAACAACGCTTGGATGCTCTATAGACATGGTCATTCCAGTGCAACTGAGAAACTTGATCTGGAATTTATACGGCGCATTGTCAATGTATATCTTCTGAAATAGGCCTGCTCAGAACGGAAGCTTGTATACTGCAGAGGAAGCGAGTGCTGCCAGAGGTGAGATATGACCACATGGATCACACATCGAAAGCATTCCAAAGCAGATGAGGTGTGGACATTGTGGCAAGAAAGTTTCACGTCAGTGTAGTAAATGTCTTGTTGCTTTACATGTCCACTGCTTTGCTGCCTTCCACAGTCAATGAACTGAAATATATATCACCATCACACCATGCTGAAAGTTGAGACATTGGAGTCGATTGGACTTTGCCAGTATTCACTGCATCCTGACAATTCGTACGGTTTATGATTTTGTCGTATAACGTGTGTTCTTCAGAATGCTGTTCGCAACTGGGTAATAATAATATAATAATATTTATTCTTTAATTAAGCGCCTGCAAACGCACTGCGCTGTACATGTACATGTTATGCGATAAACCTTAACTACTAACAGAACAGACAGCCTGCAATACACGCAGTCTTGTTGTCAAGACCTTAAACCTCAAGACCAAGACCAAGACCTTGAACCTCAAGACCAAGACCAAGACCTTGCAACCAATAAAGCTATGTTTTCAAATTTTTGGTCCTAGTGTACTTTTATTACTAGGACTCAATGTGCAAAAGCACATCAAAATCTGGCCACTGAATAAAAAGTGGTCATTAACGGGTTAAATTCAACCGGATCTTTGATCTAATTTGAGATCCCTAATCTGCACTCAGATTCGCCAGTAAAGAAAGAACATCCATCAACTAAATGTGATTTTGATTTCGACAATATGCAAGAGAGGACATCCTTTCGTGCCCCCTTTTGTTTAATTTAAACTGTTTAAAAGTCGTTTTGTTAATCGGTGTATCTTTAGTTATGTTAGTTATATATTTATGCATATATAGTATATATGCTTAGTTGTAGTCCCCGGCGCCGCCGCCATCCGCCGCCGCCGTTAAGCCCTCAAGTCGAAACCAGTCGCTAAGCTATCGACTGCTATCGACTTCATTCACAATATTTTGCTTGTTGTTATAATCGCGGTTTCCAAGTAAACAATGACAGAACAGTGCTTATACTTCTTGACAGCTGATAACATAATCAGTTGTATTTCCATGTTGCTGTCTATCAATGCAAATAATATCTATGCAGCTACCGGAACTGAAATTTTCCAGTTACTGAAACGAACACGGAATTTTTTTCAGAATTGAAACTGTAATAAAAACTGAAATTATTTCCGAACTGAAGCTTGAACTTAATTACGAGCCAAAAACTGAATTAAAACTGAAACTGTAATTATTTCCAAAACTGAAATATCACTGCCTTGGACTTAGTGGTTTGCTTTATTCCTTTTCTAAACACTCAAATGCGTCAAAAATTCGTATTAGCATTAATTTTCACAGTCATCGGGCATGCGCATATGAAGCGGAGCCAATGTAGGACCCATATTCCCATAGTGAACCCTTATAGAGTTCATATGGGTTCATAGGCGTAGACTCTGGGAGGAAGCCGGGGCACGTGCACCCCCCAATAATTGAGATGGACTTACACCATATGCAACAAGTGTAGAATGAATAACCAAGCCCCCCGAATATTTTGGACAAGTTTACGCCAGTGTGTTGGTCCCATCTAATTTCCACGGAAATGATGGCACGCTCAGTAAAGTATGCGGTAAAATGAATTTTATTGTTAGATAATCAGGTATAACATACCAGATTGCATGAGAAGTCGATAACAAGTCGATAAGTCAGTCGATAAGTCTAAGCGACTTAGTCAGTCGATAAGCATGCGACTTAGTCGACTGAGTCGCTAAGTCAGTCGCTAACTCATCAAGTCAGTCGCTTACACCTTAGCGACTGACTCCGGGTACTACTTAGTTGTGCATGTGTGACTTTATCATCTTCTCATCTTATAGTTTATTTTAAAAATGTATGTAATCACTGTATACAATGTATGTGCGATTGTCAGATGCAGATTAAGACTACTTACTTACAAAGCATCAGCTTATTATCGAGCGCTGAGTCGTATCATAGGTGTCGTCCACGGATATATGTCCAGTGGAGGTCCTAGTACGAGCCTTACGGCGGGTTTCGTTGAGGACGAGAAAAGCTTGGAAGGCAGAGGATCGGATGGATTAAGGTAGGAATTCTTGAAGAAGTGAGATTTCAATTTTGAGTGGAAAGCCTGTGGAGTGAAGCCATTAGACGGTGGGTCAGTGGCGATACTGGCGGAGGAACTGAGAATATACTGAATTCAGGAGGAAGTTTGGTTCAGAGTTAAGGTGCAGTGTGGGATAGCTTATATGGATCGGTTAGAGACCTTGAGGCGAGTAGTAGTGACTGGAGGGCGGGAGAAGTGATATATTGGGGATGATCTAATGTCCCGGGGAGGCTGGATGGTGTAGAGTTCGCGAAGATACTTTGGCTGTGAGTATTGTAGTGAGTTGTAGATTAGTGATAGGACTTTGAAATGGATGCGCTCAGGGATTTTCAGCTAGTGCATGTAGTGATTGAAGAACGGGAGCAATATCGTGATGCTCGGGTGTTCTGGTGACAACTTGGGCGAGTGAATGTTAGACGAGTTGTAGACGCTTCATTTGGGTGGAATCGAGGTTGAGGAAAAGGGAATTACAGCAATGAAGTTTAGAGTGAACAATGAAGGTAGCCATAGTGTATGCAGTTTTAAAGTCCAGCACCGGACGAATGCGGCGGAGGTCGCGAATAGGCATGAGGCAGGGGCGCGACAGGTTGGAGATGTTATCAGAGAAGGATAGACGTGGATCAAAGGTAATGCCAAGTCTGCACACGGGTGAGGCGGAGGTGAAAATGGGAGATGAAGTGTTGATGGGTATACGTGTTTGGAAGGGTCTGGGATTTTATTGTTCTGCTCTGGGAGACCAAAGATAATAAATTCGGTTGGCAGGGTTGAGACAGAGGAGGTTGGTGTACATCCATTTAGAGATTAGGTTGACCACATAGATATAATTTGTATTGTATTGCATATGAACATTTATAAAGCGCGTCTCACAGTGTTCGCTAATCAGAGGAGATCCCAGTGCGAAAGACCCAGTGAATAGAAAGTGGTTTTAAGGCAGCGGAACGAGGCACTTGGGCCACCAGCTAATAAAGAGGCACGTGTCATTGTAGGGCGTTGATTTCAAAGAGCAGGACCAGTGCAAGAAAGGCTTGAGTTTTTGTCATCGTGGTCCTGGCTCGTGGCACAAAAAGATCATGGCGATTAAGCGATCGTAATGGACGGAGGAAGCAGCTGAAACTGGCAGACGAACGAGGTCACAGATGTACTTGGGCGCTAAGCCTGTATATGGTCGAAGGACAAAAGTGAAAATCTTATGAATCCGAGCAGTAAGGGGAAGCCGATGAAGATGATCGAACAAGAAAGAGGAAATATGAGACGATCGAGGAAGTCGGGCTATTAATCTGGGCGCAGCCTTTAAAACAGTCTGGAGGGGAAAGACGGACTTTTGGCAGAACAATCAAAAGGGAATTACAGTAGTCAATTCTGGAGCAGATGAAGGCGTGGGTGATAGTGGTAAAAACGAAGGAGGAGACAGAAAGTCGCATTGCTCTGAGCTGTCTCAGGTGAAAGTAAGACGAACGGGTAAGATTAGCAATGTGTTCAGAAAAGGTCAGCATACTGTTAAGGATACCAAGGTCACGGACACTAGAAAGAAAAGTGAATGACGAGAATTTATCAGTAAGAAGTTGGAAGTGCGTCTTAGATGGGTTCAGAGAGACAGACAGACAGACAGACAAACAGACAGACAGACAGAGAGACGATTAGAAGACAGCAAAAGGTGTAGTAGAGCAATGGAGGAGGAGAAAGAGCTGGGAGAAGGATATGAAGAGTTGGGTGTCGCCTGCATAAAGATGTCGTTCAACAGAAGAGGAATTTATTAGATGACTCAGAAGTGCAGTGTAAAGGATGAAGAGAAGTGGCTTTAGGACGAAGCCTTGAGGAACACCACATTAGAGTTGGAAGGGTTGTGAGGAGAGCCTGGAGGCTTTGACAGTGAAAGAGGAGGAAGACAAATAAGACTGGAACCAGAGTAGAGTAGCGTCAAAGACGCCAAACCAAGAGAACAGCCGAAGGAGAAGTCGGTTCGTTATCTGTGGTATCCAAAGCGGCAGGGATGTCAATGTAACGGAGACTTGTTGATGACTTTCAGCAGAGACCAGTTTATTATACTGAGAGACTAGCAGAGTTTCTGTGAAGCGGTGTTAGTAAAACCAGATTACTGTGGGTTGAAGACCGAGTTACAAGAAAGGTAGTCATTCAGTCGGGCAAAGACAGTGCTTTCGGTTAGTTTAGAGAAAAATGAAAGATTGGAAATGGGACGATAGTTTGAGGGGTTTTCATGTCAGCTTTTTTACGAAGGGAGCGTCGACAGTGCTTAAAGACGGTGAAAAGCGACCATCAGCAAAGAAAGAGAGAGGAAGGTTGATTATTTTGGTGATGACAGGATCCAGGACAGAGGCACAGCTTTTGTGAAGAAAGGCGGGAATAGGATCGAAGTAACATTGTTTGTTTTTGAAAGAATTTAGAGGCGAGCACTTCTGATTCATAGGTTGGAAGAACAAATAGGAGAGAAGACTGAGAGGCAGGAGGGTGGGATTCATATGAGGCACTGGTTCGGTGTTAGAGTAAGATGCAGAGCTGGATTGTGAATCGAGTAGGAATTGCAACGGATTGCGAATAGAAATGAAAGGATGCGATTTTATGAGAGGATATGTGGAAACTGTATCAGCGATAGAGGGAGAGGGTAAGGAGAATGAGGAGAAAGACTTACGATGGAGAAGATAGTTAACGGTTTTCCAGAGGCGTCTTGGATTTGAAGAGCTGGAGTGGATTATGTGACGAGTAGACTTAATCGCCTACTTGTTCTTAGCGCCAGCAATAAGTTTGTGGTATTTGTTGGTGACAGATTTGAGGGTTGTAAGGGCTTTTGTGATGAGGATAGTGAATAACGGCTATAGTTTCGTCAGATAGGCTGAGGTTTTAGATATGAAGTTCCTCCATCTTTCGACGAGCAATTTAACCACTGCATGCTTATCAGATCAAATCATTTTATTGCAACCCAAAGCATCGGTACATCCATATATGCACATGCATATTATGGATGTACCGGTATACACACACATATGCTGTTAGGTCCTGCCGAGCATAGAAGCTGGGCAGAAGGAATAGTAGGTCCGGTCCAGTTCATGGGCGGCCGCAGGAGTTTTTGTAAGGGGTGAAATAATTTTCAGGGTGCAATATATTATTGTGCGGGGGAGAAAAATGACGTTTTTGCATAGGCCTAGCATTGCCATTCATGAACACAGAAGACATGACAACTTTAAAAATAAATAATGGTCAAGGACTTTACCTAAATAATTAAATGTTTTTCGCATTGAAAATCTTGTTGAGACTGTTGTAATAATCATGATAATCAAAATATTTTACTTTTGTAAAATACGCGCAAATTCCAGGGATGCAAATGCATCCTTGTTCCCATATGCGGATGCCTATGGTCCAGTTAAAGAATGTTAGTTATTTTGCCACCAGGCGAGAAAATGAATTCTGTAAAAGCCAAAACATTCTGTTAGGGTTTATTCTGTCGAGACCTGTTTCTTTTGAGCTGCAAAGACTCCAATATTATAGTTTTTCGATAAAGGTGAATCCTATTAGGAATTGACTTCGTGATTCTCTATCTGGGGTAGGGACGTTAGGCCTAATCGTTAAATCGTACGACAGACAGAGCTGCTCTGTTTTGATGAAAGTCGCTTTTTTCGAAATGTTGAACAGTTTTAGAAGCTGCTGTTCGTTGAAGCTGCGGTTTGTAGTTTTTATTTTATTTTAAGTTATTCAAAACTGGTTGTTATCGTCCCCAGACAACTTCCAACAAACATACACGCAAACATGCATGCATACATATTAGGGCTGTACCGAATATTCGCTTCGTATTCGCTTCGGGGCCGAATAGTTGGCCAAACAGCTATTCGGTATTCGGCCGAATAGTAGCGGTCGGACCGAATACGAATAGTGGTCACGTGACATCTGTTTGCTGCATAAGCGGCTGCTATAGCGAGTGGACTGAAGTAACTCTCTCATTTATATAATATATGCTGTGGTTGCAGCCAGGCGTTGCCTGCTGCCTGGACCGATGTATCGCAGTGTCAGTAGTCTCATTCTTTGTAAGCTTATACAGTGATTGAACGTTAACGTATTTTTGAATGTTGTCGGTAGACCTATTTTCTACACTATTCGTACTCGTATTCGGCTTAATAGTTGGTCCAATTATTCGTATTCCGCCGAATAGTGATAATCACCTAGGCTTTTCGGTACAGCCCTAATACATATTACATACATACATACAAGCATACATACATTCATATATGTATAGGGTGACTCGATAGGTCAATAATGTTATAGCTTGAGCCCTAATTTGCGATTCATTTAAGGCCGCCATTGCCTAATCGGCGTATTCACTAGTCAATGATAACGCTGCTTGTTTACGTTTGCTTGGCACGAATTTGATGACGTCACGGATATTGGCGCTAAACTTTTAATAAGTGAGCTAGTAATCTAATTTTTTTGCATAACATTCTCATTTGAACAACCTATCCTCCACTGTACAACTTTCCATATTATATTGTGTATAACATATATTTGTCTGCATTCAAAATCGTTCTCGACAGTAGTATAGAACTGGATAGACTGGCGCATTTGACCAGTCCTAGGTTCAAATCCCGTCCTAGTAGGTTCACAAAAGGTTATTAACCTATAGCACAGGATAAAAAATCTCCTACGTGCACAAACCTGTAGACACGGGTCAAATAAAATCAGCCAATAACTCGGTAAAGGCTAATCCAGCGTGCACGAGCCTATAGCCCGCTGGCTTATCCTGAAGCTCCCTGTAGTATCAATCGTTTCACAATGTCATCAAGTTATCGTTATCGACCCAAGAATTGAACGAGTCTGGGTATCCTAACCATTTTACGAATGATTTTTTTCCCGCGTTTTCTAATCACTTTTTCGATCCTATATATTTCTTGAGTTGTCTTCTGTAGCTCCTGTTCATAGAATGAGCCTTGTATCTCCTCATCGTTGGAATCAGTAATCTTATAAGTTGGCGGATCCGTGTATTGAATCTGGAATACTACAAAACTTCCTCCGTCCATCTGGGGATATATCCTTTAGCAAAGATATTCTTCTTTTTAGTTATTCTGACTTTATCTCCAATCGAGAATCTAGGCGCAATATGCTGTAAGACTTCTCCGCCGTATAAATTCATAAATACAGTCTTTTCATTCGCTTTCATACTAGCCTTAACTGGTGTCATTTTAATGGAAGAATGTCTTGTTTCATTATAATTACTAACCATTTCGTCTAATATATCGATATATCTTCTCGTCGAATTAGCCGTAAAGTACTTAAACATTTTTTCTCGCATCGTTCGGTTCCATCTCTCGACGACGCAAGATTTTTCTTCGTTCTCAGTAGAGTACAGCTCGAGCAAATTTTTTACGCCTTTATTATAAAATTCTTTACCCTTATCAACCCATAATTTAACGGGCTTTCGTCCACTCTCGAGTATCTTCACGAAGCCGCTAGCTGCAGATTTCCCACTCTTATCATTCAATGGCACGATCCATCCGTACTTAGAAAACAACTATATCGGTTAACAGGTATTTCACACCATCGTTATCTTTAGCGAAGGCCTGCATATCGACTAAATCAGCAGCCCATATCTCATCTATCCCATTAACGTACACCTTTCTCTTTCTAAAATGTTTTACTACTGGTTTATGTAATTCATTCGCTAATTGATCAGTCCATTGCGGATCGGGTTGTAATTTTAAGCTTTTTTTAAACCTAACCCGAGACTTACTTTAGTAGATAATACAGGCTTGACTATAGCCCTCTCTATACGTTCCCGCAAGCTAGGATTAGGAATATTATTCAAATCATTAATCATTGCTCTATCGGCAACATTCCTAGAAGCCGTATCAGTGTGTCGATCGTAAGCCAAATCATGATAATACGCCGCGTTATCTACTCTGTCGACGGGTTTACTCAAATCTTTAGGAGTGCCATCGGGATTCAGTCTCAAATCCAACCTAGTCCCGGGTCCTGTAAACGAGTGACCTGGAAGATGCATCTCGCCTGGATATTTAGCCCAAGGTAACTTTACGTTTCTAGTAACCGAATTCAATGAACCGACTACATCTCCACCTTTCGCGGCGGCTCCTTTTACGAATTGAGTCTTTGTTTTACCACATACAACGCATACACCTCTTAGCATAGATCTCCCATTCTTAGCCACAACATCTCGTATATCTTTAGTTTCGGTCTGTCTTTTACACTTGACGCAATACATATCGGTTTTAATATAGAACTTTTATATATTTAAAATGGAAGTGAAAGACTTAACGTGGAACGATTAACAGTCGAAAAGATTTAATAACAACCTATTACCTAGAAGTATAAGGGGTGTAATAGTAGGAAAATCGGGATGTGGTAAGACGACGTTATTGTTAAACTTACTTTTGAGACCCGGATGGCTCGACTATAACAATTTTTTGCAAGTTTTCGGAAAATCTCTATTTCAACCGGAGTACAAAATTCTTAAAAAGGCATTCGAAGAAAAACGTCGACTGTTTGTACCTCGCACAGAATTATTTTAAATTGCCTAGGCAGACTATCCGAGAGAACGCAAACTTTATTTGTTTATTTCCCCAAGACATGAAGAATGTTTCTCACATCTACAACGATCATGTAGGTACGGACATGCTAAAAGAGGAATTCGTAAACCTATGCGAGGAGACGTGGAAACAACCGCATCAATTCGTAGTTATCGACTTATCGAGTAAAAAGAGCAGCGGTAAATACCGACGCGGATTGGATGAATTTTACATTCCCAATTCTGAATTAAAATAATATATTATACTAATAAAAATGGAAGAACTCCTCGTGAAGATACAGGTGAACACGGCACAGACTGCGAGTAACACGGAACCGAAATCATCGTTTTACATTTTGGTAGACAACGAACAGACAAGAACCGCACGAATTCAAACGAAAAACAATCCGATAATCGAACTAGATAGAACCAAAAAGTATGAAATTGCTCTAGTCGATCTGTATACTTACTACGTGTTTCCTAACATAGACGAGACCAACAACAACTTCAGGTATTCACCGGATAATGGTGTGACGTGGTTTAACGTAGATATTCCGGAAGGGTCCTATGAACTCACGGATATAAACCACTATGTGAAGAAAATCATGAAAGAGAACGGCCATTACGATGTGGGAAACGAAGAATATCGCATTACGTTAGAACCGAACACTAATACGTTGAAGGCGGTGCTGACTATCGCCCAGGATTACGAGGTCGGTTTTACAACCGCGAACTCGATTAGAACCGTTCTAGGGTTTCGAAAGTCGTGCATACAAAGCCGGGTATAACGAATCGGAGAATATTGTGAACATAATGAACATAGACAGCTTTCGAGTAACTAGCGATATAATCGGAGGCAGTGCTCGAAATGGAAAATTTTACGAAACGGAACGCTAGTCAAAGATATGGGAGCATTCACGTTAATTTCATAGTATTTTCCACAATAATTCATTTGACGAACCGGAACGGAACGCTAATTCATTTTGACGAACCGGAACGGCGTTCCGGTGCGTTCCGGTCCATTTCGAGCACTGATCGGAGGTTCATACTCGAATGGATCAACGACGAACGTGATATATTCGTTTTTTTCCTACCGTTGGACCGGGTTATAAGATCATCCAAATCCCGGCTAATTTAATTTATCTCCCCGTTACGTTGCGTTCGATTTCATCGATGGAAACGAGACTTACCGACCAAAATGGAAAATTAATTAACATTAGAGGGGAAGCAATGTCGATCAGGTTTCATATTAGAGAAGTGTGAATATTATTAAAAGTTTATCTTAGTTATTATAAAATGAATCGGTACGCAGACATACATGTTAATATTTCACAAGGGCAAAAAATCAAGATTAAACAAGCGCTTGAAGCGGGAGTCGGTGGTGTTAGTATTAGACTATCTCACGATGATATGGATGAAGACCACGTTTTAGCTTTTACGAAAGCGCAAATTAATAAAATGAAGAAAGCTTGTCAGAACGGAAAGGGCGCGACGATCAAAATGAGTAAAACGCAACTAGAGCATAATATGAAAATCGAAGGCGGTTTTATCGGAGCTCTATTACCATTTCTAGCCACTGCCGGAAAATTTCTTCTTTCTAGCGTAATACCTAGTTTAGCACAAGGCGCTTTAAGCGGATTAGGTTCCACGGCTGCTTAGAAACTTATCGATAAAGTAAGCGGATCGGGAGTATTGTACTTTAAAAACGGAGACTTGGGTTGTAAAGTAAGACTGGATGGAAATGGGTTGTATCTGTCTCCGTGGTCGAAAGGCAGTTCGGTGGGAGCGGGATTGTATATGAAAACGGGTAGCGGGTTGTATATGCAAACAGGTAGCGGACTTATAGCCTACTAGGCCCTAATTCACCTTTCCAAAATATTCCGATTCTCGGTATGTTGCTTTAAAAACTTATCCTCGTATAAATAAAATGTCAGGATTCAACAGGCCTATCCATAAATTTATAACGAAACCCACTCGTCGGGTCGAAGTTAGAACCCAACCGAAAGAGGTGCGTTGGACGCTGAAAAGAGTGACGCATACACCATACAGACAACTGGGTGGACTAAGATGGGAGCTTTTTTCGCAACAACTGATAACGATTCAACCTAGAGAAACTGCTACAGTAGCGCTAGGACTAGGAGTTCGAATGACAAAAGGATCGTGTCTAGTTTTGCTTAGACAGGAAATCGAGGCGAGCGGATGCAGTCTACGAGATGGTGTCGTTACCGGACAAGTAGAAGACATCGAAATTACTATTCAAAACGACTCAGATTCTATAGTTAGTATAATCGAAGGCGATTCGTTATGTTTCGCTAATTACCGAAAATATATCTTGGCTTAAAAAATTATATCCCGTAATTATAAAAAGAATGGAGATCCCACTGAAAATCGATGGAAGCGCTCATGTTTACCGACTTTCGAAAATCACTGAAATTCAACAAGAGATCGATTGGGAACGTGAAAAAAGAGAGACTCTGGGTAAAAAGTATCGTAAAGGCGTTAGGATTATCAACGTAGTAGACGGTATTATCGACTCTAGTCCGTTAGGCTCAACCGCTTCAGCGATCACGGTTCTGTCTACTATAGTCGCGGCACCTATTGCGATGATTCTACAAGGACTGGCGGTTGGAGCGGGTGTTTTCAGCGTGATCGGGCGTGTGATCAACAGAAAGCCCGTGCAAAAGGCGGAGAAGCACGAAAATATTAAAACATTAGCCGAAGCAAAACTCAACACCATCAGTCACTATATCTCGAAAGCTTTGGAAGACGATAATATTTCAGACGAGGAGTACTCGTTAATTCTAAACGAACGCGTGAAATTTAACGAAATGAAAGAAGAAATCAGAAAATCAGAAAATCGAGAAACTATAGCCGAGTCGTTGAAGGACGCGTTTGTGAAATCGAAGGAAAACGTAGAACGTGAAACGTAGAACGTAAAACGTAAAACGAGAACGTGAAACGTAAAACATAAACGTAAAACGTAAAACATAAACGTAAACGCAGAACGTAAAACGTGTGAAAAATCATGTTCGTTATCGCGTTTCATTTCAATGTTTTAACGCGTGTTCCAAAAACGTGTTAAAACATTATACCTCCTATTTAAAAAATGTCGTTTCTAAAAATAAAGGATCCATCAAAACGTGATTTTATCGTCGAAGACTTTCTGAAGACGAAGAAAAACATTCAACGAGATTATTTATCTGAGAAACTAGGCGATATTGGACTGCAGCGAGATTTGGTAAAGTTGTACAAGCCGATCGTGGACTCGCAATCGACGATATCGAAAGAACAAAACGCTTTGTTGTCTACTATTAAGGAAAACTCCGCAGCCACGTCTATTGCTCTAAAAGCGCTTCCCGCGTCGATATAGAGGCTTACGAGGATCCTATAGAAGACGTTAGAATGTTAGAATTAGGAGATCTGGCAACGAAATACTTATCCCAATACGCTTCTAATAAAAGTCTACCGATACGACGTTCGGTCTAAATTCTAAAGACGGGAAATTTTATATCGGAGACACACGCGTATCGTTCCAGAACGACGATATAACGGTCGGAGAGAACACTTACACCGGTTCTCCGGGACTTTGGGAGCTACTGACGATGGCTAAACCGGACGATTCGATATACGATGCTAACGATATGTCCGATTGCGCCAAGATTCTACACGCGACCAATGCTTTGAGGCAACCTAAGAATCCGAGTAGACCAAAATCGTCTAGAAGCGAAAAGTACAGAAACATCATTAAACCGATATGGGGAATGAAGTCTGGAAAACAAGCGCCGAAGACGGGTAATAGAGTCGTCGTAATTCCGCAAGATCCGAATGCTTTAGTAGAAATGTTGAGGATGCGTTTGCTTAGCTACGGCGCAGGTAATACGGGAGTGAGAAATGAGATCGTCGGTATATGCGAAACGTATATCCCAATACGCTTCTAATAAAAGTCTACCGATACGACGTTCGGTCTAAATTCTAAAGACGGGAAATTTTATATCGGAGACACACCCGTATCGTTCCAGAACGACGATATAACGGTCGGAGACCGTCGGTATATGCGATGAACGATTAAGACAAAACGTTATCGACAAAGAACAGTATAAAAACTTAATGTTTCAATTATAAAAATGCTCGTAGTCGCTAATAGAAGATTTACTAGAAAATACGTTACGGGAGGAGCGGGAATAATGGATACTATTACGGGAGTGTTCAAGAAGCTTGTGAACTGAGTTTTGTGTACAGTCTTGCAGTGCGAGATATTAGCGTATATATTTAGTGCGCTTACTTTAGTTTCACGTGTATATGTATATATGATAAATGCATAACGTTTAATTGTACTGTCTTAGTGACACGCGCGGCCGGCCGATTTTGGCAGCGGCGCGCTATATGTATATAATAAGATTTCGCTAATGCGCACAGAAGACAGGTGTGTCAAGAGGCGCGAAGAAATTATTATGCTGACTAGAGAAGTTTGAATTCGATGTTCGCAGTAGTAGTGTTGCTGACTAGTTGAGTTGTAATGGAATTGAGTTCTGTCTGTTTGTTTCTTATTAAACTGAAAAGATATTAAACTGTGTTAGTGATTAATTCAGGCTAGGCTACACGGTAGAAAATAAAGATACTTATACGTAGAATTAAGTTCAAAAGGTGAACATTAAATAGGCGTTAAGTGAGAAGAGAACAAGGATTTAATCAGAAGGATTGTAAACCGAAGGATTGGGTTGACATTATTGGTGGCAGCGATCGGTGTGGATAAGAACTCACGGTGGATAAGAGCTACGGTGTGGATAAATACTCACGGTGGAATAAATACTCACGGTGGATATAAACTCACGGTGGATAAAAATTCTCGTTGTCGCCGAAGGAGGTGATAAAAGAATTTACAACAGTGTTAGAAGAATCTACGACGGTGTTAGAAGAATCTACGCATTGTTTGCTGTGTGACGAGTTTACGATATCATCGACGGTGGAACACGAGAAAACGGTATAAAAATTTCGTTGTTTTCCACGAACAAATATAAAAGAAATCCCGTTTGTTTATCGATTCACACATTAAGAAAAACCGTGACTTCTTTGATAATCACTGAAGTAAACAAGTAAGATGGAGAAACTAAGTGCTGAAAGCCAAGCAGATATTAAGAAGATGTCTACGGAAAGGCTAAAACAGCGTTTGTTGAAAGCCGGTTTTAAGGAAGAACAATTAGAAGGAATGTCACGTGGTGACATGATACAGGAACTCGCTGAAGTGTGGGTTAAAGAAGAAGTCGAAGAAGAAGGTGCAGTTGGCGGTGCCGTAGAAAAGGCTATTGAAAAACCTCCTGCGCCTATGTCTATGGAGACGTTGATGCAGTGGATGATGATGACGAGACAGGAAGAGAAAGAAAGAGAGGAGAAACGGAGACACGAAGAGAAAGAACTGAGACAAGAAGAGAAAGATAGAGAGGATAGACGAAGACAAGAAGAGAAAGAGCTGAGACAAGAAGCAGAACGTGTAAGACAAGACGATTTGCGCTTGCAGGGAGAGAAAGAAGAGAAAGCGGAACTTGCAAGGCAAGACGATTTGCGCTTGCAGAGAGAGAAAGAAGAGAAAGCGGAACTTGTAAGGCAAGAAGAATTGCGCTTGCAGAGAGAGAGAGAAGATAAAGCAGAACAAGTGCGTAAGGCAGAACTGGAATTGCAAAAGCATCAGTTTGAGATTCAATTAGAACAGTTGAAAAGAGATAGGGAAGATGCTGAAAGAAGAAGACTCGAGCAGATGATTGAATTTGAAAGAGCTAGAAAAAGTGATGAAGAGGTTCGTCAGCAACAGATTGAAGCAAAGAGAATACGTGAAGAAGAAAAAGAAAAAGCGCGAACGTTAGAGTTGGAACGTGCAGAACAGATAAGACAAGAAGAACTCAAATTTCAGAAAGAAAGTTTGGAAAAGGCAGAGGCAGAAAGACAGGAACGTCTGAAACTGGAGAAATCAAAATTGACATTGAAAGAAACACAAATGAGAGAAGAACGGGAAGCAGAAAGAAGGAAACAGCAAGAAAGTGAAACTTTGGTGTCAAAAATTAAGAAAATAGGTGATGCAATGAAGCACGTATTGCCTCAAATGCCAACTGATATGATGGAGGTGCCATTATATTTTGAAACAGTTGAGAATGCGTTTCGTAGCTTTGCTGTGGAGAAGCCGTTTTGGGTTAAATTATTACTACCATTGATGACGCCGAAAGCTCGAACCGTTCTGAATAGATTGTCATTCGATGATCTAGACAATTACGATAAAGTCAAGCAGCACTTATTAAAAGAATTTAAGTTGACTTCGAGAGAATACAGAGCCAGATTTGTGGATGCTAAGAAGACAACAGAAGAGACTTATACGATGTTTACGGCAAGACTGAAGAACTTGCTAAACTATTACGTGAGAAGTCGAAATGTGAACAGAGAGTATGATACGCTCTTTGATTTGCTGGTAGCGGATAAGCTAAAAGAATGTTTACCGCCAGGTCCACTACAGTTTGTATTGTCGAAGGAAGGAACTGATTGTCTCCAAGCTAGTGCAGTGGCAGACCTAGCAGACATTCATGTAAACAATCGAATTGGGTTTGCGATCACAAATATAAACAGTTATCCTTCTCAACGTTCCGTAAACCAAAGCCAGAGTGGAAAGTGGAAAAGTAATCCAGAAACAGGGAATCAGTTCAAAGGTAAAGAAGTCAAGGCTAGTGTCCCTGTACCCAATGAGACCAGAGAAGTGACGTTTGGTCGTCAGGGATTTAACAAATCGCCAGCGCCGTTTGCCAAGAGGGAAGGCAACACATCGTTTACGCAGTATAAGAGAAATGAAGGAAATGAACAACGAGGTATGTTTGTGAAGCGTTGTCACAACTGTGGTTCAGACAAACATTTGGTTAAATTTTGTCCAGTTCCAGTGGCAGCAGCTAGTTCTAGCAGAAATCAAGAACACACAAGGGTGAATTTGATTCAAGTGGTTAGTGATACAGATAATCAAACCGCGAGTCAAGAAAACCAAGAGACTGAAGTAAAGTCAGTAATGAAATGTGGTATTCAAAAAGAAATTCTATTGGATGCTGAAATTCAGAGAGAAGTCATAGGAAAAGATGACAGTCGAATATTGAAGAAATCGTTCTTGCAATATGTCGAGGTCGAAATTCGTGGAGTAGACGGTAAAGAGCCAGTGAAAGTCAAAGCACTGAGCGACTCGGGTGCAGAGATTCCGGTGATTAGTGAAGAATTACTGGAAGGCATGAAGGTTGAACAAATTGGAAAAGTGAATTTGCAATGTGTGGCAGGAGATGCCATTCCTGCGAAGTTAGTGAAAGTGGATTTTAGATTGTGTGGTAGTGACGTGGAAGAAGAGGGATTTCCGCGTATAATCCAGTGTTCACTTACACCTTATGTCACCTTGATGTGTGCTAGTATTGCAAAGATGGGCAGTACTGACAGATTCTTGTTGCATCCAGAGATAATTGCCGAATTAAAAGCCGTACCACAGATGAAGGTCAAAACGATACAAGGAGATGTGAGTGTACGAGCAAATGTAATGACGAGAGCGCAGAGTCGGAAACAGGAAATGGTAGATGTGGATGAGAAGAATGAAACTGAAAGTTCAAGTGATGAGGAAAACGAAAGTAATGAGCAACGAAGCTTATCGCGAAATGGTGTAACATCAGAGATGAATGAGCAAGAGATGGTTGCATGCGAGAATGGCACATTAAATGAAACTGAAGAAGACAATGAATGTGATGTGGGGATAGGAGACTTGTATAGAGATGAAGAGATGGACGAAGAACAAAAGGTGCAGATTGCCGATTCGAAGAAGTTCGAAGAGCAACAGAGAAAGGATGAATCGTTGAAGCCGTGGTGGAAGTTAGCACAAGAGAAAGAATCTGAATTCTGTGTGATCAACGGTTTATTGCATAAGAAATATCAAATATTAGACCAGACGATATATCAACTAGTGTTACCAAAAGAGAGACAAATTAAAGTGATGGAGTTGGCACATGAATCAGTGTTTGGAGGACATCTAGGAGAAGAGAAAACAAGAGAACGAATAAAGTTGTCTTTTGTTTGGCCAAAGATGAGAAGAGACATTGTGAAATTTTTTAAGTCTTGCGAGAAGTGTCAACTAAAGGCAAGGAGTTTGGTGATGGATAGAGTGCCCATCACTCCAGTCTCAAGAGAAGAGATCGCCTTCAGGAGAATGACGATGGATCTCGTTGGACCGATCGATCCGGTATCTGCTGCAGGTCACAAATACTGCTTATGCATTGTGGACTCGTGCACCAGATGGCCTACAATCTTCTTATTGAAATCGCTGACAGCGAAGGCTGTGTGTGAAGCGTTGACGGAACTGTTCATGAACGTTGGTGTGCCGTCCGTGATTACAAGTGACCAAGGAACGAACTTCACAGCCAGTTTGACAAGAGAATTTCTCAATTTAATGGGCTGTAGTCCACGATTCGACACACCAGGACACCCAGAGGCTGCTGGTATAGTAGAAAGATGGAATCAGACATTTAAAAAGATGATCCATCATGTGATAATAGACAACCCGAGGAAATGGCACAAGATAATTCCTTTCACAGTGTGGGCATTACGAGAAGTGCCGAATGCAACTACTGGAGTATCACCATATATGCTTGTCTATGGGAAAATTCCGAGAGGACCATTAGCAATATTAAAAGAGAGTTGGACTAGAGAAATAAACTTACTACCTCATGTTGGAGTTAAACCAGAAAAGTATTTGAAAGAACTCAAAGAAAATATGGAGAAAGCCTTATTGTTTGCAGAATCCTACTCTCGAGAAAAGCAATTACAATACACGAATCAGTATAACAAGAGAGCAAAGCACAAAGAATTTGAAGCTGATGAGAAAGTCATTCTTTTGTATCCAACGTCAACGAACAAACTTATTTCTCGATGGCATGGTCCATGTACGATCATACATCGAAGATCAAAGTACTCTTATTTAGTCGATATGGGTGAAAATGGTCGAAAAATAATTCACGCCAACAAGATCAGAAAATATGTTACTCGAGCATTAAGTTGTGGTCTAATCGTTGAAGAAGATGAAGATTTTGGTTCAGTGGTTGAATTACCAATGAGGAATGAGGTTCAAGATGACAAGAATTCACTTAACCTCGATCCTGAACAAATTAGCCATTTGACAGTAACTCAGCAAGAACAGTTGTTGAACGTTTTAAACAAATACTGTGACAGATTTTCAGAAAAACCCGGATTATGTACATTGGTCAAACACGAAATTGAACTAAAACCAGGATTTCGTGAAAAGGAATTTGCAGCATATCGAATTCCTTTGATTTATCGAACAGAAGTGGAACGTCAGATCAAAGAAATGTTAAAAACAAACATTATCAAACCATCATCGAGCAGAATGGCAAGCCCTTTGGTTATTGTTAAAAAGAAAGACGGATCTTTAAGACTTGCCTGTGACTACAGATACATTAACTCATTCACAGTGGATTGTAAATATCCGATGCCGATTGTTAGAGACGTTTTGAACAAAGTTGGAAAGTCTAATGTGATTTCTATTTTGGACTGTCGAAGTGCTTATTGGACTTGTCCTGTAAAACAATCTCATCAATGGAAGACAGCTTTTGTAACACATAATGGACTGTATGAATTTACTCGTGTTCCTTTTGGAATGATAAATTCAGGCCGAACTTTTGTTAAGACGATAAATTTAGTTTTACAGCCTATAAGTGACTTTGCAGAACCGTATGTTGATGACATTGCTGTGCATTCTGACAATTGGAAAATTCATTTACAGCAGTTAGATGCATTCTTGAAGCAAATGCGATTGCACAATATTACCTTGAATTTGAAAAAATGCATATTTGGTAAGAGTGAGGTAAGATTTATCGGTCATGTGGTTGGGTCTGGTAAGATAAAGATGAATCCAGACAGAATTGAAAGTTTGAGTAATTTGAAGATCCCTGAAACTAAGAAGCAAGTTAAGCAACTGCTTGGATTTTTTAATTATTACAGACAGTTTATTAAGGACTTTGCACAGATTGCGAAACATTTATCTGATTTAACTAGTAAACGTGTTTCTGATAAGATTGATTGGACTGTTGAACATCAGCAAGCATTTGATTTACTTAAAGATTCTGTGCGATCCAAAGTAGTATTATATGTTTTTGAAGTTGGAAAACCATTTAATTTGTACTGCGATAGTAGTGACTTTGCAGTCGGTGCTGTTTTAACACAGATGGACGACAAGGGAATAGAACGCCCTGTGTCATTTATCAGTCAGAAATTAACTGATACCCAGAAGAGATGGGCAACTGTGGAAAAGAAGCCTATGCTATTGTTTGGGCTTTAAACAAGTTAAAAGAAATTATAATTGGATCAAAAATTTTCATTTTTACTGATCACAATCCTCTTACATACTTGACTGAGTCAATGTCTAAGTCTGCTAAACTTGTGCGTTGGGCGTTAGCCTTACAAACTTTTGATGTTGAGGTGAAGTACAAAAAGGGCAGATTGAATGTTATTGCTGATTGTTTGTCAAGGTTATAAGTAATCGTAAGACTGTTTATTGATTAGTTAGATATATATATTTGTTTCATGTATTTTGGTAATTTCGCAAATTTTGAAATTTAATTTGCTCAATTCCAGAAAAAGGAAGGAGGTAATGTGAACTGAGTTTTGTGTACAGTCTTGCAGTGCGAGATATTAGCGTATATATTTAGTGCGCTTACTTTAGTTTCACGTGTATATGTATATATGATAAATGCATAACGTTTAATTGTACTGTCTTAGTGACACGCGCGGCCGGCCGATTTTGGCAGCGGCGCGCTATATGTATATAATAAGATTTCGCTAATGCGCACAGAAGACAGGTGTGTCAAGAGGCGCGAAGAATTATGCTGACTAGAGAAGTTTGAATTCGATGTTCGCAGTAGTAGTGTTGCTGACTAGTTGAGTTGTAATCGAATTGAGTTCTGTCTGTTTGTTTCTTATTAAACTGAAAAGATATTAAACTGTGTTAGTGATTAATTCAGGCTAGGCTACACAGTAGAAACTAAAGATACTTATACGTAGAATTAAGTTCAAAAGGTGAACATTAAATAGGCGTTAAGTGAGAAGAGAACAAGGATTTAATCAGAAGGATTGTAAACCGAAGGATTGGGTTGACAAAGCTCTTCACTTCGGATGTCGGTAAACGAGTCGCATCGTCCGCCCTTAGCGTGGGTAAAGACGCCGCGAGAGAGTTGGGCATAAAGGCGCTAGAAGTTGGAAGGAATACCGCCGTAGAAGCTGGTAAACGCTTGGTGGATAAAGCTGCTGCTAAACTCTTAGCTTCGTCGGTTCTAGCGCCGCGTGTGGTCGAAACGATACCCGCGCTTACGCAATCGAATGCGGCTATCTTGGCACGGTTAATCGATAACGGGGCCGCTAAAACTGATATTAATAAGATACTAGCCGGTTACGGACTCGAAAAGCCTTCTTCGAATGCCGTGTCCATTCGAGATCTCGTGCGTAGTCTCAACAACAACAAAAACGGAGCGGGATTGAAACTCGCGTGAGTTTAAATAAATAATCTTTAGTAATTAAAATGCAGTCGAATATTCTAAACATTACGGCACCCTCAGAGGTCGACGAAGGAATCGAAAAATACGAATGGCACGAATACGAACCGGCAGCGAGAACGGGTTTTAACACGCCCGGCGAGATTCGTATAAATATCGAAACCCAAGATCTATTTTGCCATCCCGCCGAATCTTACCTGCTTTTCGAAGGTAGGTTGGTTAAAGGAGATGGAATGAATACGGCGTACGCTAATGGTGACGCCGTGGCCCTCGCTAACAACGGACTCTTGTATCTTTTCAGTCAAATCACGTATTCCCTATCGAATCAAGATATCGAAACGGTATTTCACCCGGGACGAGCAACGACGATGCTGGCTTTGCTTAAATATCCGGATGACTTCGCCAAAGCGCAAGGTCCTAATCAATTATGGTGCAAAGATACTGATGCAACCGCGGTTATAGCGGATAATGCGGCTTTCGCGATCAGACAGGCGTATCTTATTCGAAAACCAACGGCTAAGGGAACGTTTAGTTTCGTCGTACCCCTTAAACATATTTTCGGATTCTTCGAAGATTACAATAAAATAGTGTACGGTTTTAAGCACACGCTAACGATGGTTCGCAAATCGGACGACGACGCTATTTTTAGACTCGCTGCCTCGGATGCTGGAAAAATCGACGTCGTGAAAATCTCGTGGTTTATGCCGCACGTTACTCCCGCGGATATGGAGAAGATGCAATTGTACAAACCTATCGAATCGAAAGCATCGGTACCCGTTGCATATCGAGCGCGTCAATGCGATACTATAACGGTTCCTGAATCGAGTACTTTTAGTTGGCGTCTTAGCGTCAAGACGGCCCCTGAAAAACCTAGGTGGATAGTCGTCGGATTTCAAACCGGTCGAAGCGGTAACCAAGAACATAACCCAACGATTTTCGATCATTGCAACCTCAAAAACATGTACGTGATGATGAATCAAGAGAGATATACCGCGGTCGACTACGACCTATCGTTTCCCAACCAGAAATTTTCGAGAGCCTATAGAGACGCGGCGTCGTTCAGCGAAATGTTCTACGGAATGGATCCGTTGATTACGCAAAGCAACATCACTCCAGCCGATTATAAAGATCTTTATCCGCTCATGGTTTTCGACGTTAGTAAACAGTCGGAACGACTAAAATCGTCGGTCGTCGATATCCATATCAAAGCTACTTTCAACGCCGCGGTCCCAGCCGATACGCAAGGTTACGCGTTTATAATTTCGGATAAGTTGTTAAACTTCCAGTCACACGGACAGAAAATGAGCGTAGTGTATTAAAGAAACTATTTTCTAATATAAAAAGAACATGAAACTCCCACAACTGAAATCGTTAATGAAGAAACACGGAATAAAGTCGTGGTATATGTAGAAACCCGAAATGCTAAGAATACTCGTTGAGTAGGGTATTTTACCGGAATCAGAATTGCCCGAACCGGCGAAGGAGAAAAGGCAAGCATTACCCAAGTACGAGTATTTAAAAACTATCAGAAATAATCCTGTAATCGTTGAGATACTAGACAAAAACACTAACGAAGTCTTCGTCTTCCGATCGTTGTGTAAGGCGAGTATGACTTTTAAAACCTGTATCCCCACGCTGAAGGCTTATAATGGTAAAGTCTGGAGAAAAAGATACGCAATTACGGTGCACGAGAGTAGCAGTTGTGAGGAGAGTAGCAGTAGTGAGGAGAGTACCGTCAGTGAGGAGAGTAGCAGTAGTGAGGAGAGTTCCGTCAGTGAGGAGAGTACCGTCAGTGAGGAGAGTAGCAGTAGTGAGGAGAGTTCCGTCAGTGAGGAGAGTTCCGTCAGTGAGGAGAGCAGTAGTAGTGAGGAGAGTAGCAGTAGTGAGGAGAGTACCGTCAGTGAGGAGAGCAGCAGTAGTGAGGAGAGTTCCGGTTAGTTATAGGAATTTAAATAGAACTGGATAATTTCTATTTAAATTCTACAATCTATGTATCGTAAATGTATAATTGCACGACCTCCTCTGCTACAGTAATACTGATAAGCGATCGCTAATGTCGTAAGAATGCCGCTGAAAAGTCTCTACCTAATATGTTTGTAGCGATGGTCGAATAAACGAATATCTCGAGGTAATCGGTGTCGGTTAAGGAAACTATGCTACTGCCCGTTGCGTTATTATACGAACCTCCCGTACCCCCTCCACCAGCAAATTTGCGTGTACGACACCCCATTTTTATACAGGTAGACGTTACCATGAGCGGTATTACTCGAATCGCAAAATTCTATGTACGTCGTAACGATATAGTATCCGGCTTTACCAGGAGTGAAACGAGTCATAGGCCTACTGGATCTATTATCGGTACTGAATCTTGTTGTATCGAAAATAACTATATTCTCTAGAATCAATAGCTTGTCTAGTGGTAGTGTAAACGCTAAACGCGGGTCTGACTGCAGTCGTATCAACATATTTTTTAGTCGCTGCATCACCGTCGCCGTCAGGATCGCGTAGGCCTGTAATGTGAGCACCATGCATAAAGATGGGCTTATACACATTTATTTTAGACGGATTGTTATCCGTTGACTTAACCATCTCTAAGGCGGTTTCATTATTTATTCTAAAACGAAATCCATCCGTCGATTGCGATGTAATTGGTTGGTTTAATCGACCTTCTATTTTATTCGTTGTATTTCCTAACAATATATTAAAAACTTTATTTCCAACCAGATCCTTACATCCCATCGCCCGCGTAAGGTCCCTACCGATGCTTAAGAATAACTTGCCATTCATGGTATCGCCGGTTTTAGACACTTTCGAAACAGTTCGTTCATCGACGTATTTCTTATTAGTCAAATGATTATCGCTGGACGGTAAATCGTCGCGATTCGTTATCAAATCGATGGCTTGTCCCCGACTTAGAGCCTCATCCATTCCCGCTTCCGAAATATTCGTTGTAGGTAGACCTTTAATGCCGTGACCACTCATATTTAGATTTCCAGTCGCTGGGTTTGCTCCATCCATTCGAAGGAAACTAGCATTTACTTGACTAAGAGTTACACCTCCAGCAATTACTCTTTGCGTAGATCCGGAATCTGTATGTCCAAATTTATCTACAGGCATTGTTTTTTAATAAGATTATTTATTAGTTTAATGCAAATCGTTTATAATTTCTTGAAATTCGCAATCGTCGTTCATCGTCTTCTTTAACACCTACAAACATAAATGCCCACAAAACACTTCGTTATCCGGCTGTATTCGCTCGCTGTTGTGAAGCAGCGGTCTATAGGCTCGTGCACGCTGGATTAGCCTTTACCGAGTTATTGGCTGATTTTATTTGACCCGTGTCTACAGGTTTGTGCACGTAGGAGATATTTTATCCTGTGCTATAGGCTAAAAACCTTTTGTGAACCTACTAGGAGGATATTTGAACCTAGGATTGGTCAAATGCGTCAGTCTATTCAGTTCTATACTACTGTCGAGAACGATTTTGAATGCAGACAAATATATGTTATACACAATATAATATGGAAAGTTGTACACTGGAGGATAGGTTGTTCAAATGAGAATGTTACGCAAAAAAATTAGATTACTAGCTCACTTATTAAAAGTTTAGCGCCAATATCCGTGACGTCATCAAATTCGTGCCAAGCAAACGTAAACAAGCAGCGTTATCATTGACTAGTGAATACGCCGATTAGGCAATGGCGGCCTTAAATGAATCGCAAATTAGGGCTCAAGCTATAACATTATTGGAAGAAAAGTACAGTTACAGTGTTATAGGAAAGAAATTGGGTCGTTCTAAATCGTGGATTAGCAAGTGGGCCAAACGCTACAAGCAGAGTCCAAACGAGACGCTGCGGAATCGATATCACGGTGGTCGTAAGTCCGTGCTGACTGCTGCCGCTCTAAAACTTATCAGTCTAAATATCGGCGAGGACAGAGTTTGCGAAAATTAGAACGTCGGTTAAAACACAAACGCCTTGCATGGAAGCAAAGAGACAATAAGGCGTTTTATGCGGACGACGCTGAAATGGAAGAGTTTCAAGAGAAAAAAGTCCCAAAGTTAACTGATGCTTACAAAGTTCGCCGAGTAAACTTCGCGAAGAAGTTTAAGGATATTGATTGGTCGCGTGTTATGTTCAGTGATGAATCGCCCTTCAAACTCTACCACGTACCTAACAGTAAGAACGACGTTGTGTGGGGATCACAAGAAAGTTCTGTTCCGTGCGCTCCACAGGAGAAGTTCAGTCCCTCAGTTATGGTGTGGGGAGGCATGACATCTCTTGGATTAACAAAACTTCATATAATTCCAAATAAAACTTCAGTCACTTCGAGTTATTACATTAATGAGATACTGGAGAAAGAAGTCAAACCCGCATTCCAGCGAACTGCAGTCTGCGCTCAGTTAACAGCCACAAAAATGTTTCATAATAATGGCGAAGGATTATTTCAACAAGACGGTGCACGTGCACACACATCAAAAGCTTCAGTCGAATGGTTGAACAAAAATATCAATGGATACATCTCACCGGGGGACTGGCCGCCTAATTCGCCGGATTTGTCACCAATAGAAAATGTTTGGAGTATTTTGGCGGCAACTGTTTATGCTGATCCCGAACCCCAGACATTGAACACCTTAAAACGTCGGCTTCGTAAGGCATGGACATCGATACTTCTGACAACTCTGAAAAAATCTAATCGGCTCGATGCCTAATCGACTTGAGGCTGTAATAAAGAGTAAAGGAAACATTATTAAATACTAAATGATAATTTGTAGTAATTAATTAATTATGTGTGGATTAACAATGATGATCGTACAATATTGTTTTCGGCCTAACTGGACGTTTGCTTGGCACGAATTTGAAGACGTCACGGATATTGGCGCTAAACTTTTAATAAGTGAGCTAGTGATCTATTTTTTTGCGTAACATTCTCATTTGAACAACCAATCCTCCAGTATACAACTTTCCATATTATATTGTGTATAACATATATTTGTCTGCCTTCATGCTGTATATAAAATATAGAATTGAGAAAGTACTATTAATTACTCTAGTCATCGCTGTAGAAGTCATGAATGTGGTCACTAGGCCTACTACACGTGACGTGCAATCGTTTTTACTTTTCCTAAACGGAAAATGAAAGCAACTCTTGTTTTCTTTTGCGGTTAATATGCTGAAAGATGGAGGCGAAGTTCGAAGAGCCCGTGCACCTGCGGGAGCCAACGGGGCGGTTCAGAAGAAAAAAATTGATTTATGGACATCGATCAAGTTTCGACGAAGCAGAACGAAGAAGAAATATCAGAATCCAGGATATTTATGGTCAGTACGCAATAACTACGCATTTTATCTTCGGGTTGTCAGATTAAGCGTCTGTTATTTTTCGGTTATTTTACTTTGTCGTATTAAACAGCTAAGAATATCCTCCCCAAGCCTGTTAAAAGGTTAGGCCTGAATAGGAAAGCCGTAACGTATGCCTAAATCATGTAATTGTTAAATAATTATTTAACTATTTACCCCACATGCGAGGCTCTAATTATTTACGTACTTATTTGAAAGAGGTGTAGGCCTAAAAAACGACGCTAAGTATAGTGCAACTATGATGCTGGAATTTTTAGTGTTTCCTATAATAAAACTGATCCAGTCGACTTATTTGGAACGTAATAGGAGGTAGGCCTATGTGTGTATTGTTAAAAATAATTAGTTCACTGTGTGGCTAGTCTGACTGGCCAAGTGTTTAAGCTGTCGATCTGAAAGCTTTCGAATGCTCTTGCATGTTTCAGTGCAATGCGTAGGCCCCTATCTAATAATTTTAAATCTAAAGTAGGCCTAATCAGCCGAGGCCCGTATCTGCTCTGCAGCTAAATATAGTTTGGGTAATGAAGGCAGTTTCGAAAGTTGTCATTATGTGACGGAGAATTTTAAGGTCCTTCGTACAGAAATGACATTTTTACTGTATAAACTATATATTGTGCCAGGCTATATCAAATGCAACGCAGCACTTGGGTCGGATTCAGTTATTCCTACCCCAGTTAAAGTTATCTTTCAGATCGCATCAAGGAAACCTGCCAGATCGAGTGTAAAATATCAAAGAGTAATGCGCGAAACCGAAAATGGCGTTGCGTTAGGCCGAATGTTCCCAGGAGAAAGAAGATACCTCCGCACCGTTCCTAAACAATAACAGGTAATTCACTTCTAACTATACAAGCTATTTCAATTTGCCTTCTTTAAC
The DNA here is from genome assembly GCA_963556255.1 of Allolobophora icterica. Classification (NCBI taxonomy): domain Eukaryota; kingdom Metazoa; phylum Annelida; class Clitellata; order Crassiclitellata; family Lumbricidae; genus Allolobophora; species Allolobophora icterica. The sequence continues at coordinate 3,830,258 of OY744604.1, read as the reverse complement.
AGTATTAAGCAATTCATTATATTAAGTTGAGACTCTAGCTAATTATTTATAATAAACACCCCAATTAGTTTAACCCTTATAGGGTCACGATATTTCTCAACCGATTTTGGTCACCGGGGGGTAAAAAATACCCCCACTGTGATTCGCATGAATCCTATGATAAACTCCGATTTTCAAGTATAAAACTAAAAAAAGTTATTTATAGAAGGTACTGACATTATTGTTTTTATCTATGGAGCACAAGCTATTGCTGACGTCATTGTTTACTGTGTAGTAATGTATGCATAATTGATGCTGCCTGTCTAAACGCATTCGTCGTGTGGACAGGGGCGGCGCTACACCAGGGCGAGCCAGGGTAAATGCCCTGGTAAAAAAGCCTTTGCCCTGGTCGTTGCCCTACCAGAATTTTTGCCATGCCCAGAATTTGTTCGGGCATAAATCGCCCTCTGCACTGGTTACTTGTACGACTGCCCTGGCTATGCCCTGGATACAGAAAGTCCCTGGCGCCGCCACTGCGTGTGGAATCTGAAAAAACCCCAATGGAAAAATCATAAAGGTTCAACACGTCTTGATAAGCGACGTCTTTTCCTGACAGAAGTTGCTGACAAGCTCGTTTAGCCATTGATTACACAGCGTGCCTCCGATCCACCAATTTCACACCAACCATCTGTAGCAAAAGCCATGTTGGCGATCGGTGTACAACCAGCACCTAGTCGATGCGCAACAAATCCAGCGAAGAAACGTGGTCGATGCCACTCGTGTCCACGTAAAGACGACAAGAAATGTGAACACAAATGCACTAAGTGCAACAGTTTCGTGTGCGGAAAGCATGCAGTCAAAACACTTGCATATTCCTGCTTATCCTGCACACTTTCCCTCTCTGCAGATGCAGAATGACTGTTCAGTAAATGCTGAACGGTACCGTTTGTGTACATTGTAATATCATTGAGTTTATAATGTCATAATTTAGCAGAACTTCATTTATTCATCCTAATTTGATGAACCCAAAACGATTTCTATATATAATGTTCAGATACTGATAAGGAGACAGCAAGACACTCATGTGTAAAGCATGCATAATGTTATGTTTATAAATTCCTGAGTAAAATAGCTACGACGTGGTGATTTTCGTAGGCCTACTTTATAGCTGATTTGGGTGCATGACTAACTAATGAAACTGGATGCATTCTGTGGATGAAACATGTTTAGGAAAAGTCATAGAAGCTATTTCTTCAACTATTTTCAGGGATTAAAATTTCCGTGAAAAACCGATATGGGGGTATAAAAATACCCCCCGTGACCCTATAAGGGTTAACTCTACGTGTAGGCATACATGGGGATTGTGATCTATTCAGTAACGCGCTTGATATGTATTCCAACGATTGCGGGTTTGCGCCATATAGGCCTAGCCTATCTGACAATCTCTTTGTTTAATCATCTTCACAAGCTGTCTAAGCTTCAGATTAGATTCATAGCGACCCCGTGCGGGCGACTATAGAGCACTAAATAAGTATTTAAATAAATAAACTAGAATGGAGTAGTTTTTCCGGTTGTGCAGTCTTTCAATCATTCGATCAAAGTACAAATATGCTAAAAATTTCAATTACCATATCATCTCATGTATTTTGTAGACACAACGCTCATTACTTTTACAAGTCGTGTACCAAAGCATTGGTGAACGACCCGTTTCTTTCATAAGGCAGTGAAATCTAGAGAGATTGCACTTAATGATGCGATACGAAGCTGTTAGAAACTGACGGAGTTTGCTTATATTGAAGATGGCTTCCGTCAGTTTCGACAAATCTTTCATGGAGAGAACATTTAAGACAATTATTGCCGACAGTGGATTTCTGGGCAAAGGAAGTTTCGGTGAGGCGTACGGTCCATTTGCTTGGAAGGGCAGAGAATGTGCAATCAAACGACGCGTGTTCAATAAGCGTGAATTGGAAGATCAAATGCAGAAGAGATTTACGCCTGTAGTAGCCTAAATGGAAGTCCCTGAATCACAGGAATTTGATAATGGTTTTCGACGCCTCATGTGACGCTAATTTCATTCCGCCGGCTATGTACATCATAATGGAGTTTGCGAAAGGAGGATCTGTAGAGGAAGCTTTGAAGAAAGTTACTTCTCCACTGCCTATCGATGTTGTTAAGGACTGGGCCAAGCAGGTGGTCAGTGGTATGGCATATCTACACGGCAACTCCATTGTCCACAGGGATCTCAAGTCAGCAAACAGTTAGTACAAACATTTTCTAGTAATATTTGATAAAAAATGCAATGTTGTAGCTGATAACTGTTACGGCATAAAATTTAATGTTTTTAATTGGAACTGGAATGTAATGCAATCGAATAAGGTTTGATATGTCGTCAATGCTAACAGGCTGGTAATTGCGAAAGTTACCGATTCAGAAAAACATAAATGTTTAAGATTTCTTTTGGATTTCATCAATCTAGCAGACGCGTCGTTGATAAATTTCTAATCTGTCTTGCCTACATTGGGTATTGAATGTTTTACAACGTACAGGCTTCTGTGTAGATCTAATAAACGAATATTTGATTTGATTTGATTGATTAGGTCTAGAGTTCAAGTTATAGAAATTTGCTTTTTTCAATACTGTAGTTGTGATTTCTGAGGATTTCGACCTGAATGAGTTTAGAGGAAAGACTTTGAAGATAACAGATTTTGACTGCATCAAGGATCATCATCATACGATTGTGATGTCGTTCAAAGGAACAATTACATGGATGGCTCCAGAAGTTCGTAAAAGCGCAACGTTTTCCAAAGCCAGCGATGTTTGGAGGTAAGTTAAATATCAAGAGCGTTGGCACAAAGAGAGTTCACGAAGCCACACCTACATTGGGAAGTTACTGGTTTTAGAGTCTCTTTCACTTTTAATTGGAAAGGTAAAATTAATTGGTGGCTACATCTGTTTCGGCCAATTGTTCCATTCTTTTGACGACATAAAACAAACGTCCTTCTTGCTGCCCGCCCCTCTCACGCTTCGGGCTCGATCTCCAATGACGCTCTCTCGAAACCGTGCCTATAGTTTCCACGCCAGTTGCAAATAGTTTGTAAACTACTTGGTACATTATAATATTAGTTATTATTATTATCTTTATAATTCTTATAATTAAGCCCCAAACATAATTTTAATCGTAATTGTAATCATAAACTTCAAATTCATAAAGCGGTATCAAGCTACGCGCAGTGCACCACGTTATTCACGAGCGCTACGTCATGTCAGAAGGATTATCGAGAGATGGTCAAAGGAAGATCCGGGTCCGGTTACCTGGGAGACCATAAAGAGGTTCTAATTCAGATGGTTTCCGCACAGCTGGCATTTATAGGTGCTTGAAGTGTGGCATGATGATGGAATTGGTAGAGTGCAATGAAGGCGGAAAAGTCGAGCATAACCTGGAATGGTCTACAGCTACAGGAAGACGAGCTATTCTTTCATTTGGAGCAATTACCACGTAACTGTATAAATCCTAACATTATCGATGCCCTAGTAGTCCTAATTTATGTGAATATTATTAGCTCTTTGTTTTTGTTGCTTTCAATTTACCGTATGTTGCCATGCGTTCTATAAACACTTAATTCCTAAGCAAACGCTGATCTAGTACTAGTTACTTTGAACTCAATTTTATCTAATTTGCTCGTCGTTTAATATTAGGGTACAGTTACCCAATTTGGGCACCTTAAGGATAAAAGCCTCGTATAACAGTCATATTGACACGCATACTTCTTGTTTGGTGTTCTTTGGTTAGCTGAAACAGTAGGGAATGAAAATAGATTGAACACAAACAATAGAGTGTGAAACTATTTTAGTTATGCTGAGAAAATGACAAGACCCCAAAGTGCCCAAATTAGGACACGGTGCCCTAATTTGAGCACCAGGTGCCCAAATTAGGTATACTATGGTCCAGCTATGGTAGTGTTGCTTTTTATGTGCACTGGTTTATTCTTCCTTTTAGTTAACACATACAATTTTCGAGAAAAAATAAAGAACAAAAAATTAAACATTGCTTGTGTTTAAGAGTGTTATATCAAAAGTGTAGTTGAACAAGTTAATACTGACAAAAAAGTTATCAAGTACTTATTGAACAAACAATTACCAAAACTAGGAAACTAGAAAACTATATAAACTGCATCTATTAGTTCACTACTTCCAAATCAGCATGTGCCACAGCGGAAAGATGATCGTTTGCCTTTCTTATTAAGCTTTAGCTTATGTACGCAGGTACCACACAGCCGCTTTTTCACATTTCGGGCACTACAACCAATCCACATGTGACTCATTGTATGGAACTTTACAGTATACACCTGGGGTTGTGTCTTACTTTTCACACCATCTTGACTTCCAGTTGTCACTTCCAGTTTTCTCTTATATGGGGAAGCTGTTACGATTTTAGCATGAGCAATAGCTCTTTCAAGTGAGTGGTTTTGACTGTCTGGCCTCTTCGTTTTAGTCATTTTTTTCCGCTGATCTGACGATTTAGCTTTAACTGCGCGCTGTCGATCATTTTTCTTTCTTTCTCCAGATATCTATGCATCCACTTTCCGTTTCTTCTCTACTTCAGTTTCTTCCAGTTTTCTCTTATATATGGCGAAGCTGTTATGATTTTAGCATGAGCAACAGCTCTTTTCAAGTGAGTGCCTCGCCTACATTTTGGAAGTGGAATAAGCTCAGTGAATGAATGTGGAAGCTTGTGACGATTTTCTCCGGTTGTTGTGAAATAATTCTTTTCTTAGCACTTCTTCAAATATCTTTATCTTTCTTCCGTTATAACCCAATGCACGGTGAATGGATACTCCTTCTGGCTTCCTCATCACCATATTTCTTGCTAAGAATAAGCGAAGCCGTTTCTTCCCAGCCGTCTTACTTTCAGCATTAAATTGATGAGGTATATTATTCAGCTCACAGTACTGGTAAACAATTTTATGCACTGATAATGGTGTAAGCCAATACAGTCTTTTCTGGATGACACTGGTAAGTTCACTTCCTTGTTCTTTTGTTAAAGCTGTTTGTCGCCCTACGTTTTTCTTTTCAACTCCACCGTCTATCTGGAATAACTTGATAAACTGCTGTAAAGTAGACCTCGGTATTCCAAAAGTCTTAGCTGCCCTTTCCTATGAGTAATGTTCAGCAAACACTGCTCGAACAGCTTGTCATAAATTTTGTTCCTCCCAAAGGCCATAACTTGCAGATGATTCTCCAGTTTCCTATCACAAAATAAATTAAACAGTAAAAACACATCATTAGATAGCCCTGAAATGTAAGAAGTTTAAAAAATATACAATTGTAGAATATAAGGTCTAGCCTAGGCCTACTTATGGCAAAATTACATGGAACTATAACTAAATATTTAACGTGCAATATAATAATAAACGTGGCCTCAATTTGGGCATACAAGGTTACATAAAATGGGCACTGCCCAAATTAAGAACACCGAATGGTGCCCAAATTAGGCTCTACGCAATACCTACCGATGAAAATTAATAACGAAATTGCCCCACTTTCTCTCGCATTATCGCTCACCTGGGGCGAAATAACGATACTTCACAAAACTTTTGTCAAAAACCGATTGAAAATACATTGAAAAACAACTTGCCCAGAGCTACGGAACCATATATCGAACATTTAAACACTCGCACGCTAAAAGAAACATTTACTTCTTACCTTCGATGCACAATTTTCCGCCGACATATTTTTTTGTTTTATAACAGCAATTCATAAAGTTAATAATCTGTCCTAGAAACCTCCGCTGTATGACGTCTATATTTTCAGATGCAAGGGGGTGCATAATTTAGGAACATGCCCACATTAGGGTCATGCACCCTACAACTGGAGTTTTGGATTTCTACTCACACTACAGGTTAGGCCTACATTACAAATGGATTGCCACGCATTCTATGATTCTGAATCGCAAACAGAATGATCAATGATCTAAAAAAAATAACCCATTTGCTTGCGAAGGTTATATAATTAACGAAATTATAAATATTGACATATTGCCTTTCCATTTAAAGCGTCTATGTTGCACTGGAGACATTCAATATGTCTCCAAACTTTGATTATCACTCGACTTACTTAAAATGACATTTTGGGTGATTTGATGATACACCCACTCTCGTATTGCACCACAGTGACCACACTACAATCCAACTACACACCAGTGTGATTCTCCTTACAGATTTTATATTAGTTATAGTTACAGTTATAGTTAATGGTTTTCTATTTTAGTTATAGTTACAGTTATAGTTAGTATTATTTTTTACTTATAGTTATAGTTATAGTTACTGGACTTTTATTTTAGTTAATTTTAGTTAGTACATAATTACAAGTGACCCCAATGGCACTCCTTCTGGTCCATATATGGGGTCATCGATTAATTATGTCAGCAAATTTTAGGCAGTTTTTGATCTCCTCCCCTTGTCATCAACTGTCAAACATTCAAGGACACCCAACAAAATTATGTCAAAGAAAATTACCCCACCCTCAGAATATTTCTATGACTCTAACATGCAAAAAACTGAAATTGCCTAAAAATAAAACGTTGTTATTAAGATTTTACTTTGATACTTAATGGCTACAGTACTTGTGTAATCACTGTCTGTCACAGATATTTAATGGATTTTTCCCATTAAAAAATACAATCTCGTTTTCTTTAGAATGTGTGTTCAATTTGATTTTTATTCTGAACATTTCTAATTTGAACATGATAACTTTTTTATAATATTCCTTTTAACATAGAAAATTAAAATCAAAACAAATTTCTCACTCTAAAATTAACAATCGAAAGAAAAAATTATCTTTCCATCAAAAAGAAACTCGAAATATTAGATTTTCGAAAAGAAACCAGAATATTCGGAAGGAGAATATGCAGCACATTTTCTCATTTTATCTCGGAACAATAAACATGGTAGTTTAAAACAAATAAAATATCGCGTTTGATTAAATTCGCCATGTTTATCGATATTGCACTTTTTTTATTCATTAACGAAAATAGCGATGAATTTTCGTTAGGGTTATTTTCGTTATAGTTATAGTTATTGTTAATAATATTTTTTAGTTACAGTTATAGTTATCGTTAACGAAATCATTTTTGGTTCGTTAACGAACATTTTCGTTATCGTTAACGTTAACGAGAATCACACTGCTACACACGAGGTTCAGTTTGCGACTAAGCATAAATTTCTGGCAAATTAGCCTATTAGTTGCGATTTTCTTTGAAAAACTTGATATTACATTGTAACATTCTTTTCTGGTAATTGCAGCTATGGAGTACTGCTTTGGTCGATTATAACAAGAAAAGATACGAAAGAGATGCAATTCGACATTCCTGAAACTGCTCCCGATGTGTTCAAGTATCTGATGAACAGTAGGTTGGGGTATTGTAAACGATCCAGCTATAGTTGAAATCACAAGTGTCCCAGTAAGTTTCTTGATGTAGCAGCTTATAATGGTTGGTCTCGTTATGCCACCATTATCTTTTAATAGCGCAGTTTCAAGACAAGTGGGCTAAAGTAGGTGGTCGGTTGTAATGGATGGATTGAGAAGGATGAACAGACAGGTGAATGAATGGACGGATTAATCGAATAGATTTTCAACGAAATTTTCTCAATGCTAATTAAGGACGTCCTATGCAATCGATGAACGAACGGAAGGAAGGAAGGAATGATGGACGTATAGATAGATAAATGTATGAATAGGATTATGGATGAACAGACAAACGGGTTGATGTGTGAGTGGACAGGCGGAAGCACTGGCGTAAACTTGTCCAAAATATTGGGGGCATTTGGTCATTTGTTCCACACTTGTTGCATTTGTTGCACAGTCCATCTCAATTATTGGGGGCACGTGCTCCAGCTCCCCCTCCCAGAGTCGACGCCTATGGACGGAAGGACAGACAGATTCGTGGATGTAGACATGGATAAATATTGGATTGGAGAACGGATGGAAGGATGGACCGGAATATTGAAATAGTTACTTTCTAAGAATCGTTTTAGATGTCAGATTCAGACTTCCTGCGTTATATTGATGTCCAGGTGAAGCTTCGAGGAGTTTCAGTGTCGACTGATGCTGTAGTAGAACATGACGCATTTACAGAACAATTATGTAACATGTTTTCGGTACCTCTTACAAAACATGGTGACCTATTGATAATATTATCGTAATGGTTGGTAAATAACTCCTCATTCTGAGACCCTATAGAGTGCAATTCTGTAAGTTGGTCAGTTTATGGCAAATTCATGGTAGTTTATGATTAATGCTTATTCCTGGTAGATTGCATGGATAAGGAGACTACGAACAGACCGGAATTTGCAATCATCAACGACTGGTTCGATAAACCAGGTGAAGACTTAAAAATGTCTACCCATCTTAAGTTGGCTATTACATATTTTTATTTTTATCTTTGAAATTTGAGGCAGACTTCCGAATAATATCTATGTTCTTGCAGTAAGTATGGCATTCTAATTCAACTTTTCAGAGTTGCAGTTCCTATGACATGTTAGCATAAATAGCCTATCTATTCACATGGCTTAATGTAGACAAAATATGGCAGCTTAAAGCATACCATACATAATCTATTATTGGCCGCAAATAGCTTCGCAAATTGCTTGGACATAAATTATTAATTTTGAGAGAGCAAATTGCAAACGACGATCTCAGCTTCTTAAGTGCTCCAAACATTGTGAAGTTACCCATCCTAATGAGCAGTGTTTCAATGCTTGAAATCCAAATCGTGTGATGAGAATTTGATGATTAGGAAATGCAATTAAACAAGTTGGATATCGGTTGTTCAGTTGGCAATTCACTTGAGATAGGCCCTATCTCTATCATAATATTATGACCATTTGTTTCAAAAACCGTTGCTTTTAAGTTTTTTAAAGTGCTGAAACTGCTTCTTGTAGAGATAGTTGTGAACGTGGTTGGGGCTAACAAGTTGTAACAACAAAAGTACAATTATGAAAATACCCGTGCTTTGTGCACAACAAAACATAAAGATGCATCTTTCGAATGTGTCTTGTCTTTTAAGTATTAAAATTGTTCTGGCTTTTTATATAAACTGCTAGAAGAATTACTAGTCAGTAAGTATAATTGATGTCAAGAAATAATTGAATAATAATCGAATAAGAACATCAGAAAAAATTACATTATTTGTTTTCTGAAATCGTTTGTTTTAGAATTCTTTTATGTTTTGCAGCATGCCGTGTAATAGTCAGAATTCTTTCTATTTATTTATATTCTTCTTTCATTTTTCTACTCCAACATAGCATCGCCTCCTTTTCATAAGAAACTTTAAAATTTCTTAAATAGCATTAAAGCAAATGTGTGTGGACTGAAGGTTGCAGTTTCTATTCACCTAATGAAGTTTTATTATTATGTTTCCTTTTGTCTAGGACTTTTCAGTCGACCAACTGTAGTCATTCGTCTCAGACGTTTTCGGTCATCAGAACAACTCGACCAACATCACACTGGGTTTTGAAGGTCTCTAATTTCCTATCATAGTCCTAAAATTGGTCTAACCTTCTCAATGAGTCTCATCGACTGAAATGACGTCCGGTATTGTTTCCGTCGATGGGTTTTTAATTTTTGATTGTTGATGCTTATAAACAAAAACCACATAAGAATTTATGGATATATAGGAAAATTTTTGTAATATAATATCTAAGAAGCAATTTATTTGTCCATAATTTACTGATATTAGAAAAAACGCACCCATAGTCATACAAATTTTTATTGGTTCTCCTAATCGGAAACGATAAATTTCTGTTGTATGTTCTGTATAGGCATAATTATGTTTCAGAGCAATATGAACATAGAAATATGTTTATGAATTGGGTAAGGCAATGCTGGCGACCAAATTAATATTTCTGTTGTAGACAAATCTTTGGAGCGTGGATCGGGAATAACTATCTGGCAGGCTGGCATTAAACATCTTAGCACTTTAGTGCTAATCGTACGTCAAAATGGTGGCAACAGACTACGATAGGATTTTGTAACTGTAATTTAAACATTTTATATCGCATTGCGGCATTGCCAACAGTAAGCAACTTCTATGATGCTCTACAAGGTTCTACAACGCGAAGTTCTTGTCCATTCATTATTCACTCTTGCCATTGACAAACTAGCTACCATCAAATAAGTCATGTGGATTCGTTACTACTCCCTTTATTGATGACTTCATGCATTCGCAGTTTGCCTCAGGGCTCAAGAAACGGCAGACTTAACATTTTTGCTGTAACCGTAACGCACACGGAGTCGTACTATAAACTGTAAATAAATAATTGTAAATAGACATAAAATTTCTACATTACAGCCGGCGTTTGCTTCCCGTTTATTTTGGCTTTAAGTTGAATGTTTCGTCATGTTCTGGAACCTCGTTTATGTGATCTGCTATTAACGAACAGGTGTGGATCAAATTAATTTATGTTAACTTCAGGGTCATTCATACACGACGTCCACATTATTTGCCATTGGGGCCTATTTCTCATTTCCTCATTCCTCCGTTGTGGACATACGCACTCCAGCGTATTAGTAAGACCGCGACTATAGGTTACCTTTAAGGGTAAACTGTGATAAAGGGTGGGTACTTTGATACTGCCGCGTCCAGCAGAAAGATTCTAATTGGATCTAAAGGAGTAGGCCTACAGATTGTCTGGTGTCTGACTGAAGTTGCTGTTTAAGGAACAGGTAGACCATTGGCGCCGACTTGCTTTTGTCTCTGGGTGCCAGTGGGTGCATGGGTCCTCCCTCCCTTTCCCTACCCCTTACCCTTAGGTAGATGAGTTTTAGCGGAATTTCGGAGAAAGAAAATTGTTTTCTTGTAAAGGCTTCCAGTGCTATTATTTATTTATAATTTTAAATAATATATAAGTTATTTGTTTACGTACGGCTGTGACTGCGAGATCATACAATGTTGGGTATTAAATTTTGTGTTGTAGTTGTATTTCTCACGTTGTGAGATTACTGCTTGGGTGTACAAATTTGAATTTAAGGTCCGAATTCTTCTGGATGCGAGGCACCCACTGAACTTTCTCTCTGGGTGCATTCGCACCCAAGGCTTCCAAGAAGTCGGCGCCTATGGCCATGGGCGTCCGCAGGAATTTTTTTAGGGGGAAATGTTTCTAGAGGGGGCAAAAATGTTGTTGGGGGGCAAAATGGCGCTTTTACATAAAAAATTGCATTAAAAAATTAAAAATAAATGATAATCAAGCACTTTTCCTTTATAATTAAGTGTTGCTTCGCAATGAAAATCGTATTGGGACTGTTGTAATAATCATAATAATCAAAAGATTTTATTTTTATAAAATATGTGCAAAATCCAGAGGACGCATTTGCGCCCCCTTGCGTCCCCCTCTGGACGCTCATGCCTATGTCGTAGACTTACTAAAATAACTGTATGTGCAAAATTTAGTATCGGACGCCCGCATTGAACTTAGCACATACTCTTGACTTATCTTTCCCTTTCTTTCGGACGTCCTCAGTGGACGGTATTTAACCTTCCGTTCCTTAGTTGCTCAAACAGCTTGGTCTGAAAGTGAATATTAAAAAATGAGTTTTAGTAAAGATGTCAAACTTCACTGAATATTTTACTTTAACGTAATTGAATGTGAGTGGAGGTCAGTTTGCCCCTTTATGATCGTCTTACTAAACCACTCTCTAGGCCGATGTAGGAATCATTTTGTTCCTTATCAGCTATCATGCGAATAATGGAAATGGAAATCTCCAACTATACCTTAGCGACACACAACATCTACGAGGGACAGACAGACGCAGAGACAGAGGGACAGGGAGAGACAGAGCAGCTTTCTTATTCACCGGCGCGATGTGCCAGGTTAGGTTTGAGCTGGAGAAGGCAGCGTGGTGACGAGGTGGAATGCAATTATTACGCAATTATAATGCACTCCTTGTATGCTGTAATGCGTTCGTTCATTGAATTCATTCAACTGCAGGTCAACTGTGCAGCAACATAATAAACGTAATGTTTCATGTTAAAATGACATTTCAGCTATTTGAGGTTAGAATATACATTAGACAATCGAAAAATACATTTCCCAAAGTATGTCAAATGATCAAATTTAGGCATTGTAAGCGATTTCATTTTTTAAACTCCGGGGTGGACAAAGCTGGCGGCTACCCCTTTGCCTCTCACTCATTTTTATCATAGGCCTATGCTACACATGGTAAAACCAACGATTACTATTTCTTACACTTTAAGCCTCGTCAGGTAGGCTACTTTGGCACACAGGTCGAGAGATGACAATCACCCACCCCAATAAAAAGCCAAAACCAGCAACATCGATGCACAATGACAAGCGAATAAACAGGGGCGTAGCTATCATGTGTGCAGGGGGTGCAAGCAGTGGTTAAAGTGGTTTGGGTGAGCAGTGGGAACGCCAAAGAAGAGTTTCATTGGAACGCATGAGTGAGAAGTGGGAACGCAAGCAAAGAATTTCGAGAGCAGTGGGAACGCCGTTCCCACGCGTTCCCACCCACTTTAACCCCTGGGTGCAAGGCACCCGGGCCCACGACCTCCAGGGGCCCACAAAGACACCAGACAATTTTGTATAACCACAGTTGAAAGTTTCGTTTTACAATTAATCTAATTCACATTACTGTTTATTTGGTGACAGATCTATAGTTGTGATGTTCGAATGCTTTGACAGTCGACACGCATTACTTCCTTAACATAGCCAGCTACCAGCCACAGTACTGAACTCCTTTTACCTTGTTTTTTACGTCTCGAGTGGCAACTTTCACATTGTATAATGACGTCAAAGTTTATGTGCAAAAATTATGTGAGTGATAATAAAGATTGTTAGCAATGCAGTTTTAAATTGAGAAAATGAAGTGAATTAGACAAATGAAAATCTTATGCCATTATGCGTGAAACAAAATTGGCAGACTGTTGAAGTGTGAACTGTCTGTATGAAACACTATGTCTGCAAGACGTACGTAATTCGAGTATTACATCCATGGGCGTCCGTAGGAATTTATCCAGGGGGAAAAATTTCTAGGGTGGCCAAAATTTTCTGGGGGGCAAGATTTTTGTAGGGGCAAGCAAAATGAAGTTTTTTGCATGGAATAGATGACTTACCTCAATAATTAAGTGGTTTTTAGCATTGAAAATCGTGTTGGGACTGTTGGAATAATCATACAAATCAAATTTTTTTTAATATTTTCAAAATCCAGGGGGCAAATGCCCCCTGCCCCTCCGGACGCCCATGATTACATCATAACATTTAAGCGGATTTGCGAGACGTAAACGACGTCAACAGCTTGCAAGAGCATCAAAGAAATTGCCAAAACTCTCCAGTTTCATTGTCACTAAGGCTGACTCGGCAACGGGAATGTCTGGAACTGGATCGGTATCGACAACAGACTGTACGTACAGCGTGCAAGGATGATTAACGTTGCGAGGCTGATTAACGTTGCGAGGCTGATTTACATTTTTGTTGAACAAAAAGCTAGAAAGAAAACTCTATAAAGTCACGGCATTGTTTTAAATACTAGTACTATAAGTGAATAAGTCTGAGTCACTGCATGCAATGCAAGTATGCAAAGTATGCAAAGTGACCTGATTGAGAAATAACTGAAATTATAACATTGTGATTTATCCATCTCATTCTTACAGCATGCATGTATATTCTGTGAATGAGTTGTATTGCATACTTAAATATCAAATGTAATTGTTTAGTTTTTGTAGGCAGTAGGCCTACACTTACAGCATAGTAGTAGTAGGCTTACAGTGAAGTTACATGTAGTAAACAGAATAATTAATGTTGCTTATTGTCTTATTTATATCTTTGATTTATCTGTATAATAGCAATATGTTACGCAATTTTATCAGTGTGACCTAAGACATTGATTTAGGAAGGGGGGTGTGGCATACACATGAGAGTCCATGACAGTATTGGTAAGAACACAGGGCTACAAACCTTACAAGGCCAAACAGGGGCCCATACGGGACCCCTGCACCCGGGCCCATGAAAAGCTAGCTATGCCCCTGCGAATAAACTACTAAAATATCTTACAGTAGACCTATCAAGTCTGAAGTTTCTCATTGACACTATCTTTGGATCTTAGAGACACGAGTTTTTTCTTTATGTTATCACCACTGAAATTTAAAGGGCGCAGATGATGCAAATGTATTTGGAGGGCCGCATCACTCTTAGCTATCCCACTGATAATAAATTGGTTATGCTACCATGGCAACCTGTGAAGTAAACAAACTCAATTTATGTTATAGTGTCCGTGCAATATTAACGGAATTATAATAGCATTTCTTATCATATGACGAGCCGACGAGGCTAACAAAAGTACTCTAATTAAGCACTTCATAGGCAGAGCTGCATTTTGGGTTTAGCCTTTTAAGTAATCTCTTTTTCTTAATAATTTTATGATCTTGACTTTGTAACCTTGGGCTAAGTTTGGGTTGTTTCTTAAATTAAACTCCCTTGCCTTGGGAAGACTATAGGCCTATTATATAGGCCTACACATCCAAAAATAGGCTTAATGCAGATAAATTCCCCAGGAAAGAGGTATTTATATTTAATAATTTTCGGATAGGACTTTCATAACGCTGATAGATGTTCCATAATACTAACCGACTAGTGGAGGTATGAATTTGTTTTGATTTTGTTCATGATTCAAAGTGAAATACTGAGCCGCTAACCTAGGATGCTTTAAGTCTGGATCTGTCTCGTATCTAACGCTCTTAACGTGTCGTAAAGCAACAATTGAGACTACGACATACGTAGTCATCAAAATTCTTTGGAAAATTTCATCGAGTAGGGAAAAACCCATGTGTTTTAAAATAACGGTCATGGCCTGAATGTTTACCGGCGACCATAATAGTTTAATGCTACACACGTTTTCGAGCCGATTAATCAAGCGTAATAGTAATCTCCAAACTTCTAAAGCGCCACTCAAAGGCCAAGCGCAGGACACCAGCCTACTCACGAGCGCTATGTCAAATCAGAGGGGGTTCCAGAGAGTAGTCCAAAAGAGGTACGAGTCCGGTTTCAGCTGTTAAGGCGTGTGTTGTTAAGGGCGAGAATAGTTGGAAGGCGGAGGATCAGATGAGTGAGGGTAGGAGTACTTGAAAAAATGAGACCAGTTTCAGAAAGCCCGCGGGGGTGATAGATAGAGGAATATGAGGAGAAGAAGCAGGAGAGGAGGAGGAGGATGAATGACGAGTTCCGATGATGATGGAGGAACTGAGAATCTGCGGAATCAGAGGGGAGATCATTCCAGAGGCGTGTAGGCTATGTATAATTGTATATGGCTCGGTTGGAGAACTTGAGATAGAGACTGCAGTGGGGTCGAGAAAGACTGAGATATGAGGATGATCGGGTGAAGTGGGTAGCTGTAATGTTTTAAAAAGATTGATTGCCGTGGTGCTTGACACCTACACGTCAATCATCTAATAAAACTGATGTTTGGTGGTAGCGGTGCTTGTACAGTCTCTTCGGGTGTTCCTTGGCGTGTTTCGTTGACTCGTAAGAAGAACGACACCAGATGATTTTTCTCTTCGTATATTATTAACTATTATTTTATTTACAACGATTTCTTAATGTTTAACGATGATGTTCATTACGACGATTCGTTCTAGTTATAAGGCCTATTTCTTTGTCGTTTTTAGCAGTCTCTCCCGCTTTTCAACTATTCTTTTGCTCGATCCTCCAATCCTCTTTTCTCGATCGTCCACCCTTTGTTCAGTGATCCGACCTCCTTCCTCCTCTCCCGATCGTCCGTTCGTTTTCGCTGGTCCGATCCTCTTCTTACCTCGCGTCATCTATTTATGCTCTCCGCCTTCCTTCTCTTTCCGCCCTTTCGTTTTTCCTCTCCTTATTTGGTCACAATTCTGTCTTATTTCTTATTTTCCCCATCCCTGCAGGCTTGATTTTTCTTCTTGAAAAAAGACTCGTTGTTGCCTCGCGTCCTCATAGCTGTGGAAATGTACCATGCTCATGATTCATCGTCTGGCTATGCCTCTGTCTAGTTTTTCAGTCGGCTCCTATGTCCTTGTCTGTATATTAATATATATATTAGCACATCTTATAAGAGTTCTGTGTCCTTCCTCTATCTATTATAATGTTCATTACTGAATCCTTTACTGTTAGCTACATTTTACATTAGAAACTGTTCATATCTTTTCGACTCTATGAATGTCCATATCTTTGTTACATTATAAACTACATTGCTACATTATAAACTGTTCATATCTTGGTCCCCTCTTCTATTACAGTAGCCTAGATGGTGAAGAGATCACGGAGATACTTGAGATAGGACTTTTTTCAAATAACTAAAAAAAACATTAAAGTAATGCAGGCGCCATCAGTCCATGGCATTACTAAACGAAATCGCACTTCCATCAATTCTGTGGGTCAGGCATATGAGACAGAGACGCAGTCTGAGGAAGATAAGCATGATGAAGCAAATTAAGTCTTTAACGCCAGAACGGGAAGATATCGAGGATACGGAGTGAGCAGACTGTGGATCGAAGTTCAGTCCAAAACCTTTGACCATCACCAGAAAAGGCCTTACTGCTAAGTGAAATGTTTACCTGAGATATAGCAAGAGAAAAGGTCTTGATGAAAGCCAACCACCTTTGAATCAATCCTTCAAAACCAAAATTTCTAATAATTGGTCCAGCGTGCAATTTATTAATTTAACCTATTCTCCAGCTGCTTCAACAACGAGTCTTTCTTCACCTGTGCCTTGCTCTTCCCTATTGTCATAAATATCAAGATCAACTTCAACTAAAACCTTACCGGGCCTTTACTAGCCATTTCGCCAACACAAACTCCGTTGAAATCTACCAATTATGTTCACCGTGACCTTTGGTGCAAGTTGGAATGATAACTTGCTGCTTAACCCTCGGGCTACCAAGGGGGGGTGGTTACCACCCCCCCTACGTTTTTCTGGAAAAACTTTTTTTGCACATGGAATATAATTTTGACATTTTAGGTAGCTGTAGGGGGTCCATTTGCGCAAATTTTGAGGTAAAAGTCATGATGATATCCCACGCCATAAAAAAGTTATACCCGATATAGCCTAGGTACCACTTATGAAATCAGGAATTTCTCTCGTCAGCTGTTAGCTGTTGTCGACTATAAAGGTATTCATTATTCTTTCTGGAAGAGAAACAACTATGCCATTCTTTAGAGGGAATTTAGGGTTATATTTACTTGCTTAGTTATTTGTCTTTTGGTAACCGGAAGTGATCATAATGAATAATAATACGCTTTTTCAGTGTGAAAATCACTGATGCAATATCACAACGTAAACCGATATGGTTGGGTATGGGGAAGGGCTATAAACAGTTGAAGCAGAATACTAACAGAGTAAAGCAGTGCTGTGAAGTGTTCAAGAAGCCGGTTTGCAGGAAGCATTCGCACAAAACAATGAAAGTAACTTGCAATAACTGCAAGGACCACTGACGTTTTTTTTGACTGCCGGAAAAAATTACATAATTTCTTGTTTCATGTTTTCATGTTGATATAGCTGCACGCCTTTAGGTTTTGTCTGTAACTAAAACAGACTTTGGAATAGTTTGTATTGTTGAAAATTAAGCCTCATTATATTTATTATATTTAGAATATTCTTGGATACATAGTTCATTTTCAAAACCCACATCATTTATATATTTTTGTCCAGGTATTTACGTAACAATCGTAATTGTCTATGGGCATATATATATAATTATACACACACATATACCGGTCAGGCGTATATCATATATCAGTCTTGCGTGTCCATGTAGGGCCTTACGTCATAATATTAATTGATCAATAGTACAAATTGTGTGCGATAATATCAGATATCGTTAAATGGACCGGTGCCTTTGTTAAAAACTATATAATTTCGAGATGCATTCATATATTTTACAACTAAATATGCCATTCTTTTCAGAAATGAATGCTGAATCAAATGCTGTATTACATGATATGATATCTTAAACCAAACACGAAATTCCGGGGGGGTGGTAACCACCCCCCCTTGGTAGCCGATGTCGCAAAAAAACCTTGGTAGCCTGAGGGTTAAGGTCGAAGCAATTTCATATATTAAGAAATTAATTTGAGCCAGAATTAGTGTATAATGAGCTCATCCATCAACATAAGTTCAGAGTGCCGTGATATGGATTACACCTACTCTATAGCAAGAACTGAAATGCATGATGGTTATTTCTAAAGTAGTGTTGAAGGTGGGCGAGCGATAGTTACTAATATAACTTCTGCTTTTTGACAGAATTGAGGACAGTAACAAGGACTTCGAATGATTTGGGTTTCTCAGTATAATTGGTAAATTGAAAGTACATAAAGGGTAGTATGATTTTAAAAGAATTGCAACAACTCCATCTCTTCCAATACATCGTGTATCAAGGAAGAGGGATAACGTTGGTCACATGATGCAAAAGAATTTTCTATCAGGTAAAGGACTTGATGAGATAACGAATGAACACATAACAACACTCAAAGTAAAAGAAACATTTAAATATCAACATCATCGCATCTATAGCAAAGTCATATTTTATTGGCTAATTATTGTAGAAAAGAGCCATAATATCCAGAGACGGTGGTGAACAGCAATTCTGAAGACAAGCACCTGAAATGGCTTTCGCCAGTGACAACGTGTCATTCAATGAAAAAATCTTCAAGGAGATTACTTCTGACAGTCTCTTCATAGGAAAGGGAGCATTTGGTGATGTATATGGTCCGTGCAATTGGAAAAATAAAACATATGCAATTAAAAAGCGTATGTTTGGCACAGATAAGACGGAAAATGTCATAAAGAAACAACTCGTAGCCTGCAACATTTGGATGTCACTGCACCACAGAAACCTAATAACCGTTCATGATGTAGGTTTTGATTCACCTGCTCTGTACATATTAATGGAATATGCCAGCGGAGGATCATTGCAAGTAGTTTTAGAGCGGTACACATCTGACCTTCCACTGGAAATTCTGAAGGACTGGGGCGCTAAGATCGCGGAAGGCATGGCATATCTTCATCAACAGATGATTGTTCACAGAGACCTCAAGTCGGCCAACAGTAAGTTTTATCAAATTTCTGATTTTCACCCACACAGATATCATGACCCAAAAACCCAACTCTTTGGGTGGACACTTGGTCTACCGCCGATGAATTAATCTTTTGTCATTAATTCAGCTTATGGATCTCCATCCGTAAGCTGCATTAGTGAGGTCAGATAACTGAGAAATGTTCGGATTTCTCATTCGTACACATTTTTACATTATACACATTTTGAAGAAATATTTATTTACACTTTGAAATAGTTAAGTAAAGCTAACATATCCCATGTGGGACATAGAGGAGGTGCTAAGTTTCTTTACTAGGCCTTTGAGCACGCAATGGAGGAATTTCAAGGTCCTGCATGGACACGAGGTTAGTTATCGCAGGACTTGACGCTTACTTTCCAGCTTGCGCCGCTACCAAATTAACTTGCCTGGTGATAGAGCCACGTAGTCCCAGACAGCCACGCGTGAGCAAATGACTTGCACAGGGTGGTCTATCGGTAAGACGCTTGCTAATGGGTCACACGGTTGCGGGTTCGACTCCGTGTAACAACTTTTAAGTAGCGTTATGTCGAATGTCATGGTTGATGTAACCAGCTGACAACCTCAAGTCTATTAACTAAGTTCCGTTTACATGGGACGAAAGTGCAAGATGGAACCTTTATAGTTTAGAGACAGTTTCTTTCACTGGTCCTGTTTATTTATTAGTCGTCATAATGGAACCAGATGCAGCTTCCAACCCTTACGGAAAAACACTGAAGATTACAGATTTCGATCAGATTCGGGAACATGACCAAACGGTGGTTATGTCTGACGCTGGAACTTACGCCTGGATGGCTCCAGAAGTTATTACTCACAGTACGTTTTCCAAGGCGAGTGATGTTTGGAGGTGAGTTAATAAGAAGTTATTTCATTATATTATTACTCATTGCAATCTGTATCAGTCGTCAATAATGTCAACCAGCATAGTGTGTTAGTAATCGTCTTGTTATATATAAGGAGCAAAATACTCAGAACACTATAGGCCTAATTGTTAACCTGTTCTCACTTATCAACGTAGCTAGATTTCCAGAAGATTATTAGATTATGCTAGGGCTTGTTTGTGTCTTTAAGTGATGTGGTGCTAGAATGTTCCTGAAAATGGGTAATTATTATTTTTTAAACCATAACTGCACATAACTACATGTAATTAGAAGAATCAGCAAATGGTGTTGTCTGCTATTATAGATAGTGAATACAATCGTTTTACCCAAGTGCGTTAGACTGGTAGATATTATAACATAAAGTCTAGAGTTGATTGTTGACAGTTTCGTTGTGGTTTAATTCAGCATTTATTATGGAGAAGGTTTGTCACGGTGGAAATTAAAAGCGCGCAATCAAAAGGGCGAAAATGCATAAAGCGAATATTAAATAAAAAGCGCATGAATTTCACCTGAGGTTTGGTAAGATTTGGACTCGCTCCCTTCATTGTAAGGTATACCTACCGAACTGTTAGTTCCCTAGGCTCGCTCCACAATTACGCAACGTCGGGCTTTCTCAGCTGCTGGGCCCTCCGTGTGGAATGGTCTTCCATTAAACAATCGCCTACCGGTGAGTACCGCCTACGGGTAACAAGTCTGCTTTTTACAAGCAGCTCAAGCCTAATTTATTGCCGTTGCTGGGCTAGGAGCAAGTCTGAATATGTTTCTTGAAGGTGCGCTATATTAAATTCCGGATTAAATGGATGAATGAATGAATGGAGAAAGCTGTTCTACTTTTTGGGTGTCTAAAGCGATCTTTAAATATCAGTATGATTTGTATTACAGCTACGGTGTGGTTCTGTGGGAGATTCTAACCAGGAAAGTTCCTCACAAGGAAATTATGGAATGCGCACTTATAGCTACAGTACTTAAGGAACAACTCAAGCTGGAAATTCAAGATTCCTGTCCAGAAATCATCAAACAGATTCTTATAAGTAAAACGACATTTACGTTTTCACTATCACATATTTGACTATACACGGTTAAAGGAAAAATAATCGCTCTCATTCTCCTTGATCTATTCTGCTACTTTAAATAGGCCTGCTCTTGGTCATAATATAGATCTACTCTTTAGTGCCTCGAACACGGATTAGGTCTTTGTGATCCTCTTTTCAATTTGTTCGCATAGTGTCTGCACCCTTGTACCCAATAATGCATAAATCAGCTTCTGCTCCCGCTGTCTTGAACTGCGTTTGGTCCACTTCTGTTTACAGTATATTTTACTCCACTCGGTGCTGACGTTGCCCAGCTGGTTCTTTCACTTGACAGTTCTACGTCTAATTGTGCTATCCACCAACTTATCTTATCTTATCTTATCTTATATGATTATTTAAAAAAGCGCCTCTCACAGCATAGACTATTCAGAGGCGCTCCTAGCGTGTCAGCCCGAGGGAAAAGAAAGGTCTTTAGGCAGCGGGGAGAAGAGGGCAAGATCCCAAGCAATATCTTGCTACGGAGAGAGGGAGGCAGGTCATTCCAAAGGGAAGGGCCAAGGATGGCAAAAGCGCGATGCTGAGCCATCGAAGTCCTTGCTTCTGTTTTCAGCCAAATCCTATCTTGGATGGATAGTAATAAACTAAGTTCATTATTTCCTCCAGAACAGTGCTGGGTGCCTGGGAGTTCTCTGCCCATTTCTATTCGTTCATTCTATTCGTTCATAGCATCCTTTATGGTTGAATTAATAATCATCTGCTTGAACGTGTTTACCACTTGTAAGCTTCTGGTTTTCTACATGGCTTTCCCTGTCGATAATTGATTTTTAACTACGGTCTTAGTTGAAGCAAACCATCGATACTTCAGCATTATACTAATGGCACTATAGAAGTCACTTGGTTAGATTAGATATGTGTGACTATTTAAGTTTGCTTATTCGCCAGAGAATTATCAACTCAGAAAACTGTTATCAATCAATCAATCAATCAACGGAATTTATATAGCGCCCCTTCAAGGCAACTACTCAGAGGCGCTCCCGACCCAAGCCCGGCCAAAAAGGAAAGTCTTGAGGTTCTTATAAAAGGTACTAGACATATCCTTATCTTATCTTATCTTATATGATTATTTATAAAGCGCCTCTCACAGCATAGACTATTCAGAGGCGCTCCCAGCGTGTCAGCCCCGAGGAAAAGAAAGGTCTTTAGGCAGCGGAGAGAAGAAGGCGAGATCCCAAGCAATATCTTGCTACGGAGAGAGGGGGGCAGGTCATTCCAAAGGGAAGGGCCAAGGATGGCAAAAGCACGATGCTGAGCCATCGAAGTCCTTGCGCGAGGGACAAGCAGATCAAAGCGGTCAGCAGACCGAAGAGGGCGGAAGACAGAGCAGATAGAGGTTTGCGCATTAGGTCACAGAGGTATTTAGGAGCTTTTCCCACTTGAGTCCTAGAGACCAGGAGAAGAACCTTGTATTGGATGCGGGAAGCAACAGGAAGCCAGTGAAGTACATCAGTCATAAAGGTAGTTATGTGAGAGAAGCGAGGAAAACGGGCAATGAGCCTGGCAGCCGCATTCAGAACAGACACTAGAGATGAAAGGCGCGCTTTAGGGAGCCCAGCAAACAATGAATTGCAATAGTCAATGCGGCAGCAAATGAAGGCATGGACCATAGTAGTGAACACTGAAGGAGAAACTGATCTTCTTACAGCCCTCAAACGCCTCAGATGATAGAAACAGGAACGTGTCAGGTGGGAGAGGTGTTCAGAAAGCGAGAGGGTACTATCAAGGGTGACACCCAAATCCCGAACACTGGATGAAAATGAAAAAGCAGGGTATATTGACGACAGAAGTGGGATATCAAGTTTAGAAAGTTGCTGTTTAGTGCCAAACCAGATCAGTTGGGTCTTAGAAGAGTTAAGGTTAAGTCGATTTGATGACATCCAAGAGTGGAGATCATGTGACAGGGAATGAATGGATCCAACAAGGGAGATCTGCTGAGAGGATGGGCCTTGGACAAAGATCTGAACGTCATCTGCATAAAGGTGACCAGAGGTAAAGTGTTTAGTAAATATAGAAGGTATGTCAGCTGTGTAGAGTAAGTACAGAATGGGGCCAAGGACAGAACCCTGTGGGACACCATACTCAACTCTAACCCAGGCAGTTCTGGAGTCACCAAGGACAATCCTCTGAGTGCGGTCAGAGAGGTAAGATTTGAACCAAAGAAGAGGAGACCACTGAGACCACAAGATAGTTCAAGACGTCGAAGTAGGATTTCACGGTCAACCATGTCGAAGGCCGGGGAAACATCAAAGAGCGCTAGAAGCGTCAAATGAGACCTGTCAATGGCAGTATAAATGTCCGAGAGAAGGGACAGGAGGGCAGTTTCCGTAGAATGGTGACCTCTAAACCCTGATTGACTAGAAGGGAGGAGTTCAGACTGTTCAAGATAGGGCAGAAGTTGAAGCGAGACAAGTCTCTCAAGAGTTTTAGAGAGAAAAGAAAGGTTAGAAATAGGACGCTAGTTAGAACATACTTGTGAGTCAAGATTAGGTTTTTTGAGGGTAGGGAAGACAATAGCTTGCTTCTGAGATGGAGGGAGATGGCCCTCTGCTAGAGACCTATTGAACAAATGTATCAAAAATGGGACAACATCATCCAAAACATTAGTAAGAATAAACGGAGGAAGCGGGTCCAGTTCACAAGATTTCTGGTTTGAAGAGCTGAGAACACGTCGGAGATCAACCTCAAGGAAGGGACGAAAGTCACCAAACTTGAAGTCCGTGCGTGTGAATTCAGGTGGAGGCGAGTCGGCGGTTGAAGCACGTAAGCCCGCAATCTTTTCTGTCATCATTCTGAGGAAATCATTGGCCGAAAACGCAGGAGAGGAAGACGAACGAGAGGCTCGGCCCAGGAGTCCCGAGATGGAAGACCAGAGACGTTTTGGGTTCTTTTCATCTCGAGCGACGAGTCTCTCCCAAAATTCAGCTTCCTTGCGGTGATATAGACGATGGAGCGATCGGAGTTGAGTCACCCACGTCAGGTGGTCGGCCGGATCTTTCGAGCGACGGTAGCGTCTTTCAAGACAGCGTGTACGTCGACGATACTGGCGGCACTCGCTGTAAAACCACACAGCAAGGGGTCGCATGCGCATTTTGACCCTCCGCTGAGGTAGTAATTTATCCAGTATTTCGTTCATGGTGGTGGAGTAAAGGTTAAACAGGTCAGCCACCGACAAGACATCCAGCGAAGAGGAGTCAGAAGCAAGTTTTGAGCAGCGAAGAGCATCACGGAATACTTGATAGTCGAGGGTCTTCCAGCCACGAACCATACGAATGGCATGTATGGGTTGCAGATGCAAGAAGGGAAGAGTTAGTTCAACGTGGGAGAGAACGCAGGTCAGATGGTAGGCCGTTCCACAGAGAAGGACCTACGACCGAGAAAGCCCTATGCTGTCTAGTTGAAGTGCGTCCACGAGGGACCACAAAGTCACCTCTGGAAGCCGAGCGCAGAGATCGGCGACCAGAGCAGGCCGAGGTCAGAGTAAAGAGCTCCAGAAGGTAAGCTGGTGCCATGCCGAGAAAACAATGCCACACTATGCAGGAGACTTGATAGTGAATGCGCTGCTGGATCGGAAGCCAGTGGAGGACATCCCGCATGTACGCAGAGATGTGACCATACTTGAGGACACCGCCCACCAAGCGAGCAGCAGCCCGCAAGACCCCCTCCAAGGGATGCAATCGGACCTGTGGAAGCCCAAAGTAGAGAGAGGAACAGTAGTCTAGGCGATTGACAACGAAGGCATGGACCAAGGTGGAAGCAGAAGAAGGAGAGAGAGAGCGGGACACCACCCGTAGTTGGCGCAGTTATCTTCTCCATAGATTTAAGTTTTTTGCATTAATAGATTTCATTAGTTGCGCCAATAAATTAAAATTGTCCATGATTTCAAGTTTAGCTGACAGATGTTATTTTAACAAATTATTGAATTGTATATTCGTTCATGACTCAGCCAAAATCTAGCTGGTTCCCTCATCCGTTTTAGGATGTCTGCGTTACGACAAGAGCACGCGACCGTCTTTTACTGAAATTCAACGTGTACTTCAAACCCCTCGTAGGGATTCCAGTGACTAAATATTTCGTTTATTTTCATAAGAAAAACTGTCGTACTTGGTTCATGGAGCACTTTTAGATCAGTGTCACCCACGTGTGAAGGGCCTTATTGGGGCGTGGTGGCTCAGTGGTAAGTTCGGCGCCTTGTGATCGGAGGGTTGCAGGTTCGAATCCCACTCTAACTGCTGCGTACGGACCTTGGGAAAGTCCTTCACTCGCAATTGCTCGTGGCGCTTTGGCGTGAACATTCCGGCACAGTATCAAATGCTGTAGTCGGGAGCGCCTCTGAGTAGTAGTTGACTTCGAGAGGCGCTATAGAAATATCCGGAATAAATAAATAAAAATAAATATTCCGCCTTAAAGTGAGAAATGCAGAAGAAATTATGAAAGTTATTATCTGGATGGCGTTGCTTATACACCAGAGGCATTAATCAACAATCAACTAATAATTTAGTTGTGCCTGACAGAGGCTAATTGTTTATAATTGGTCGCTAATTGTTTACGAATACATACAAAGTCAGCTAGCAAATGATATACCTGCATCAGACTGACACATACTATACAACAAAGATTATAAAGAGTTTTTGCCGTGGCGTTTAGTTCTTGCCAGTATCGAATGTTTGAATCACGGACAACAGTTGTTCAGTTAAGAAATGTTCACTAGTTTCATTGCTGTTGTGATGTACTGTGTCATTCAAACTATTCTAAATGTTTAATATTTTCCTAGCATCGATCTAATAACACTGGTCAACAATGATTTTATTGCCGATTATATTAGAGCGATTTTAGGGTAAACCTGTGGTGCTGATTCCGAATATGGAGTCGGTTTTGCGAGATTGGCTCTAGTTTTTGAGTTATTCGACTAATTATGAGAATTTAATGGTTAAACGGAGCACAGTAAGAAATCGCATTGAAATTGTCTCAAATTTTGTACCAAAGTGCACACATAAAATACATAATGGCATTGTCTTCGGTCTGATAACATTTAAACATGGTAAGCTGATTGATAAAAATCACAATTCTTAGACTCTTCTAAGGCTTTTGACACTGTCAGATACTCTTTCCTGGCCGACCAACTGGCCATTGCACTAAGTTCCATGGTATCACATCGTCCCTGGCCTGACTTAATGCAAGTATCATACAGGGCTCCGGTTTGGGTCCCACCAATTTTGTTGTAGCCATGTCTGGTTTAAAACCTCTCTACCACTTTAATCGCATCTTCAAATAAGCAGATGACTGCTATCTTCTCATACTGGCTTCTAATATCTCCACCACTGTTGCAGAACTTGATCACATAAATGCCTGGGCCCAGAGATGCAATCTTCATCTTAACCATTCTAAATCCAGCGACATTATCTTCGCCAAGTCCAAGATGATCCTTAAATCCTATCCACCACCTATATGCGGAATCTCAAGGGTCTCTTCATTAAAAATATTAGGAATTGAAATAACCGATAAGTTTGAATTCTCTCCTTATATCCAAAAACTGAGCATAAAGGCTAAACAATCCCTTTACGCTCACCGTATCTTGATTTCTCATGGGCTCTCGGGCCCCAGGCTTCATGACGTGATACGGGCTACCACTGTATGCTATGCTGTTCCCATGGGCAGGTATGGTTGCTTTGCCAACAAGCAGGAACTTGATCATTTGGGCGCAATTATTCGTAAGTTCGTAAGTCTTGGCTCCCTCCCTCCTTCTTTTCCTACTTTTGAGGAAGTCTGCAAAAAAGTTGATCGTGGTCTCTTTAATAGCATTCTCAAAGACCCTATAGTCACCTCCTCCATGACCTTCTACCTCCCGTTCTAAAGACCGGGTATGATTTTCGCCCTCGTTCCCATAATCTGATTCTCCCTAGATTTGACTCCCTTACCCAACGAGGTTTCCTGTGTAGGATGCTGTACAGTTAGGCTCTGTTTCTATTATTTCATTTATCATTTAACGTCATTATTACTGTTAACTTTTTTCTTTCCCCTTTGTGTATGTAAAGCGCTGCGCGTTTTCTAGCGTTTATTAAAGAATATACTTACTTACTTAATTAATTAATGCATAGTTAAACGCCATTTGTACGATTTTCTTTTATGTCGGTTATAATCAGGACAATCACGTTGGAGGCTCCAGCAATAGTCTGCCATCATGTGTCTGTCCCATTTGCCTTGATACCTTTCTTCCATGACCTTTATATCTTGGTGAAATCTCTCACCTTGTTCCTCACTGACATGTCCAAGATTATATGGAAATCTATTTAAGTGGCTATGAAGAAAGTGTACCTTTATGCTCATATTAGTACCCAAATTTCTGAAGTTTGTGAGCATGTTTTGCACCAGTTCTTCGTAATTGTCTGCGTAGTTGTTGCCTAAAAAGTTCTGCACAACTAAGACAAAACTGCAACAGGCAGAAGCTTCAGGACCATTCATACATTTTGTGAAATCAGAATCCATGATAAGTTTACGATTCCAACTTATATAGCATTCGAAGTGTCCGGAGTGGGGGTAGGTAACAGTGTCTGGACATGGTCCGGACAGGGTGTCCGGACAGTTCACAGAGTACAGAGGGACAGCAACTAACATCAAGACATAATCCGAGCCAAACAAGTAAATACATACACACATACAGGCAGACATATACACACATACAAAGACACATACGCACATATACAAAGACACATACGCACACATACAAAGAAGCATACAAATACACATATAAGGAGACAAACACACGGCCGGCTAATTCGCTACAAAACACAAAATTAAAATATTTAATTTTTTATTTCGAGGTGTCCATTATCTCATGAACTAGAGCCAATTCGAAAAAACCACTTCCATTTTTGAATTCAGCGACCTCAAAATACCAAAGAATTGTTCAAATATCCTTGGCAACGAGAAAAAAGTTTTTATTTGTTGACCAGTGTAATAGGCCTACTAGGATCCAATTTTAATGAGACTGTTAGAGTTTTATATGTGAATCTGGTGTTTCCTGCATGGAATAGTGTCTTCCTAAAGAAGAGCCCTGCGCCGGCCGCGCCGCGCCGCCGCCGCCGACATTTCGTGGGCGCCGCCGCCGCCAATTTTTGTTCGCCGGCGCGCCGCCGCCGCCGACCCAAAATGACCGGCGCGCCGCCGCCGACACTATGATGTCGGCGCAGGGCTCTATCCTAAACATGCTTCTACTTTCGCGTCGTGCAGTCTATAAATAAGCTAACCTAGTTAAATATTTAATTACTACGATTTTGTTAACAGCGGACAATCAACTGCTTAAACAGTGGACAGAAGAGGAGAAGACAACTTCTTCAAAATCATCAGTAAGGCGTAATGTCTAATCCAATCTGACCTAATCTAATCCAATGACTTCTTAAGCGCCATTATCATTAATGCCCAAAACATCAGTTGATGGTCGCTTCAAGTGAAATTGCAATGAAAAATCACAATACATTGGAGCAGCCTGGTTGAAGTTCGATAGATCAGAGTAAACTGAAGCAAGTTGAAAGAGATGAGTAAAAACGTTTTAATAGCTAGTTTCATAAGCAGATTTTAAAGTAGAAACAAGATGCAGACCAAATTTCATTCCGAATTTGACCGAATATGCTATGCTTGTAAACAGTTATGTCATAGACTCATAGAGATTAGAGACTAAGCCTCGCAATTCTTTAAATAAGCAGAAGCGAACCGTTGCTCGCACATTGGGAAGCAACAGGCGATTATACGGTCATTGTGCAGAAAAACGGGTAGATAATGACGAACATACCAATTGAGTAACAACAAAGTCCCTAGTATTCGCCTGCAGCACTGCTGCTCTTACAGTGTATAACATTCAGTCTGCATTGGGAGCGGTGTGTACATTATTGTACACGTTTAAGTCAAAACGCCAATGAGTCTCTGCATTGCGTGCGGTTAAAGTGAATGGAAGTGCCCGAAGTTTGGCGCATATGGTGAAAACAATTTGGTGACAAAACAATATGGTGAAAACAATTGGGATACACAGGTCTTCGTGTTCATGTAGCTGCCAACACCCGTCCCAATGACGGTCCTAAGTTATGAATCATATTTATTCGGATGAATGGAGGAAGTATAGGCCTACATATCGATGGCTGGAAGCACAAAGGTGCTAAGCGCACTTTTCTTAATTCTAAGAAAACTGAAGTTGAAGTTTTGTTATGTGTTGCTAAAATTCATTATTCAAAATAATTCGATTTGCAATGACTTTTCCAAAAGAAGAGCTTATTGCAGTGTTACAAGTATTTTTATTTTTGCACAAATAATTCTGTTTGTAAAAAAAAAATGACTTTGTAAAATTACTGTAAGGAAATATATGCACTTAGGACTTTTGTGCGCTGATGCTGGGACACCTGAAATACTAATTCATGTCAACTGTTTTGACAATTGTTTTAGAAGACCCTTAATAAATACTGTTCTAACTAGCCTTTAAGCATTTGTTAATTTATTAAGCACCACATGATTATATTATTTAATTTTAAAATGTCTTTTAAGCAAAAAAACTCCTAATAATATCAGGAAAATAACCAAAAATAATTTAATTCAAGTATGAGCGACTCTTACGCCGAGTTTTCCTTCAAATTAATGTGATAATCATAGCTGTCATACTTATCATTATAATTAACATCCAATAAAGATTTAAGAAAAAAATATTATAATGAAAATCAAGAAGCACCAAAATGCATCTTCCTCCATAATTTATCCACATTTCACACGTTGAAGAAGTAAAACAATAAAATGCAACAGTAATTATAAAATAATGCTCTGCATTCAAGCCATTAGTTTCAGATAAGAAAAGAATAACATTAAGTTTGAATTCAGTCTTCTTCCTCGTCAGCACAGGGCTCCGGAAGACAGTCTCGAGCTCTAGCATTTGAAGGCAAGTCATTGTAGAAAACCGCATGCTCTGCCGGAATTACTCTGCTCTTCAGTAGCGCAAGGAGGTCAGCTTTTTTGGCCGTCGAGATTGGGATTCGAGAGAGATAGGCTGGTGTAAGGTCCCCTATCAGTGTGTTTGGCCTGCCGCGTTTGCTGGATATGTTGAGGCGAAGGAAATTCTCATCACTAATCTGGTATTTGTACTCAATGACAAATGGGTGAAGTTTACTGAAGCGCAGCCACTTAACACGTAGCCAATTCACCGTATCCCCCTCCATATTCTTGCTGCGATTTAGTAGAAGAGTAGAAGCCAGCATCTTCAAGTCACTGAAGTCTGTGTGCATCATTCGCTGAACGATAAATGGAGGAGCTTTCTTTCGTGCACCGGCTATCGCCACTTCCCAATCACGAGTTGTATAAATTTTGAGATGCTTTGTAGCTCGCTCAATCAGGGAGTGCATTAGATCTACATCTAAATACGAGTGGCCACTCTCCATATACTTTAGATCAACAGTTTGTAGAGAAGGCAATGTTCTAATGGCGTACAACATGACTGCACAGATAAACTGGTTGCGATTTTGTCCACCGCAAGTATCTGAGAATGATGTGACGTGCGTGACGGTTGCTGGAAGTTTTCGCAAGTAATCCAGAAGGGCGGACCCTATATCATTTGCTCCCCTACCACCTTCTGTCTCGTCCCATATGTAATTGAATCCTTGTTGGGATGCCGATTCCAGTATCGTAAAGTTGTACACAGCAAGCTTCCTTCTATAATATATTTGTGAATCACCTGCATGTGGAGTAGAGAGAACTGCTTCAAGATCAAATGTTATGGCTCGATACGATTGGTCACTGCAAGCTTTTACTTTATCGCGACTCTTCTCCTCCATAGACTCTTTTTCTCGCCTTTTATGTGCTTCCCATGCATCATGCAAGTTCGTCTTCTCTGTATCCACAGCATTTCTGTAGCTATTACAAGTGGAGCACTGATCTTTCTTAGGAATAAAGAAGCCAAGATTAAATTGGGTATTGAAGACTCTTCGATAGATTTCTTGCTTAACAGGTGCTACTCCAAGCCTTTGACAGTAATCCTCACTGTACAAACGGTAAAGCTGTTGAATATTAAGATCAGGTGCCAAATACCGTTTACGTGAGTCTTTGCGAGTGTAATGCGATTCAACCTGCGGAAAGCTGTTTATGTGATCGACGATCTTCTGGATATTCTCATCTGAAGTTTTATTTGCAGGAACCTTTCCTTTCCGACCATCTTTTCCAACAAATAAACCAGTATCTGATTTACCTTTTAAAGCCCTGTTAACAATCTTGATTGAAATAGCAAGAGTACTGCAAAAGAAGTTTCTACAGACACGCATTCGATCATCATCGGACATCAAATAATACTCTCGACTTTTCTTGCGCTTTGTGCTTACAGCCTCTCCAGTTGCAGCATCTATGCTACGCCTGCGGACAGCAACTTCAGTGACTGCGCTGCAGAGGAACTGAGACTTGCACTGAATGTCTTGCAACGAGTAATACTCGTTGCATAATTGCACTTGCTTATCTTCCGAAATCATGACCCCACACTTAAAACGACATCCTTCTTCGCAACCCCCACATGGTTTTTTTCCCGCCACTAGTTTCCCTTTCCTCGAAACATACTCCTTTCCATTAGCTCGAGATAGCTGCCTAACATTTCGTTTCCAACCTTGTGTATTTCGTTTACGCTTTCGTGAACGCTCCTCCATATCTGATGGTGGTAGGCAAGGTGTAGATGCATCGTCGCTGAGAGGAAGACTTCCTGAGGGACCAGGCTCTTCGTTAGAGAGAGAAGTTGAACGAGTAGACACTGTAACTTCTGTTGGATGTGGAGGATTAACTACATCAACTGTTGTTGGAAGCACTGAATCAGGTGACATCTGTTGAGAAGAAATAACCCCGACTGGAACTTGCAAAGGTTGCAAGATTGATGGCCTACATGACATGTAAAATAAAAATAAATGCCAATTAAACACTCATTTTTAATAATTTAATAATCTTCCTTTATTGAAGTTCACATTCACAGAATGCATTGCGATTACAATGAAACATTCATAATCATAGTACACTGTAGTAACTGATGACAAGTTTAACAGAAGTTTAATTTAACTTTTGTATTTTCATCATAAGAGTAGTTTAAGTAAATTAATTCATCAATTATAATGGCAGAAATACAAGAAAATGACTACTCCATAGAGACAATGACTATTAGACCTACATCTTAAAATAATAATTGAAACCACATTTGAAATGATAGTACAAAGAACTACCTTAGGCGAGTAATGATGATAACTTTACGGGTACGAGTTCTTTCCATCGGAGTGGCCATACTTGCAACATGAAGGTTGAAAGGCTCGGACGTCAGCAGGTGTGAATGGTCGAGCACTTCTACTGCAGAAACCTCTCTGCAAAAAGGCTCCAAGACTAGAGGAAGTGTAGGATCAAGCCCTTCAACTGTCATAGCAGGTGTACGATTAAGCGGAGAAGAAACCTCGAGGTCCAGAGGAAGCATAGTTGCAGGCAAATCAGTTGCCAGCGGGTGTGAATGGTCGAGCACTTCTACTGCAGAAACCTCTCTGCAAAAAGGCTCCAAGACTAGAGGAAGTGTAGGATCAAGCCCTTCAACTGTCATAGCAGGTGTACGATTAAGCGGAGAAGAAACCTCGAGGTCCAGAGGAAGCATAGTTGCAGGCAAATCAGTTGCCAGCGGGTGTGAATGGTCGAGCACTTCTACTGCAGAAACCTCTCTGCAAAAAGGCTCCAAGACTAGAGGAAGTGTAGGATCAAGCCCTTCAACTGTCATAGCAGGTGTACGATTAAGCGGAGAAGAAATCTCGAGGTCCAGAGGAAGCATAGTTGCAGGCAAATCAGTTGCCAGATGTTCAGTAGATGTTCCTAAGACAGACAAAATGCATACCCAAGTTAAACAATGTAAAGAAACACGGAGGGATGCATCGCTGGTTTTAATATTCACTATGGCAAGCAATACCGGTCTATGCGTCTGCAGGTGTGTTCTGGTGGTCACGATCCCACCTGTAGTTGCTTAATAATACCGATGAGACGTCCATGACATTGCCTTTCGATGCAGCCCAAACCTTACTGCATAATACCGCATAATTTTTACAATTTTACCACATAAGCCGATTTCGAGCTTTAAATCACTTAATTTCCCAAACATCAACATTTATTTTCCATAATTTTACAGCATTTTCTAAGGTTCCTATTCATAAGCTTACCATCATCACTGGATTCCTCGATTGAATCATTAAGGTCCATGATCATCTGAAGCGCTTTTGCAGAACTGAAACGATGCACTCGTTTATGCATTTCAATAATAAAGATTTCGAGATATTGTTTCTGTTATTTTTAATGTAACTTTTATTATTTTTGTAACGGGGACGACGATAAACAGTAATGGCGAATGGCGTGGAAGTCAACAACAAAGACAAGGCGTTAAAAAAAGAGGGTGCACATAGGTATTAAGTGCGCTTGAGCTATTTGCGCTCTATGGATTTCAGCCAATGAGACTTAGCCCAATTGTGTTTTTGGTGCCAAGTGATCCAAATTAACATCGTAAACGTTAGTACCTTTGTGCTCCGATGTATATTTCTTCCAGGCATATTATGCACTACTTTTTTGAAAAACCCAAAAAAGTGCGCTTAGCACCTTTGTGCTTCCAGCCATCGATATACCTGCTTTTTAGAGGAATCGGTTTCAGATAGAATTTATTGCTGTCGATTACTTTATAAGATAACTGTGATTTCATAAGCATTCGTTGTTTTATGCATTCACAAGCATTGTGGCTCAGTCGACATTTAGTCATCAAGCGCAGCAGCAGAACATTGCAAGCTAGAACGAATTCTTTTGATGTCATTAAGTAGCTTTAGTACATAGATGAACAACGACACAGCAGGATGAAAATTTTATATAGGTCCTAAATCTATGCGTGTTTTGTAATAAAAAAGGAGGTCATAAACAGAGCTGCTTGGCATTGTTATTGAAATTAGTAACTTTTATTTCGCCGGTGTCTAATGCACAAGTCATCAACCGACGGTCACCAAAATCAAGCCGTTATCAAGTCAATATCAAGAAGATCAGTCCGTAAGAGCATACAAAAACCAAAGAAGAAGAGGCGGATTTAACAATCGCTCGCCCCAGGTTTGCGTTGTTGTCTGGGCTATTGCTCACATTGCAGATTTCGCACAGGCGTGTCTCTAAACAAAAAGTTTTGCGTGTCACTTGATTTAATAATTATATCCTTTCAATATCATAAATTCAAATTGTCTTTTCCATTTCTGTCTCTGCTGTGTAGGTGTTTCTGGAAGAGAAGATGAAATCTCTATAGTCATGGCATCGATTTATTGACTATCACATCAGTTTAATACTTAACTCGAATTGCAACTGATTGAACTTGCAACAACCGTTGCCAAAAAGGAGTTATGCCTCTGTGCTTCTGTGCACCATCTAACATAACAAAGAAACGACAGACAATTATAAAAAACACATTACTCAGGCTGATTGGCTCTTTAGTAGAAAATTGACAATGAGGTTTTGACGCTGGTTTAGCTTTATCTCCCACGAACACCTTGTCACCTTGTGCTGTCGATTCGTTGAATCCTAGCGACTGTCATGGTCAACCTTCTCCATGTGCTCCGATTTCTCGTGGCCTCTCTCAGCTCCGAGATGTTCATCTTCATTGCCTCTTGTATCTCCTCCATCCATCTCCTCCTTGGTCGTCCTCTCCTCCTCTTGCCCTCCCCACACGCCAACATCATCTCCTTTTCCAGCCCATCTGCACGCATCACATGTCCAAAGTATGACATCTTCTGCCTGGACGCTCTCTGCCCCAACGTCAAACTCCCTCTCCAGTGTCCTATTTCTTCCAGGATATCCTCGTTAGTTCTCTTCTCAGTCCAAGAAACCCTCAACATTTTCCTCCAGATCCACATTTCACATGCCTCAATTTTCTTCTCCAATGCCTTGGTTTTTGTCCATGTTTCGCATCCGTAAAGCACCACTGGTAAGATCATTGCTTCAACAATTCTTGTCTTCGTTCCCAAACTCACTGATTTGTCCTTCCATATTTTTTCTAGTCCCTGCATTGCCGTCTTCCTCAGTGTAATTCTCCGTCGTATTTCTCGTTCGCATCCACAACCGTTGCCAAAAAGGAGTTATGCCTCTGTGCTTCTGTGCACCATCTAACATAACAAAGAAACGACAGACACGAACAGTGAACAAAAATCGCCTCTATGTCGTTCAATTAGGCTACTATTCTACTGCTAAGGATATAAAGTCATTAGACACTGATTTCATCCCGCTTTTTTGTTATTCAGTTAATAGCGTGGTCGATTGTGACATTCGTCAATTTCATTGAAACTAGTAATCATTAAGCTATTATTGTCTTTTAAAAAACCCGAATGTAGTCAACATGTAGGAAATATGGATGCTTAATTTTGATTGTCGCAAGAAGCTAAACTTTTGTGCACCACTATGCATTTATATGCCCTATGGGATATCGAATCGTCCTCTGTGGTCTACGTCTTCTGGCAAGCGATTTTTTTCATGTTTTAAAGCAAGTGAAATTGCTGATTCTGGTACAATTTTTGTTACAAAATAACTACTGAGTAAACATTGATTTATTTTTAATTCTTATTATTTCAGGTGGTATATATATGTATATATATATATGTATGTATATAGACCCTTTTTTATGCTTTATATTTATGCTACGCGAATCACAGACCATTCTGCCACCTTAATCGATCATGTGTATACAAATGCATGGGCTAAATTAAATCAGGCGGCAATAATCATTGCAGACATCTCAGATCACTTACCTATTTTTACTGCTTTCGATCTACATCACTCCCAATTCAAAGGTGTTACTTATACTGACTGCAGATTAACCACAGAGGTACAAAAACAGATTTTTCTAAGGAAAATTGAGGAAACCAACTGGTCAGAGGTTTTAGCTGCCTGCAGCAGGAGTGAGCCAGAATTAGCATATAACGTTTTTCTTGATAAATTCTTCACTAGCTACGATAGTGCTTTTCCCCGACAAAATTATAAAGTTGCAAAAAAGCATAGAGCAAAAAAACCTTGGATGACTCAAGGCCTAATTAAATCCGCGAGTAAAAAGGAAAGACTATACAAAAAGTATATTAAGAATCCTACAGCAAGTAATAAAAAGAAATTTACTGCCTATAGAAATATCTTTAAAACGATTAGGAATAATGCCGAAAAGGCTTTCTATCAAACTGAATTTACTAAACATAGTAATAATTTAAAAAAAACCTGGAGCCTTATACGTAATATAATTCAATTGGGTGAGAGGGATCCTCCCCTGGAGTTTCTTAAAAATGGCGATGCAATGATTGATGACCCTCTGAGTATAGCCAATGCCTTTAATAATTATTTTGCAAGTATTGCTCAAACATTAGCTGACCAGATTCCGCCGTCTCAAAAGTCTTATTCTGATTTTCTATGTCCTTCTATGATGAAATCTTTTGGGGTTATTCCCATTTCCTCGGAGGAAATATTGCAGATTGGTGCATCAATGCGACTGACTCACTCCACAGGATATGATAATATCGATCCGACACTAGCTGCGACCAGTCTGCCGCTGCTGTCTTCAATTCTATCTGAAATTATAAACTGTTCACTTAACTCGGGAATAGTACCACAGGCCATTAAAATTGCTAAAATTATCCCAATTTTTAAAAAAAGGTAATAGAAATGAGGTGTCAAACTATAGACCGATTTCAATTTTGCCATACTTTGCAAAGTTTTATGAAAAATCAGTGGCAAATAGACTCCTCGCTTACCTAAATAAAATGAACATTATCCTCCCCAATCAGTATGGGTTTCAACCTGAGCAATCCCCCTCCCTGGCGCTTATAGACTTATATGATAAAATATCTCAAACAATAGATAATAATGAATACTCTATTGGCGTATTCCTGGATCTCTCCAAGGCTTTCGATACTGTAGATCATACCATACTGCTTCACAAACTTGCCAATTATGGAATTAGAGGTGTCCAACATGAATGGTTTACTTGCTACTTAAATAACAGGTCACAGTTTGTTTTTTGCAATGGTGCAGCATCGGATAAGAAAAAAATTAAGTTTGGTGTGCCACAGGGTTCCAACCTTGGACCTCTACTTTTCCTTTTATATATTAACGATTTGCCGAATGCCTCGTCTACTCTATCATGTATACTTTTTGCTGATGATACTTCTCTGTTTCACTCAGATAAATCCTACTTGAATCTTATCTCTACTATTAACACTGAACTTCGATTAATATCTGAGTGGTTCTTAGCGAACAAATTGTCGTTAAATGTAGATAAAACGGCCTTTATGCTTTTTAAATCTCACAGGAAGTTAGGACCAGCCGAAAATTCTATTACGCTGTCCATTAATGGTTGTAATATTAACCAAGTTAATAATACTAAGTTCCTGGGAGTGATAATTGATCATCACTTAACATGGGAGTTGCACATCAGGAGCATAGCAAATAAGGTAGCAAAAAACACTGGTATAATTTATCGTGCCTCCAATAAGCTCCCACCAAAAATAAGAATTCAATTATATTATTCACTTATCTACCCCTACCTCTCCTACTGTTGCATGGTATGGGCCTCCACCTATGCTTCGAGACTTCATAAACTCTGGTTGCTCCAAAAAAGAGCTATGCGTACTATCAGTGGTGCCCCATGGGGCTCGCATACGGATCCTATATTCATTAGTAATAAAGTATTAAAAATCGACCAAATAAGAAACTATCAAATTGCTCTATTTATGTTTAAATTCACCAGAAATATTCTGCCACCTAAACTTCTAAAAGATTTTAGTAAAGGCTCTGACATCCATTCTCATGATACGAGGGGTGCGGCTAAGTTCAGACAAGAGTTTGCACGTACGAACACAAGAATGTTCTCGATCAAAATTGCAGGTCCTAAACTCTGGAATACCCTTCCCCTGATGCTTCAGCAAATGGGATCTCTGTTAAGCTTCAAAAAATCACTGCGTGACTTTCTCTTGATTTTGTAGTTTGGGTTTGACGGAATTAAGGTCTTGTTGTGACAATTGCCATTTGCTATTCCAGTAGCTTTGTAAAAAATAGATATCCACCAGTTAAATTGGTTTTGTCTGATGTGTCTGTTCTGGTTCTACTTTTTGTATTATTATCGTCTCCCAAGTAACTAGGATCATAGCTTATTGGACTGTGCCCCCGACTGTCTTATTACTTCTCTCTCTCTCACTCTCTTTCTCTCTCTCTTTCTCTCTCTTCCTCTCTCTTTCTGTCTTCCTCTTTCCTTCTCTCTCTCTCTCTCTCTCTCTCTCTCTCTCTCTCTCTCTCTCTCTCTCTCTCTCTCTCTCTCTCTCTCTCTCTCTCTCTCTCTCTCTCTCTCTCTCTCTCTCTCTCTCTCTCAGTTATGTTTGTATGTAGTTTACATTTGGTTTCTGTTTTTTGGTTTCTCTGCCCAAGGTTTTGGCAGTTTAGTTAAGAACTCTACTTAATTCGTTGTATTGATATGTTAGTTAAGGTTCAGGTTGGTTTCTGTTTTGCGCCATCGTATTTGAGTTCTGTGAATGGGTGTCCCTGCTCGCGGGAGCTTGCTCCCTTTTGGGCCATTCCCTTGCTAACCAGCTTGCTATGTTTCTGTTTGTATAAAAAAAATTTGGATTTTGGTGGCAATAAACGAGTTTCGTATTCGTATTCGTATTCGTTTCGTATTCGTATATATATATGTATATATATATTGTTACGATCTGCCCTTATTGCGGCAGCGGGTTGACACTAGGCGGCGTATATCGTGTGAGGTTAACGCTGTGGTCAATCCTTTAAATGTACTCTTAGGGGGCGGTGACCTGTGTACAGGAGGACAGTCTGTTCTTAGGCGCTGAAGAGGTTGGTCGTATAGAATAAGCTAGAATCCAACTCTCGATTGTATGTAGTTAAGTTTTGAGCTTTTCTTAAGTTGTGCTCAGGTTGTGTCTAAATGACGGCCAACTCTGTAGCTGTTGAATTTCGCTCGGTGTTGCTGTAACTGGTATCCGCTGGAACCAGGCCGTTACGTTGAAACGTTATTCACCTCGTGCTGTTGACGGGTGTTCTCTGTTCGGTTGTGCTTTGGACGCTGGTTTCGTTGTCGTTCCATGTCGTCAACTTCTGTTTGGTATGCCTTTTACGTTCAGCTTGAATTTATTGTCTAATGTTAAATACCCCTAGATTTTATATATAAACTTTGAAAATATCACATTTCTCGTTCTTATTTATCATTTAGTGCATGTTACATCACCCGGCCGTAACAATATATATATATATATATACATATATATATATATATGTATATATTTATCATTTAGTGCATACTGCAGCTATCGGAGGAACAGGGACATAAGCCGCTAAAGATTGTCTCCCTGAGTGACCTACAGAAACTCATTCCCACTCTCTCGGTCTCCCATTTGGCATCAAGTCCCTTGACTGCTCAAACGACTACAGGAATCTCTACATCACTCACCTCGGGACAATTAAAGTGAAATACGCTCGCAACGGACTAATCAGTGAAATATCACTTACGAACATCTCTGGACCCCTCTCGTTGTTATGAACTTCGCCCTCCTTCGCGCTTTATTTGTGAGTTATTACTTACTTTTCATAGGAGGATCATTACAAAAGGATGAAGGATTCAAAGCGATGGTGGCCATGTAACCATGGCTATCCTCACACAATCTATCACATGACCTTATTCCCTTGGTGCTGAAGAAGTTTAACTAAATATATAGTCACTGTTATTGCTGGAATCATGTCTGTATAGAAGAATTGTTCCTATGTTACTTAACTATTGATGGATGAACCATGATTGTTTTTCATTGACATCTTCTAATCCTTATTTAAGTTCAGTGTGTTTCAGCGTGTATACTTTACGATGGAGGTATAATAGCTGCATTTTCCTCATTTCCTATTGTGTGTACTATGTTTATGTTGTGTTCTATAATTCTATAGCTGACTTGTATATGCCTCGGCTGTTGGCTGTGCCCTGATTATGATGAAATCGAATATCCTCTGCTGGAACTCAAAAGCTCCTAATATGATTCTAATTTTTAATGCTGCTGCATAAGTTTATTTTGTAATTTTATGATTAGCGTCCTTGATTGATTTTAATTTTACTTTACTCTGTTACCTCTAATTGCAGAGGATGATTTAGTTCTCCAACTAACTAGCCTACTAAATATATTTTGGTGGGGAACATAGTTGGACGGATCTACCCTACGTGTTTCATTGTGTGGGAGTGTCTATGTGTGTTACCAACCCTGTCGGCTCTTGCTCCTTCGCTGGGCTCCAGATGTGATCGGTGTTCTTTACTAATTAAAACTGAGGCCTGTGCTACAAACTGTTGCACTTGCAATAAGGTGAACCTAGGCCTTAACCTGATAGACTGCGGTGTAAATAGAAACAATACGAGATTGGATTCAGGTGATGATGTTTATAATAGTCTCTCGTCCTCTACTGATAGTGAGAATGAGCAGGTGTGGCTTGACACACAACCTATGGATAATCTTGAACTGGAGGTCTTCTCTCCTGATTCTGAATCTAATGCTTTAGCGACTAACGATATCATTGACCCTGACCAGAATTTCTTCAGAAGAACTTCCTGGTCCAGCAACTATGTTTCATTAGATACTCTAGAAAAAAATATGCAATCTAGTGATAAGACGAATTTAAATCTCACGATAATACATATAAACTGTAGAAGCATTATGCATAAGACTGATGAAATAAGGGAAATAGCCTGCAAAACCCAGGCGGATATTATTGCTATTACAGAGACCTGGTTGGAAGATAATTTATTGGATACTGTTCACCTACAAGGATACAAATTTATTGGCAAGGCAAGAAAAGAAGGAAGGGGTGGAGGTGTCGGCTTCTTCATAAATGATACCTTGAATTATTTGAACCTTAATCCTAACGATGGAGGAAACGAGTACGAAAATTTTGAAAGTTTATTCATTAGGCTTAATCTTAAGAAATGCGCCCCCATAATCGGAGTTATTTATAGAGCTCCTGGACAGAACCTAAATGAATTTAATGAGGAATTTGAAAAGATGATGATGAAATTAAAAGATAAATCCAAAGAAATTATACTTCTCGGAGATTTCAACATCGATCTATTGAAAGTTAACGATCACAAGGAAACTAATCTTTTTTATAATAACCTAATCACCCATCATTATCTCCCTGCCATTACAAAGCCAACTAGAATTACTTCTACTTCAAAAACTCTAATTGATAATATTTTTTGTACTACCTGGTCTAAAATGCAACTGGCTTCCATTATTATCTCAGATCTTTCAGATCATCTGCCCATCCTTGCACAATTCTCATATGAAAATAAGTATACCGAAGGAAACAGGTATCTGGAGCGAAGATCTATAACTCCTGGAGGCTTAGAGAAATTTGCTAGTTCTCTACTAGCAGAAAATTGGGACCCTGTATTCCATTACTGTCACCAAGGAATGGTTAATGAAGCCTATGAATGTTTTATTCACAACTACAAACAAGACTACAATGATGCCTTTCCCCTCCAAAGCGAACTTAAGGACAATAAGAATAAATATGTTAAACCATGGATGACTGCAGGATTGTATAAATCCTGTAAGAAAAAAAATCGCCTATATATTAAGTATCTGAAAAATCCTACCCCAGTAAATAAAAAAAAGTTTACGATATATAGAAATAAGTTTAAAGCCATAAGAACAAATGCGGAACGTAATTATTATGCAGAAGAGTTTCTAAAACACCATAACGATCTAAAAGCAACTTGGAAACTAATTCGCTCTGCCTTGCAGCTAGAAGACAAACGTATGAACATAGAATCGCTGACTATTCAAGGGATCAGAATAGATGACCCAGAAATGATTTCGAATAAACTTAATGATTATTTTGTTAATCTCCCCAGGGAGTTAGTCAAGAAGTTACCTACTCCTACTTGCTCATTTGAAGTTTACTTACCCTCTTCCAACCTTTCATCCATGGGTTTATTATTGACCTCCCCTGAGGAGATAATGAAAGTTGGACTCAACTTAAAAAAAACTCACACAAAAGGATTAGATGATATAGATCCCTATCTGGCTTTACCTAATCTCCAACTAATTTCGCAACCTTTAACGGAAATTATTAATAGTTCATTAATGTATGGAATTGTACCGGATCAACTGAAAGCTGCTAGGGTCATACCTGTCTTTAAAAAAGGAAATAAACAAAATCCTGAAAACTACAGGCCTATATCAGTGCTATCATTCTTTGCTAAATTTTTAGAAAAAATTATGTATGACAGGCTTAGTTCATTTATTCTTAAGAATAAAATAATTCATACCTCTCAACATGGATTCCAAGCCGGTCATTCAACTTTCATGGCGCTTCTTGATATGGAAGATAAAATTTCTAGAGCAGTAGACAATAATGAATATGCAGTAGGGATCTTTATTGACCTAGCCAAAGCTTTCGACACTGTCGACCATACTATACTGCTTAAAAAAATGGATAATTATGGAATTAGGGGAACCCAATTTAAATGGTTTAAAAGTTATCTAGATTCCCGTACTCAAAGAGTAAGCTGCAATGGTACTCTTTCTTCGCCTGGAATAATTACCTCAGGAGTTCCCCAAGGATCGAACTTAGGACCACTTCTTTTCTTACTATATATTAATGATCTTGCGAATGCATCACCTACACTCCACTTTATCCTGTTTGCAGATGACACGAATATTTTTTACTCTAACCATTCCTGGTCATCCCTTATGGATATTGTTAATTCTGAGCTCTCTAAAGTTAATGAGTGGTTCATTGCGAATAAACTAACACTTAATGTAGATAAAACAAATTTTATCATTTTCAAATCGCATAGAAAAATAAAACCAATAGATTGGCTAATATCCCTTGATGGTGTCCCTATTTCTAAAGCTGATTCTACTAAATTCCTTGGGGTATTTGTTGACCAGCACCTTAGCTGGAAAACACATATTAATTACATATCCTTAAAAGTTGCAAAAAACATTGGCATAATCTCTAGAGTTGCACAAATACTCCCTAAAGATATTAGACTGAGCCTATACCGCTCTTTAATCGAAC
Source organism: Allolobophora icterica (assembly GCA_963556255.1). Classification (NCBI taxonomy): domain Eukaryota; kingdom Metazoa; phylum Annelida; class Clitellata; order Crassiclitellata; family Lumbricidae; genus Allolobophora; species Allolobophora icterica. The sequence continues at coordinate 3,787,106 of OY744604.1, read as the reverse complement.
CTTATTTGAGATACTGTAACCTCATATGGGCCTCCAACTACGATTCTCGTCTTCAAAAATTAGTTACCCTGCAAAAAAAAGCGATAAGAATGATTGTGGGAGCTCGAAGATATGACCACTCCGAACCTATTTTTAGAGAATTAAATCTCATGAATCTGAAGCAGATTAAAATCCTTCAAATAGGAGATCTCCTCTACTCATACGAACATAAATTATTACCAGCCTCATTTATGGGATATTTTACCCTTGCCTCAACTATACACGATCATAACACAAGAGGTGCTACCTTGTATCGACCTGTTAAAGCAAGAACCAATCTAAGGTCATTCAGTATTAAAGTAACTGGTCCGAAAATCTGGAGTTCTATACCATTAGATATCAGATTAGTAAAAAATAAATACGATTTCAAAAGACGCCTGCGACTGTTTCTTGTAAACACAGAATTGGCCTCATAATACATTCACACCCGAGATTTTACCGTCACTCTGGAGCCTAGACCGTGAGCTACCCTCTTAAATTTGTTAGTTAAGGTTAGTTAAGGCTATACTTGCTTTGTTCTCCCTTCACAGAGTTCATATTATATCATGTGATACGTAATAGGCATTGCGTGAACTCTAGGGAGAAACTAATTATTTGCCATCACAAAATTTTGGGAAATTTACCTGTTCGGGTAGCCCTGCCTAGCGGGACTCTGTCCCTTAAGGGTCACCCATTGCCTTCTGTGACAATTATAAAGTCTGAAATGCACATTGTTAACTTACCCTTCTTAATTTGTCGGAATCGGTAAAACAAATTTACTTAATTACAGAATTTTAGCGTCGGATTATTGGTACTTTAATAAACGTCTGTAATTCGCCTTGATCGCAAACATTCAAATGATATTGTTAACTGATTGTCATGGAAAGCAATAAAGATATATTGATTGATTGATTGATTGATAAAGCATAAAAAAGGGACGCGGAGGAAGAAGGGGATGGGATGAGCGGATGAGCGGATGACTGGAGGATCGAAGGAACGGAGGAGCAGCAGAGGAATCGGAGGATTGAACAAGAATGGTTGGAAAACGGGAGACACTGGTGCCTGCAACAGATCGATGCAACGTGAACGAAGTGTTATATCCTAGACCGAACGTTTAATCAATAGAAATCGATCGTAGTAAATAAAATAAGCTGTTAAAGAGATTACAAATAATCGTTAATAATAGGCCTACTAAGAAAACCACCTGAAGTGTCGTTCTCTCAAGAAGTCAACGAACCACGCAAGAGTAACCCGAAAGACAATTAGAACCGCTGGCACCAATGGTGGTTTTTGTTAGATGGTTGGCTTGAAAGTGTTTAGCACCACGTCAATCATCTTTAAAACATTACAGCCTTCACAATTATGGAGCGTTGTGACAATACGTGTGGAGCACTGGGCCAAACAACTGATGTTTTCTAACCAAATTTAAACAAGATCAAAAGATTATATTAATATATTTAACAATTAGATCATAAGAGAAGATTGACTATAGAATATCAAATGATTTAATCAACACAAAATTAAATTACATCAGTGACCTTCCATGCGTTTCTGGAATATTCTTAGTGGATCGATGACGATTCTCTGTGTAAATTCATTGGGTGTATGCCGATTCTCTGTGCTGGTTAAGCGTTTTGGATGCAAGCTTCTGTAGAAATGTTTCGCTTATCTTACGGAAATTCTGCAGTGAATTCATTTCGACAAAAGACATCGTCGTTCGGCCATTGCTATAGAGTATATGAAACCGTTGCGCCCCTGGCGTCTGGGTTTTGCAATAGGGTCGGTGGTTTGGTGGTGGCACAGGTAACCTCTCTATGACTAAGGGAACCATAATACACTGGCGCTTTAGCAAGTAAACGCTCACTTCTTCGTGGTGCGGTGCTATCAAGCATTTCAATAGTACGTTCTGAGTTCAGTAGTGGTCCAATACGGGGTTGAAATCATGCGCTACAAAAAGCCGCTTGATATAAAGACTATCTCTACAGAAAAAGGGTCCACAGAGGCCTACAGGGCCCACAGACCCTTGTCAAAGATTGGTTTCCAAGCAGTGCCTATGGCTATCATGGCTTAGAAGTCTTTTGAATCGTGGTGTTAAGTGAGTCTTTGAAATCAGGCTCAATAGAAAGTCCTTTGATATAAAGACCGTCTCTAAGCCAATTCGGCCAAAGCCAAAAAATAAGGATCGTGGATTGCCCTAACACATCAAACCGCAAGAGTATCGTTTGCTGCCGGCCGAGACCCTCCCACGAGGCCGGCCCAAACCATTTGGGTCATTTTTCAATTTAAATAAATGAATAGGTTGTGGTATACATCAAAAAACATAATGTTGGGGCAAAACTTTTGCAAATGGCTTATGATAGGCAAAACAACTCTCTGCTGTCACAGATGCATTGGGGAGTACTGTTTCAAGCATTTAGCACGACTGCGAAACGGTTGTGGGACAAGACCGTGCGCTAAATGTGGAAGGAGTATCAAAAACCACTTAGGTGAGTGTATGAAGTGTGGTTATTTCGCTAAATATTTCAGAGCTCGACGAGGTGGGCTAGTCCGTGAATTTAATAAAGAATGGAAGCGACTATCAAATATATCAGTAGAATAAAAAAATTATCATTTGAACAAATGATATAGTTATTGTATTGAGGTAATACAGATGAGCAAGCGTCAATCGAATATCAGTAAACAAAATTTCATTTTGAACAAACGATATAATTATTATATTAAAGAAAAGTTTGCCATAGTAATATAAAATAATTTATAACTATGGCATTGTCTACGAATGAAAAAATTGAACAATTGTTGGGTGAGTTTACCGGTCCCCCAGCTCTTCGAGCCGTTCTACAAAATATCTTAGACGAACCAATCCCAGATGCAGTCAAAAGGCGCTTACTACAGCCACTGCTTCCAAGGCCAATTCCTCCAGCGCGTAAGCACAGAGGGGCAAAACGTAAGGCCCTCCTGACAGAATTCGACCCACTCCTAAATAGGAAGGATAGAGGTGGGCCACCACCCTTTCTAGCGCACAGAGAGCTCGCCAATCAGCATCTGAGAGACTTCCGTGCTGAACTGCCGCTTAATCACAGGCTGGAAGGAGATGCGTTGGCTTTCTTGAGTGCAATGGAGCACAACATTGAGTCGCAGTTAAACGAAGAGCTCTTGAAAAATGGCGGTTTAAAATACTCGCAAGTGCTAACGGTTGATTTGGAAAAGTTGGCACCGACCGTTGATATGGTGTACAACGGAAACGCAACCCCAGGTACTATTACCAATACGGCCTACTTTCGAAGCAAAGCAGTGCCAATTACCAATGCGGGGAAAATCCAGGGGATTATACGGAAGGCCAAGGCCGAAGTCCTAAGAAGCCTCGAGGACTATACCAATGAGGGGTCGGGGTGGAGGGTGAGGCGGGTCGTGGCGCTAGACCTCAGTTTTGCAAGATATAAGCCTTTTCGAGGTAAGAGCTACTTTCCAACACCGAAGTACATACCACCCCGCTCGGTAATTAACGTGCAAAACGAAGACAACCGCTGCTTCGAGTGGGCCATACTAAGTGCAATGTACCCAGCAGATCAAAATCCGAATCGCCCCTATAAGTATCAGGCCCACCTGCAGGAGCTAAACTTTGACGGTATAGAATTTCCAGTGAAGGTCACAGATATCGGTAAGTTCGAGCGCCAGAACCCTATGGTATCCGTATCGGTCTTCGGGTGGGATAAAGCTTTGTATCCAATTCATGTCTCAACAGAGACTAGAGTTTACAATATTGATCTTCTACTATTGGCTGAAGGCGTAAATGAAAATTTTCATTTACAGAATCACCACTACGTCTGGATTAAAGACCTTGGCCGAATTCTTAATCAAAATAGCAAAGACAAAAACAAGAAACACCCATGTCGTCGCTGCCTACACATATTCTGTAGACAAGACTTACTGGATGCCCATATCAAAGATTGTCAGGGCATCAGTGAGAAGCCTCAGCGAATTGAGATGCCAAAAGAGGATGAAAATATCCTCAAATTCCAGAACCATCACAAACAGATGCGCACTCCGTATATCGTTTACGCAGACTTTGAGGCGTTGAACGTGCCAGTCCTAAATGCGGCCATGAATCCCAACGAGAGCAACACCAGACAGATAGCTGAGCAGAAACCGTGTAGCTTCTGTTACATAGTGGTTCGATACGATGGCCGCACCAAGAAACCAGTTTTATATCGTGGAGAGGACGCCGTGCAACAATTCCTACAACGAATACAAGGCGAGCTGGACTCTATCAAACAAAGGCTGGCCACCCCGGCTAAGATGGTTATGTCAGCAGTTGATCGCCAATCATTCCGCGAAGCTATCGATTGTCACATCTGCGGAAATGCGCTCGAAGAGGATAGAGTTCGCGACCACTGTCACATTACCGGTAAGTATCGAGGTGCCGCTCATAACGCCTGCAACCTCAAACTTCGAATATATCCAGATAAGTGTAAGGTACCGGTGGTCTTCCACAATCTGCGAGGTTACGACAGCCACCTCATAATGCAAGCGATCGGAGGCTGTGAGGCCGCACAGGATGAGACAACTGAAATTAACTGTATTCCAAACAATATGGAGAAATACATGACATTTAACATTGGACAACTACAGTTCATTGATAGTCTCCAGTTTCTAAACAGCTCGTTAGATAAACTATCAGGAAATCTGTCGCTAGAGGATCTCAAAGTCACAACGGCATATATAAAGGAAAATTTCGTTCATAACGAACGGTTAAAATTAGATCTGTTGAGGCGAAAGGGCGTTTATTGTTACGAATACATCCATGATTACCACCGATTCGAAGAAGATCGACTTCCACCCAAAGAAGCGTTCTACAGCAGGCTGTCCCGAGAGAACATTTCTGATGCGGATTATGAACACGCCCAACGAGTATGGAATGAATTCGATTGTAAAACTCTGGGCGACTATCATGACTTGTATCTCCGTACGGATGTACTCCTACTAGCCGATGTATTCGAGACCTTCAGATCCACATCGATGAAGCACTACAGTCTGGACCCGGCTAACTACTTTAGCCTACCAGGAATGGCTTGGGACGCTTTGTTGAAAAAGACGAAGATCGAACTCGAACTTTTAACTGATATAGACATGCATTTGTTTGTAGAGAAAGGCCTCAGAGGCGGAATTTCGATGGTATCCAAGAGATTCGCAAAGGCCAACAACCCACTATGTCCAGATCATGATACCACGAAGCCAGAAAACTGGATCATGTATCTCGATGCTAATAACCTGTACGGCTGGGCGATGCAACAGTCACTACCAGTTGGAGGATTTAGCTGGGAAAGTCCAACTCTCGATGAAGTGTTGGAAACTCCAGACGACGCGCCTGAAGGCTTCCTACTTGAAGTAGATCTCGGGTACCCGGAGCACCTCCACGAATCACATAGCGACTATCCCTTAGCACCGGAGACCCTGACAGTCCAAGAGGAGTGGTTGAGTGACTATCAGAATGTGCTTATGAACGAGTTGGGAGGCAAGTTCACAAAGCATGTGAAGTTAGTACCAAGCCTACGACCTAAGGAGCGGTATGTGGTCCATTATAGAAATCTCAAACTCTACCACTCGTTAGGGCTACGAGTTTCTAAAATTCATCGTGTCATTAAGTTTAGACAGGAGGCATGGATGGCTCCATACATCGAGATGAATACGAAATTGAGAGCGAAGGCAACGTCGGAGTTTGAGAAGGATTTCTTCAAACTGGCTAATAATGCGGTCTTTGGAAAGACCATGGAAAATCTTAGAAAAAGAATCAGAGTTAACCTGGTACCGACCTCAAAAGTTGACAAACTTCGTAAACTAATTGCTGACCCGGCCTACATATCACACAAAATCTTCAACGACCAACTCGCCGCGATTCACAGTTTGAAGAACAAGCTCAAGTTAAACAGACCTGTATATGTCGGCCAGGCTGTCCTCGACCTCAGCAAGCATCTGATGTACGACTTCTGGTACAACGATGTGAAAAACGAGTACGGCAACAATGCCCAACTCTTATACACAGACACTGACAGCCTGTTATTTCAGGTGGAAACTCCGAACGCCTATGCCGATATGTGGAACAAAAAACACTCATACGACTTTAGTGAGTTTCCTAGAGACAGCCCGTACTACGACGTCGAGAACAAGAAAGTCGTGGGCAAGTTCAAGGATGAATGTAACGGAGTTGCCATAGCCGAATTCGTGGGACTGCGTCCGAAGATGTACTCGATCTTAAAATCGGGTGGTTCAGAGATCAGGAAAGCTAAAGGCGTTCAGAGAGCAGTTGTGAAGAAGGATCTGCACCACGAGCTATACAAGGAGTGCCTGTTCGAACGAGAAGAGATGCGGCACACACAAGTCGTGATTCGAAGCCACGACCACCAGATCGGAGTGTACGAGCAGAATAAGATCAGCCTCTCTCCATTAGACACAAAAAAGTGGATAGAGGCCGATGGGATAACAACGCTGGCATACGGGCACTACAAAATCAACGACGGTTGAGTATTCTACGGGGGGTAGCTCAGTGCCCATAGGCACCAGAAGCAGCTCCTCACGGACAAAACCGCGGCCAGGCCCATCAACTAGATGGTATAAAGCCGGTTGCTCAGCCTGCCGAACAACATCCAAAATAGCGTGGATGGTGAGCGACCAGTTAGGATCGGTGGCACGTTTGCTTCCACCTTCGAGCTCGCCGGGAGCGTACAAATATCGGACGAGAACGTCGTGCCCGAGAACAGGTTCATCCAAGCCCCACAAACCAGTTTTCATTTGTGAATGAGAAGGCTTCTGTGTTACTTTAGCAGCTTTCATCGCTTCAACCGGCTTCATGTCGAGCAAGCGCGTCGGCTCATCGTTTAGTGCAGCAACAACTTCGGGCAACCGGCGAACCCATTCCACTGACCGTTCGGATGACCCCCTTGCAGCCAGGAGCAATTCCTGAGCGTACTGGGCATCGAAAAGTCGCTCAGCTAGAGTACGGTTAAAGCGTTCAACGATGCCCTGTTGACGATGATTTGCGGCCTGTCCGCGTCTTACAAGAACGTCGTGCTTCGTCAGCAACGGTGTAAAATCACCCATAAATTCCCGTCCAGGATCGACCTGAAAAAGTCGAGGCCAAGTTAGAGGGCCCCTCTTATAGATCCGGCTTAAAGCGGCGGCGACTTCGGTCCCACTTTTGTTTATCAACGGTTCAGCTTCTTTGTATCGTGAGGCAACATCAACAACAGTGAGAGCGTATTTATAAGTCTTTCGACCTACTTTATCGTGAGGTAAAAACAAGAGATCGGCTTGGTGTACGGCGTTTGGTCGATTTTCATCGAACTTTGGACGCGGTATGCGGCGTGGAACGGGAAGATAAATTTGCCACACCGCTTGTTTCTTCAGCCAATCACGAGCCTCCGCCTCGGAAACTTTGGCGGCTGAGGCTAATTTCTTCACCGCAGCCTTACCTCGCCAGTAACCTCTAGGGCTGTAATAGACGGCTGAAAGGTGCTTAGACATTTCAGTAAAACTATATATAACAAACAGGTAAACACATACACAAATGATTTTCATTAGCGCCGCCGTCCAACACCCATCCCTAGCCTCGACTTCGCTGACATAATGGCCGATACGAGCCGGGCATCTTTCTTTTCATAATCTGGAGTTTCATCGGTGAGTGCGATCTTAGACGCGGCTGCAGCGAGGATGTCATCTGCGTGATTACGCCCTGGGGTATCTCTATGAACTGCGTAAGCCACATCGTGGTGGAGGCACGCACGGTCGAGCTGATTAACACCGTGATATCGCTGTGACAGCCGTTTATCGAGTTTTGTGAATGGTCCACAGTAAGAGTACTTTCCCGTATTCTGAAAAGAACCTCCCGGATTATCTTCCGAAGACATACCGGATGGAAGACTCATATGCATCTCAGGCAGAGGAAGAGCGTTGAGGGCCCTATTCAGTAGAGAACCTCCAGTCTTTCGCACTTTAGAAGGCAAAATTTGGCTCTTCTTTGCACCGCAGACGGCACAGGTTCCCTTCTTGGCTGGCCGACCGTTTCGTAACTCGACGATTGTTTCATTTGAAGTCTCAGTATGTTTCTTACATCGTAGGCAATACATTGTGTTCGTTGAATACAATCATAACTCGTTGTCTCTATATGGAAATAACAAATTTTGACCTCGAAGCCGACGATGGGAAAAAACACCACCATTGGTTGTTGCCATCAAGCATACGATGCATAATCTGTGGGCCTAGCGGATGTGGAAAAACAAACCTACTACTCAACCTCCTTCTGAAGAAGGGGTACCTACGTTTTGACCGGCTCCATCTATACTCAAAGTCTCTGGGACAGGAAAAATATCAGTTCCTCCGGGATTGGGTTACAGAGTTGGAAAAAGTTGCCGGGAAGGAAGTGGCTTCCTTTCACTCTTGCTCAGATGAAATAGTTCCAGTTGAATCATTAAATAAGAATGCCAGAAGCCTTCTAGTTTTCGATGACGTCATGCTTGAAAAACAGTCGCCCATCGAAAGGTATTTCACTATGGGTCGACACGGTGGCGCGGACTGCTTCTACTTAACTCAAAATTACTTCCGCATTCCCAAGCAAGCGATCCGTGACAATGCTAATCTTATCGTCCTCTTCAACCAAGACAGCAAAAATTTGCGAGCCATTCACGATACGTTCGTAGGCGGCGACATGTCTTTCGATGAGTTCCGTACGTTCTTCAGCGAGTGTGCTGCCCAACCATATGGATTCGCAGTCATAGATTTGACGTCCAAGGTGTACGATGGAAAATATCGTTGCGGGTTCGATCGCTTCTATAAGCCCAAGGCAAGTATTTAAAGACACAATATAGGCAACATATAGCTGACATACAAACGCGATGTGGACAAAAGTTTCGTCTAAACAGGAGCGAGACGCCTTGACTCAGGATTATTTAGCTCGGAGAAATCGATTGAGACAGCGTTTTGTGGATGAGAAGCTCGGTGAAGCCAATCTTCAGTACGATGCGGCAAAGCTTTTCAAACCAATAGCCACAGCCACGGCTGAATCACAGGCGGCTACGTCCAAGGAGCTGCAGAAAGTTACCAGCGCTTTACAGGATTTGCCGGCGCAGATTTCAGAGTCTGCTAATTTTAACCCGATAGCGGCGTTGTTCGGTGAATCCGTTGGAGCAACTGCTCCAACGGCTATTCCAGCGATTGCGGCACACTCCGCTCAGGAATCATTGCTCGTCCACCCAAACAGACATCTCAACGTCGATGCAATCAGGCGGCACGGTTTTACCCCTCCGAGCGAGCTCGACCTGAACGACACGGCAGCTGTGAAACAGATAATCGAAGGCGTAAATTATTATAATCGCCACACCCTGGGCAAAGAGAAAAGGAAGGCCAATAAGAACGGAGACGAAGAAAAGGTACATGCGCTGGCCGTAGATATCGGCGTCCTACAGGACTACAGAGATCGAATTCGTTTGCTATTGAAAGGCCACGCCCTCACTAAAAAAGGAAAGGGTTTCAGTGTTCCAGCCGTTCCTCTGAAATTACAAGGTAACGCCTTGGGTGAGCTCTCCGTTGACCCCGTCGCCCTGTCTGCTGGTAGACTGAGAGTGTTTAAAGGTGGCAACCTCGTTCTCGAATCTCCGGCCGATGAGTCGTTGTTCAGCCTGTTAACGAAACGCTTCGTTAAGACTAAGCAATACTCGCCTCAGGCAATTGAAACTTTTAAAAAGCTCGTACAGATGTCTGGTCTGCCCATTCATGGCCGGAAAAGCAAAAAGTTCCAGCTGATTCGAGGCGGCGCGGTGCAGTTCTACAACGACCCAAACGCTCTGGTAGAGAGGTTGCAGCTTTTGGTGGCCTCTAAGGCCGCGGGAAATACTGGTCTCGGCAACGAAATCTCCGCCATTCTTGACGAGTTACTGCGTTCCGGTGCGATCTCCAAAGAGCTGGCACTCGAATTGAATAGAAACATGCTCATAAAATAAAGTACACAAGATGGAACACTCAGAGAAACTACTCGAAGAAATTCGAGAACTTTTGCAGCCTAAGGAAAATTTTAGTATAGTTGTTTCCTCAGATACTACAGGGTGGACCACGGCCTTCTCACCACCGCTGCACCTGGATCCAAAAAGACGCTTTGAGCTTGCTTTGGTCAATCTTGAAACTTATAACTGGATCCCGAACATAGACAGCACAAATAACAAGTTCGTCTACAGCTCCACCAATGGACAGACGTGGAAGACGATCATTTTGCCCGACGGAAGCTACGAGATCGCACAGATTAATGATGAAATCAGCCGGCAGATAGAAAAGCAAAATCTGCCGCCGACAGGTGTTCCTCAGCTCGGCTTTAATTCTCCTATTACTATAGGAGCTAACGCATCTACCCTACGCGCCTTCGTAAAGATAACGAATGCCCAATATATAGTAAATATGGCGCAATCTACTATCAGGCAAACGCTCGGTTTTAACCCTCAGAGGCTTGGTATTGGTTATAAAGAGGGAGAAAATCCAGTCGATATTCTCCGGGTGGACACGATCCTGGTAAATTGTGACATTATCTCTGGATCGTATCGCAATGGTAGCCAGCTGCCAGTAATCTACAGTTTTTTCCCGGATGTGTCGCCCGGCTATAAGGTAATCGAGTCTCCAAAAAATCTAGTGTACCTACCAGTAGCACCGGCTGGCAACGTACAGGGCATTCGTGTGTGGCTGACCGACCAGAATGGTGAACAATTAAACCTCCGCGGTGAGACAGTAACTATAAGGTTTCACATCCGCAGTGCGTAGATTTTCACACTTAAATATTCTCATGTTTGTTCTTGGAATTAAAAAGCGGCGTCGTGTCGTGGGTGGTGGACTTTTCGACTGGATACCCAAAATCGCGGGTTTCCTTGGCCGTGCAGGCTCCTTCATTTCGGCGAATAGAGGCACAATCACAAACGTTGCCAAGGCGGTTGGTAATGTCGCGAAAGCCGGCGCCACAACAGCATCTGCCGTCAGGCAAATTGTTGATGCCGTGAAAGCGAGACGCGCTGCGGCCGTAAATGAAGCTCATTTACGAAATGAAAATTCATCTGCCGCGCCTGTTGTTCCCGCACCTTTGGAGAAGGCGCTCAGCGACAAGAGCATTGAATACTTAAAACAACTGGCTGTGAGTCCGCCACCCGTTGTTCCGACAATGGCCGACATAAACAGCCGCATTGCTGGATCCGGTTTCAAAACTATAAAGCCGAGTCGTTGTGGTAGGGGTCTGTTTCTTGCAAAATGAAAAAAATTTCCGACTAATTCACAAAACGGAAAAAAAAATGTTTAACCCACCACATATGAAATTCATTTGCAGCATGATTAATAATTGAAGCTTGAACTTTTTTACTTATAATAATGGCAGCATTTGAGGTGCCGAGTGAAATGTTGGACATCGCTTCGGCGGTACCCGATGACAATAGCATAGAATCGTTTGAATACCGTGAGTATGAATCACAAAACCCTGCGGCTATTAACAACGGCCAGGCCATACAGATAGACATCCAGAACCAAGACATTTTCACACAGCCTTCCAAGAGCTACCTTCTTGTGGAGGGCAGGCTTACCACAACAGGCGCAGCTTACATCGCAGACTCGTTAGTGTCATTCATCAACAACGCCATCCCGTACATGTTTTCTCAAATTCGATACCTGGCTAACAATACCGAGATAGAGAATGTCATGTCACCTGGGCAAGCCACGACGATGAAAGGCATGCTGGTTTACGGCGATGATTTTTCCAAAGGCGAAGGTTTAAACATGTGTTGGCAGAAGGACACGAGTGCGGCGGCGGCGGCTGCGAATATCGGCTTCGAGGCCCGTCGACTGATGATCATTGGAAAACCCGTCCCTATTGGAACGTTTTCATTCATCGTTCCCTTAAGACATCTATTCGGCTTTTGCGATGATTATCACAAGGTCGTATACGGGATCAAACACTCTTTACTGCTGAGCCGGCAGGGGGATGCAGACGCGATCTTCAAGGAAGCCGCTGCGGCCAATGGCCAGATCGCGCTGACTAAACTCTCCTGGTTCATGCCGCATATAATACCCGCTTTGGAGTATAAAAGCATGCTTATGAAGCAGATTGAAGCCAAGGTTAAGGTACCTGTGGCATTCCGCGCCATGCAATGCGACAACATTGCGGTGCCACGAGCGACGACTTTTTCCTGGCGTTTGAGTGTTAAGTCGGGCACGGAAAAGCCACGCTGGATTCTTGTTGCTTTTCAGACTGGAAAGAATGCACATCAAGGCCAGAATCCGGCACTGTTTGACCATGCACAGGTTCGCAACATATTCGCTTTGCTCAACACCGATCGTTACCCGGTGGTTGACATGAATCTCGACTTCACCAAGAGGACAACTTCTCGCGCTTACAAGGCCCTACGTGACTTCAAGGAAGAATATTGCGGTATAGACGCGCGTGAATCGTCATGCCAACTGACACCAATGGAATTTGTAGATTTGTTTCCGATCTTCGTCCTGGACGTGCGCAGGCAATCCGAACGACTTAAAACCTCTGTACAGGACATACAAATCAAGGTGGACTTTAACGAAGGGGTACCAAATAATACGACGGCATATGCCGTCCTGATCAGCGACCGACTCCTGAATTTTGAATCGGATGGCAGCAAATTCAACGTCGTCTACTAGAAATCGGTTTTTCACATTTAGATACAAGGCCCTCTTTTAGATATATTTTTTCCAAAAATGAAAACTGAATACGTTGCGTTCGGCCTTTCACTGACCGAAGGGCAAAAGCAAACATTAGCTAGAGCTGCGCGAGCCGGCACTGGTGCCACGATCCGACTCGCTCATGGCCAGCTTCGTGGAGACGATAAGCTCGCGCTGACAAAAGTTCAAGCCGCCCGAATCGTGAAGAAGATTTCGGAAGGCGTTGGTATGGAGCTGAGGTTCACCAAAACGCAATTGAAAAAGATGACAAAATCGGGCGGATTTCTTCCACTACTGGCTCTCCTCCCACTGCTTTTTGGTGGGTTATCCGCGGCGGGTGGTATTGCCGCTGGGGTGACAGAGGCCGTGCACAACAAACAGGCCAACGACGCCGCACAGGCGGAGGCGGAGCGTCACAATCGCGCACTCGAGGCGCGGGGGTCCGGTTTATATCTCGGGCGTGAGACTCGTGGTGGTTGTTGTCCAATGTGCAAAGGATCCGGTCTCTACTACATCGGGCAAAAAAACTAAAACCTCTTAGCAACTTCGACATAGAGAAAGTTGCCAGGGCGCTGCCGCATTTCCGCGGTGTTTTCATGCGAGATGGTCTGCCCGCCGTGGCTCGTGAGAAGGAGTGTGGAGTTGTTAATTTAGATTCCGGCGACGGCGACGGTACTCACTGGGTCGCTTATTGGATAGATGGACCTACAGCCGTCTATTTTGACAGTTATGGGCTGGATCCACCTCTCGAAATTTCTCGATATTTAAACCGTTCCATAAGAACACAAACATTTCAGCTGCAGGGGCCCGATGATGTGGTATGTGGTCATCTCTGTCTGCTCGTGCTAAGAGAGCTCGCTGCCGGAAAGAATTTTGAAGACATCGTGCTTGACCTATGTTAGACTTCCATCACCTTTTTGTATATAAAAATGCCGGTTGATAAATTTGGAAGAGACGGTGGAGGTGGGGTGGGAGGAGGGCAGATAAGCGCCGCTGGGCTCATCCACAAGGCTGGTGATACCATGCTGGGAATTCTTTCGGCTGGAGGTTTTCGGCTGACAAATGTGGGAACGCCGACGATGGAAACGGACGCCGCGACAAAGGCTTATGCAGACATCGTAGATCAGGACAACCTGCAACTCACCGGTGGAACGATGTCTGGCGTTCTAAAAATGGGCGGTCATAAATTGACTGGTTTGCCCACGGACACTCCGGGATCTGATAGCGAAGACGAGGGTTGGGATGAATTGGTGGGGGAGTCCGACGTTGGGAGTTGGAAACAAATAACGGAGTACGCGAAAGAGCGGGCGCACCAAGCTGAGTTGTATGCAGACGGCTTAAGCTCCGAGGTAACTGGTCTCGTTAAACGTTACGCAGACGATAAGGACGCTCTGCTGGACACTGCCGTCAGGCTGTACGCGGACCAGAAGGCGGCCGCGGCCGAGAGCCATGCAGACCAGAAGCTTATCGATGCTAAACAGTACACGGACGAGAAGAACGAGGTGCTGAGAGATTCCGTTAGGCAGTATGCGGACGAAAAGGATGTTATTGTAAAAAGTTACGTCAACGAGCAAGATGTTATCGTCAAGAACGCGTGTGTGCTAAAATCTGGAAGTGTAATGACTGGAAGTTTACTCATGGGTGGCCACCGAGTAACTGGACTTCCAACAGAGATTCCAGGATCTGATAGCGACGCAGCGAGTTGGAAACAAGTGTCAACAGCGGTCGCCGGCGCTCTATTGAGCCTCGATAGAGTTCCCACGGAGTCGTTGCACGTGGTTAACAAACAATATGTTGATGTTCAACATATTGCTGCTAGGCAGTACGCGGTCGATCAGGACACCGCGATTAATTCGGCCGTGAGGTTGTATACAGATCAAAAGACCGCCGCCGCAAGGGGGTACGCAGACCAGAAAGCCGAAGCTGCAAAAACTTACGCCGAAGAACAAGACGCTATGGTCAGGAGCGCTTGCGTGCTTAAAGTTGGCGACGCAATGACTGGAAATTTAGCTATGGGCGGTAAGAGGGTGACTGGGCTTTACACGGGGGCCTCAACAACTAATACCGACGCGGCGAGTATCGGGCAGGTGACGAGAATCGTAACCGGCAAAATGACAAAATTAAATAAAATACCGACGGAGCCTTTGAACGTGGCCAATAAACAATATGTCGACAATCAGGCTGTTGTGGTTAAAAGGTATACAGATAGTAAAGAGACCGCTGTAAGACAGTACGTGAACAACATCAAATTTTTAAACTACAACGGTCACATTCCGCCTCTGTGCGAAAACGTTTCGGAAACGGGTTTTTGGGCCGCGGCCAGCACATCTCTCCCCGATTACCCGCCGTATATGGCATTCAACTCAGGAGTCGAAGGTCAGTGGAGTACCCCGGCCATTCAGGCTGGCGAGGATATGCCTTGGTTACGAATTAAATGTCCGGCGCCTGTGCGCATATGGAAGGTTAGCCTGACTGCAAAGAATCAACCGCGTATCACGTCTTGGAAGATTCATGGGGGTAATTTAACAGGCTTTACAGAACTACTCTCCTCCAACACCGCTTTGACTGGATATATGCAGGAGTTTACCATCAATACTGACACCGCATACAATTTTTACAGACTGTCGGTCTTAACCACCGACCAACTACAAAGTTCTCTTAGCATATCTCACTTTCAGATCTATACATATTTTAAAGTCGGGGAAACATAAGATTTAATAATGGCCGATTCACACTACAAGATTCGGGGCTATCTCCGGCAAAAAGGAGAAACAAATATGCACAAGTACAACCTCGATGATTTGGTTGGACTAACCAACTGGGGATATACTATCCCTAAGCCCACCGCAGATATGTTAGCCGCGGTTCCCCAAATCCACATCGATTTCGTTTCGGACGATTATCACAGCCGCGATATTTACACAGCGACCAAAACTGTGACTCAAAGTTCGTGGCAAACGCTTCCATTGACCGCGGCACGTTATCCATGTATTACGTTGCAAACTAATAATGAGGTTATTTCATTAGACCGCGGATTCTGGAGGCTTACAATGTTTGGTGTTAGCACCGGTGATGCGTCAGTTCGCGTTATCACAGCCGCGGGTAGCATCGATCGTACAGTTGACATTCAAAGTGGACAGTTTGATGCATCTAGGGCAATATTCATTCCAGGACAAACGAGTTTCAGAATTGAAGGAAAAAAGATAGGCGTTTTAAGTACTTCAACTATTGAGTTAAACGTAACGTTACTGATAGAGCAACTATAAAAAAGTATGTCTTTGTACCCACCGCTGATGGAGTCAACAATTTCGTCAGACACGACGTCGCAAACATTTCGCTTGCAGAAGATCGGCGAAATAGAAGCATTCCTGAGGTCTGAGGCGATAAGTCGGGGACAACTGTGTAAAAAGTATAAGAGGGTTGTAGATGTGGCTAATGGGGCGTCGGCCGGCCTTGCTATAGTTAGTCTTGGAACTGGGGTGTGTGGGGCAGCTATGTTAGCCACTGGTATTGGTTTTATTCCTGGTATTGTTCTGGAGAGTTTGGCCATAGCGACGAGTTTTCTGGATATCATTGGAAATGTTGTCAGTAGAAGTTTTGTTGCTAAAGCTTCAAAACACGACGAAATTTGTATTTAGGCGGAAAGTAAGCTAAACACAGTACACGACCACATTTCTAGGGCGTTGGAAGACACGGCTATTAGCGATGAAGAATATAAACTTATTCTAGGAGAGGAGGAGAAATATAGAACGATGAAACGTGATATACAAAGCAAGAATGGAAAAAAAGAGTTGCCGAGTCAAAGCAAAGACCAGATGGTGGCAGAACTAATCAAGAAACTAACCAGCGCCGGGTCTTGCCCGCGAACCTCAACATAAAAGTTTTCATCCTTGGTGGTTGGAGTAGTGAGTCCGTTATTCCTAGCGCACCACCGCCGTACGATTAGTGGGCTATAATTTTTACTGGCACACTCCAATGGTTTGGGCCGGCCTCGTGGGAGGGTCTCGGCCGGCAGCAAACGACACTCTTGCGGTTTGATGTGTTAGGGCAATCCACGATCCTTATTTTTTGGCTTTGGCCGAATTGGCTTAGAGACGGTCTTTATATCAAAGGACTTTCTATTGAGCCTGATTTCAAAGACTCACTTAACACCACGATTCAAAAGACTTCTAAGCCATGATAGCCATAGGCACTGCTTGGAAACCAATCTTTGACAAGGGTCTGTGGGCCCTGTAGGCCTCTGTGGACCCTTTTTCTGCAGAGATAGTCTTTATATCAAGCGGCTTTTTGTAGCGCATGATTTCAACCCCGTATTGGACCACTACTAGTTCAAATCCCTTTCTTCTAATACAGCGAGCAAACGCTCACTTCTTCGTGGCGCAGCACTAGCTGGCCTTCCAATAGTAGGTTCTGAGTTCAAACCCCTTTCTTCCAGTCAGTGCTCGAAATGGACCGGAACGCACCGGAACGACGTTCCGGTTCGTCAAATGCATCCGTATTATCGTTCCCTTTCGTCCAGTGGAGAATACTATGAAATTAACGTTTTTATTGTCCTCTGAAATGTGAATGCTCCCATATCTTTGACTAGCGTTCCGTTTCGTAAAATTTTCCATTTCGAGCACTGCTTCCAGTACCATAATTATGACCTAAGTGGCTGTCCGCGATCTCTGAGCTAGAGATAAGTGCTGCCCTCGGCAACGCCTCAGGGTTCAATGGGACCCTATCGCTTTGGGAAAGTTCCTCATCTTCAGGGTTCATGGGTTCTGTGTATCTTCCTGGTAATGAAGATACATCTTCATTAGATACAGAGGACTCTAGAGGACTTTTCAGATTTGTCTGACTGGATGGCGCTCTTTTCAACCATTTCTTGTATTAATTCTAGCACCTTGGACTGTATGGTGTGAGAGAACAGTGGATCAGTTAAAACTGAACTAACTAATTCTCTTCAGTATTTCCATGACAATTGTTTTATTGAATCTTAATTTCAAACCAAAATATATCAAATTACACAGAACCTTTTCTCAGTGAACATAAATTTCTCCGTTTACAAAATAAATCGTTTCTTATTTATTTTCTAGGTAATTAATAATGTATAGAACAGTTTAACTGGTGATTTTTAAACTTACAGGCAATGCAGCAGAATATTTCTAACACAGGCAATGACCTTTCCTATCCTGAAAGTCACCTTCATTTCCCAATGACAACAAAGTTCTACGAAAATCACTCACATTTGGCGATAAACTTTTTGTCTAGTAAGTTTCACAACTGATAGATGTAACCTTATCTTATCGGTCGCTATTAAACTTTCCGTGGAGTATTCTTTCCCTCGAATAATCCTGACTTAAACGCTAATTTAGTTCAAGCGGTCACATGTCTGCCCCGTTTTTACAGACCTCGCAGAACTTCACCATTTCAACACATAAAACCAGCCAAAATCTAGGAAATACACATCAAATACGGTACTTCCCTGGACAAAGATCGCGACAATCTAATTTTGTCCAAACCCCAAATTTCCTTTTATTTACTCTGGATTGCGACGATAATTTTTTTTAATTGATACCAGATATGAACAATCAAGGCAAATACAATAACACTTTTAAGATAACAGTTTGGTAACAACGGTAGGCCCAGAAGGGATATAATCCCGCTAATAGGACCCCTATTTGCTATGAACAAAAACTTTTCTAGTTTGAACAGCGCGGTTAACACCTTGATTTATTATACGTTGGTTAAAAATGTTGTCAAGTACTCCAGTCATGATTCATGACACTGACAACGAAAAAAAGAAAAAAAACACATATCAGAATCAAATACAGAGGAAAAACCAGGACTGGAGAACATAACACTTAACTAAAGACTTGACTAACGCGCAGTGAGTAAAGTACAATCAAAAAAATTATGAACTTGAACTATCATCAATAAGATACAGTCGTAACATTCTGTTAAACCCAATTGCAGAGTTTTTGCCTGTTGGATAGAGGGAGGAAGTACATTCCAAACACCTAGTCCTCTGAATTTGATAGAAAATCTACGGGAGTTGGAGTGTGCATATATTTTACGAAAATTTTTTGAAGTCCTAGTAAAGTATACCCCGTGATCGATCGAGTCAGTCGATCAAGTCGATCGAAACTCGGCAAAGTCGAGTCGGTCGAAAAATCTTCGACTCGATCGACTTGCAAGTCGAGTCGATCATATGTTTTGACAAGATCGTTGTTTCCTCGACTCGACTCGACTATGAAATATTTTTTTGCTAATTTTTACGGCTACTTCACAAAATGACCCACATGATGTGATGCCGTAATGCTTTGTAAACACACAACTACCGTATTGACCTGATTTTAAGTTCAGTGCAAATAATGAGCCTTTTGGTGATTTCGTATAGTGGAAGCTCCAGATACTTTTTCACAGTTTTACGGTGAAAATGGAAAGATTAAGATGCGTTAAAAATGCGCAAGTTTCAGGAAATTTCAGCTCTGTAGTCAGTTATAACGACGATCTCAAAACGTTCGAATGTCTGTATGTTAGGACGGGACTGAATGCTTCGATTTTGGCCCAGAGCAGTGACTCGAGAAGTGTTTAAAAGTTGCGTGAGCTAACCTCAGCCAAGTAGGCTTCAGACCTAAGATGGATAGAATTATACATTACATCCGATATAACCAATAAGAATATTTTGTCATTTTTACAATCAGAGGGAAAGTTTTTTATACATGGCCTACACATTCATGAAATGAAACGCGTGTATATCACAATAAGTCAACAACTACTTTAGCAAGAATACAAAGGGCCAGCCAAAGTTGTGAGCATGCTTCTGCCATGGCGCTACAGAGCCAAACCTTTTGTGAGATTGGCACCTTTGGCGCCATGGCTCCCGGGCCCATGTCCAAGATATACAGTCCAAGTCGACAAAGTCGATCAAGTCGATCGTTTATTTGCCAAGTCGATCGAGTCGACAAGAGGTCGAATAGTCGACAAAGTCGATCGAGTCGATCGTCGGTCGAGCCAAGTCGATCGTAGCAGTTCGACTCGATCGATCACGGGGTATATAGTAAAGTGGGAGTGGATCTCCAATCCAAGGCGGAATAGGCCTTTAAATTTCGGAGGTAAAAGGTCATGGACAAATCTGTACATAAATACTCCGATCTGAAATGTTTTTATCTGATGGAACTTTAGCAATTTGAAATATGAGAAAATTGGGTCGGTGTGTGAACCCCATGGGGGGTTCCAGCGATGAGGCGTACAGCTCGTTTCTGCAATACAATCAATTTGCGGAGTCTGGAGTTATAAGTTGACGCCCAAACAATACTACAGTACGTCAAGTACGGGTATATTAATGAATAATATAATTGGATTCGTACAGAGGGGGTGAGCTTGTTGGAGGCACGATATATTATACCTACGTTTTTGTCAATTTTTGCTGAAATGCTTTTAATGTGATCATTCCAAGTCATGTGTTGGTCAACAAGAACCCCAAGAAATTTGGTAGAATTAACCTGAGTAATAATAGTACCACTTATAGAAAGCCTCAAAGAGATATCAGGGGGACACATTTTCCTATGTGACTTGAAGAGAATAAAAGCAGTTTTTTCTAAATTTAAGGAGAGTTTATTGGCAGAGAACCATTCAGCTATCGATTCCAGTTCAGCATTCACAATGTGAATTAATGTATGATAAGATTTGTTAGAATAAAAGACGTTGGTGTCGTCTGCAAATAAGATAAATGACAGAACAGGATATGCATTGGGGAGATCGTTTATGTA
The DNA here is from genome assembly GCA_963556255.1 of Allolobophora icterica. Classification (NCBI taxonomy): domain Eukaryota; kingdom Metazoa; phylum Annelida; class Clitellata; order Crassiclitellata; family Lumbricidae; genus Allolobophora; species Allolobophora icterica. The sequence goes on along the minus strand of OY744604.1, from coordinate 3,766,626 downwards.
GAGGAGAAAGAGTAAAGAACCTAAATTCGAACCTTGTGGGACCCCAAATTTTACTTTTCTTAGGTCAGATTGTGAGCCATTGCATAGAACATATTGATGGCGGTTTTCTAGATAGCTAGTAAACCATGCTAATTGGGCGCTTCGGATAGCGTAAGAAGACAGCTTTGTAGGAGCATACCATGACTCACGGTATCAAAAGCTTTTGCTAGATCAAGAAAGATACCTATGGAGTAGTCATTCTTTTCGAAAGAATCCGAAATTTTGTCATACATATTGAGTAATGCCAAAGATGGTGAATGACCCGATTGGAAGCCGTGCTGAGAGTGAAATATAATGTGGGATTTTTCAACGTATTTTGTGAGCCTATCAGTCATTATTTTTTCATAATTTTTAGCAAAACAGGGGAGGATAGAAATGGGTCTATAGTTGGTAATGTCGTTCCTATTTCCTTTTTATAAATGGGAATCACCTTCGCAATTTTTATTGCTTGGGGTACTACCCCAGTATTTAGAGAGCAGTTAATAACTTCTGCCAACATAGGAGCAATAAGAGATAAGCTAGGAGCAGCTATACAGAGGTCGATATCATCAGCCCCCTTACTGTGGGTGGTATGAATTAGTAGTGCTCAGGTTAAGAAGTTCCTCTGGGGAGGTAGGGATTAATCCAAAGGAGCAACGCATGGGTGGATTTTAAATCGTATTGGACTCCCGTTTCACCTACCACCCTCATCAACAGCAATGGCCACCATCAACTGCGCAATTTCAATACCCGGATGAGGGGCCATCCAAAATTCACCCACTTATGTAGAGCAATTCTGGTGCTATTAATAGATCAAGACAGGAAGAGCTCGTAACCGCTATCCGGTTACATATAGACCGACGTATCGTGCCTTACGTTCTCTGTACTTCCAAGGTAGAGGGTTAATACATTTAGATCCAAGGGGAGATTGCCATTTCTTACTTCAAATCATATTAAGTTTGATTTGAAATTGGAATTGGAACTATTGCATTGATTTTGATGCAACTTTTAGATAAGTTTAGTTGTGAGAAGATCTTTAATAATAATTATAAAACGGAAAGAATTGTTGATTAACTGTACTAGAAATGGATCCAGGTAGTGACTCTTCAACGAAACCTCTGGAGTGCTATAGATAGGGCAACGCCTGTTTCACTTAGGCTAAGGTTCTACTGCTAATTTGATATTGAAAAGTTTGGATTCTATGCAAACCGAAACTAGAGACGCAATGCAGAGTTTGCAACATGAAACTAGGGATGCCATGCAGAATTTACAAGAACGCAATCTTGAAACTAAGTAGGCCATGTATAGGCCTAATTTGCTGACGAGCCAGGCGGAAGTGATGTCACGCTTGCAGTGTTGGGTAAACTCACACAAGAAATGAGCTAAATCAAAACTCAACTCACGCACCTCAAAATGAGTTTAAACTCAATCTCAACTCATCCTAAGTGAAATGAGTTAACTAAAACTCAGTTGTTAAATGAGTTAACTCATAAACTCACACGTTTCATACTAGCACGTTCTAATCGAGCAACAATTTTTCCATCACGCCTACTTGTAACATAAAAATACTTTCCATCAAGAATACACGGTACTTCAGCCATGTTGTTCTTAACTGTTCACAATATACAAAATATGCAGTGCTTAAATACTGTCCGCTAGCAGTGTTTACGACCCTCCCTGCCGTCACCACTCACCAGTATGGAAAGCCGACGATATAAAAAAGGCTTGTTTCAACATAATAAAATATGTGCCGAGTGCCGAAGAGTGAGTTGAGTTTAAAATAATTGACAGTTACAACTCAAACTCACAGAAAATATGAGTTAACTCAAACTCATAACTCACACTCTTTAAGGTGAGTTAATTCAAACTCATAAATCACAGCAAGTGAGTTAACTCGTGAGTTTAAACTCATATGAGTTAACTCATACCCAACACCAGTGATATTTTACTTCGCTGATTAATTTTACTTCTAGTTCTTATTCACTTCTTTTGAAGTAATTTGACTTCTGCTTCTACTTCTCGTTCTCATATAATTTTACTTCTAGTTCTTATTCACTTCTGTTGAAGGAATTTTACTTCTCCTTCTACTTCTCGTTCTCAAATAATTTTACTTCTACTTCTAGTTCAGGTATTCACATAATTTCACTTCTCCGTGTACTTCTCAGGTTTTTCTCGCTCTCACCTGTAGTGCTTCATTCTACACATATTTTCTCAATGCAATGTTTTATTTAGGCCTAAGCTTTAATTCCACTCAAAAACAGATTTACTGACACGCAGTATATTTTGGAACAGTCAGAGGCGTAACTTTGGTCTAAAAAGTGAGGGTACCAATTTCTTACATCCACGAAGCAAGGCTGAGACTGCGATCTCTGGAAAGGCTCAATAATAAAATATTGACTGGCATTGTTTAAAAAAGAGGGGGTACGGAACCCCTCAGTCCCAAAAGTGGGGGTACGGCCGGGTACCCTTCGTACCCCTACAAATTACGCCTATGGGAACAGTCTTTAACCTGACACCAATAAATAATTTTACAGTTAACTTTTAACACTCTAAGAAATATAACCGCGTATTCCCGCTCCAAATTAAGTGTCAAGTTCGTGAGTTTTTTCTGAGATTAAAACGTCACAGTTGTCTTCAGTTTTATCATTTATTACTATAGACTTCAGCATTTTCCATTTTTTTTCTAATGTCTGGGTTGTAGGCCTAACTAAAGTATTTCCACACAGCACATTTCCTTTTACGACCAACGAAAATTCTTGACAGACTCATTTCAGTGCGAAAGAAAATATAAATATAAAAACGAACGAAACTTTTAAACCTTTTCTCTCGGGCATAAAGATTGTTTGGAAATGTTTCACTGACTGTGGCTTAAGTAGGTTATGACAGAGGTTTTCAAACTTTTTGGACCAGGGACCCCTATTTTTTCTAGGCATTGCTCGCGGACCCCCAGTATTTACAAAGGAAAATTTAGGCCCCTATTCTTAAATAAAAAAAAAATAACAGGCAGATAGACTATTTCCACAATACACGCTTGCTTATTTCTGACGCTGAGGACTATTATAATATAAAAAGTAACACTAAATAAATTGTTATTAACTCCCTGCAATAACTATGGAACACAGTCATTTTTAAAAGAAATGAATAACATCGGTTTCGCCAAAAGCTAGTAATGTCAGCGAGAGGGATGTGCTTGCTTTGCTTTGCAAAAACTGTCCGTAATTGGTGCTAGTTTGGATAGGCCTAAGCACTGTTTTCTTACTTTTCAGAAAGTTATCCATACTACAAACAGCAAAATTATATAGTTAGCATATAACAGCGAACGTGAACGAAATAGGGATATGCTTTGCATATCTCTGTATTATCGTTCATCTAAGGCTAAAACCAGGCGAATTCCACAAATTTCTAATTCTACAAGTCCAGAGTACACAAACCGGAAATAGACCAGCATATTGCAAATGAAGCCTTCACTGGAGGAACCACTAGTATCCATTTTTGACATTTTTTAAAGCTAACTATGTCTTGTAATACGTAATGCTATAGAAAACCCAAGTCAGTCCAGAGTTACAATTAGAAGAAAATATAGCGTTTATGTAAAAACAACCTAGCCTAGCGTCCTAGCTAGAGCTTCGGTGTTTCTTCCATGGAAAAAACAATCAGGCTCATATTCAGTGTTGATTTTCTAAATGAAACACTTGTAGACTTTCAAAGTTTGTTTTGTGAATATCTTAAACTTTTTTAAATGGAATCTAGTTGTAGGCCTACTTCTGATGAAGGCTTCAAATACATCGCGCTTACATAGGGTGCAGAAATGATTGGCTGTCGATTAGCAGAAATTATAGGCCCTATATTAAATTTTATAAAAACACACGTGTTATTAGGCTAGAAATGTAACGTGACTATAAGCCTACATCTTATTTACGTCACTGTAGGCCCTAGTACGCAAAGAATAACTATCAGCAGCATCACAAAACTGCATGGTGTGATCGAATACCCAATTGGATCCTTGTGGATCATACAGTTACAGGCACACTATAAGTAGCGTATGAATTTGAAAACACAGGCTGTTAATGATAAAACCATACAGTGTTAAGCATCACATTATTTTCAGAACGCTCTCGCGGACCCCCGCCAAATCCTTCGCGGACCCCCAGGGGTCCGCGGACCACAGTTTGAAAAACTCTGGGTTATGAGATTCCCCCTGTGTGCCAAATCCAAACAAGAAACGGACATTTGAAACATATTTCTGTTGTTCAGTACTAAAATAACACTCCGAAAAATTTGAAGTTTCTTTAATTTTCGTTCTGAAAATAATTATACTTCTTATTCTTATTCACTTCTGAAGGTCTTAATTTCACTTCTTATTCTATTCTCGTTCTTAAAATAATTTTTATTCTACTTCTACTTCTACTGCACGAAAATCAAATAATTACTATTCTTATTCGGCTTCTTATTCACGAAAATATCACTGCCCAACACTGCACGCTTGGATCGTTTAGAATCGTCGCCTAGGGATAAGTTGGTTGTGGACAGTGGTTCGAATCCTAGTTATAGCAATGGTGCTTTGGCTACTGCCTGTCCGATAGCCGTGCCTTATCACTCATGAGCCATCTTGGTAGAATTTCCGGTTCAGGAACCGAAGCGGCCATATGGCCTGGTACCAGAAGAAGAAGTGAGCGCCTTGCTAATAAGGATAGATTGGACTATCGTGAGTATGATAGAAGATTTGGATGGCCAACGGTCCAAAGGTTGGATGCTACTTCCCGATGTGAAGCTAGACAGTTCTTGCGATGTCCACAATCACACGTAACCCCTCTATCGGTGATACGACACAGGCAACGTCGTTTGAGATGAGGGTGGGTGTAAGAAATGGTCCCAGCAAGTGGGATTATTCGTGAAGCCCGAAAGTAACAACACTATACCTATGTGCAAGTGTAAGACATAATGATGATTATACATATATGCACCAGATGATGGCACGGAAGATTGGTGAGCTTCGAGCGAAGACTCTTGATGCCCCTCCTCCGCAATTGTTCCACACGGACCACACCTTCGAAGGATTCCGTCCAATCCTTGAAACGGAACTTCGTCAAATAATTGAATCGTCAAACAAAAAATCATGGCGAACTCGACCCTCTTCCCACATTTAGTTTGGTGAACATTTTGGATGATTTAGCTCCATTTCCAGTTTATAATTATTTTCAACAGGTCGTTTTCTGGGGTTATCCACCTGCTTCCCCAAAACGGACTATTGTTTTCCCGACCTTGGAAAGGAAAAACCTTGACCAAAATGCCTGTCAAACTTCCCGGCCCATCTCCCATTTTTCTTTCCTCCCAAAGACCCTTGACACACTAGTTTCACTCCAGCTACTCCGATGCTTTGAGCAAGCTGGGCTTCTGCCGGCCGCCCAATCTGGGTTCAGAGGCCACCATTCCACCGAAACTGCTCTCTTATCCCTGCTGTCTGATATTTATATATCTATTGATCACTCTCATCTCTCTCTCCTGGCGCTTTTTGTCTCTTCTCGCTTTTGACCAGGTTCACCTTGAGATCCTGCTGCAGGGACTGAAACTGTCCTGTGGCCTTTCTGGTGTTCATCTTTTTGGATTACATCATACCTCTCTGACCGCTCACAGCTGGTTGTCCTTGGTGAAACCGGGACTCAGTGGACAGAAGTTGAATTTGGCGTTCCCCAGGGCTCGGTGCTTCATCCCATCCTATACATCCTTTTCACTGCTGACATCCCGCCTCTATTTACTAAACATGGGCCAAACGGCCATCTTTATGCAGATGATGCTCAGGCTTTTGTACATGGTCCGTCAACTGATCAACTCTCCCTTGTTTGCTCTATTGACCATCTTGTCTCTGACTTTCACTACTGGATGTCGACTAACCGTCTCTGCCTAAACACTGATAAGACTCAACTGATCTGGTTTGGGACTAGACAGCAGCTTGCTAAACTCAACTTTCCATTGCTTACACCTACTCTTCCACCGTTCGCGACCTGGGTGTCACACTTGACTCTTCTCTCACATTCACAGAGCATATCTCCAACATGACTCGCTCCTGTTTCTTTCAACTGAGGCGTCTCAGGGCCATCAGACGCTCAGTCTCACCTTCTGTCTTTACCAACATAGTTCACGCATTTGTCTGCTCACGCTTGGACTACTGCAACTCGCTCCTCATGGGTCTCCCCAAGCGGCGTCTCTCTCCCCTTCAATCTATTCTAAATGCTTCTGCTAGGCTCATCGCTCGACTCCCCCGGTTTGCCCATATCTCTACTTACATGCTTGATGTCCTTCACTGGCTCCCTATTGCTGCGCGCATCCGATATAAGATCCTCTCCCTCATAGGCGCCGACTTTTAGTAAAAGGTACTGGGGCAAGAATTTCATTGCCATGATCTAATGATCACATCGCCTATCCTGCCCTGTTTTCCTCTACCCCTTTCCTTAAGCCCTTTCAACTGGGAAAAGACTAACTGTAATGCTATGCAACAGTGCTTCCTCTTTGCCCAATCATAAAGACAAGCACATAACAACCACGAGTAGGCCTATTATTACCAAGAAACCATTTCAGTTTTTCTTTTAACTACTAACTAGTAGGCCTACTAACTACTTTCACTAATAAATCTGATGTTATAGCAGTTACAGACACACAAACATAATGTTTGCCAGTAAGACAGACTTTAGTTACAGTCCTACTTCAACTTCATGGCGAATGTATTTTCTCGAACAGTGCATTTACTTATGAATTTATCCAAAACTGTGTCAATGTCCACTGCTGCCAGACACGCTCGATGACAGTTCAAAACTAGAATGGCGTTTTATCTTGTCTGTGTAATAGTGTTTCGCAGACACGTTTTCGTTGCCTAAGACCAGAAAATGCGCTTTCAGCAGTGTATTTAGTGACAGGTACAGTTAAAATAAGACGAACAACTTTGGTCAATTCTGACAACATATGACCCAGCGTGGCATCTGATTGCAGCAGCTTAACGACGTCACCAAAACTCTACCTCAAAATGTAACAGCTACGTATTTAAGCATGTGCAACTTGTATTAGTTGTGCAGCTACCATATAGCTAGACCACCAAAGCCCAGCTCAGCCGGTATGAATGGTGACACCAGTAACTTATGTTATATACTAGTCCAAAGACTCCAAGTTAAACTAAGAAGAGTATAGTATAGTATAGTATAGTATAGTATAGTATAGTATAGTATAGTATAGTATAGTATAGTATAGTATAGTATAGTATAGTATAGTATAGTATAGTATAGTATTTCGGTAACCAGACCTTGCAAGGTTAAAAACATATAATGCTTATAATCAGTTAACATAATCTGGCTACACAGGAGACCCAAAAGGGGCCGTAGACTCCGCTACCAGGGCCACCTGAGTAGTAGGCCTAATACAATTTGATGAAAAGCTATCGATCTAACATCATTCGATATGCAGTGGTAACACTATACTTAAGTAACTTAACTAAGATTCGATAGTTCGTCATGAGATAAGCAATTATAACATTATCCTTATCTAAAGGCTCGATAGTTCATCATTAGATATGCAATATTAACTTAACTAAAGACTTGATAGATCAGTATTAGATTTGCACTTGTAACATTAAACTTAACTAAAGACTCGATAGTTCATCGTTAGATATACAAAAGTAACAGTATACTTACATGTAACTAAAGACTAATATCATTAGGTATGTAATAGCAACATTATATTTAACTATAAGGACTCTAAAGTGCATCTTGAGGCTATACCTGTATACGCTCGTTGAACATCTTGTAATGACAGTAGTACGTTACTATATTATTATTAGTAACCTTTATGGCAACAAGATACACATAGACTACTTTTAATTCACAAGAGGCCGAAGAACGAAGATGCAGCCGCATGTACACAGTGTAGGGCCTAGTGTGTACAGGCCGCAAGACTTGCAGAGAGACATTGAGAGAGAGAGACTGCTACAGAGACAGAGCGAGAGAAAACAGGAGAGAGAGAGAGAGAGAGAGAGAGAGAGAGAGAGAGAGAGAGAGAGAGAGAGAGAGAGAGCCAGTGAGCAAGCGAGTGAGAGCGCGAAAGACAGACTCACAAGGCAGATACAAGTTCAAGCATTTCTTAGCGCTGGAACTGAGTGATATATATACCGTAAATTAAGCGTATACAGGGTACGCACTGGTTGACGCCTGAAAGGGAGAACCTGGCTCATGAACAGCTGGGCTTTCGATTATATACTGTGGTCGATCTGGGTCAAATACCCCGACCTCGGCGACCCGGTGACCTAGGCCCCTATAGGTATGCACTAGGTATCATATGAAGCATCCGTCATGTATATATATATATATACAGGCACTAGTAGTCCAGACTGCAGAGAATCTGAGACATACACGGAAAAGTACATGAAATTTCTGTAGTTAAAAGCTTGGGGCCTGTGGAAACAGTAAATATGAAGGCCAAAAATGTACTGGGGCGAAAGTATACTCTCGCCCAGGACCTTGGCGAGTACTGGAGCGAGCGTCCCTGTTGCCCCTGTGGAGTCGGCGCCTATGCAGTCTCCCTTGTCTCTAAATCTCAGCAGCCTACTACTCCGAAAGATCTCTCGAACTATCTGCGAAAACCGCTATCTGCATCTTCTTCTCGCTCATTGCGCTCTGTAAATAAGCTTGATCTTTTTGTTCCCAGGGCTAAAACTGCCTTGGCCCAGCACCGGGTGTTTGCTGTAGTGGGTCCCACGATCTGGAATGGCCTTGCCCTCTGCTCAGGGCCAAACTAATGACTGGCTTTTCCTCATCAGTCTCGCGTTCCCTAAAGACATTTCTGTTTCCCCGGAGTTTCTGTGCTGAGAGCGCCTCTGAACAGTTATTCTGCGAGAGGCGCTTTATAAATTTTTAGATACAGTACAATAAACTAGAGCACTTGATTGTTGCATACAGTTCAATATGGTGGACACATTCATTAGCGAGCGAAAAGGCAGGGAGTACAGTTAGAAGAATTTGCTATTGGTAGAGTCCCACTGGTATATGCAACGATTTTCATTAGAAGCGATCATCGACTGATGCCTGAGAAATATTACTTGGCGCTATAGAAGGTATTAGATAAATTAGGTCTTATTACATATGCTTACACAGATTCAGACCAAGAGTATTTCGTCAATTGATACCAATTCGAATTCGTGACTCATGTTGTGCTGCGAATAATCAAGTGCCAGATAGCCCAGTCGAATATTTGTTGCTGTCGGAGTAAATGTAGGCCAAATGTAATGTAATTACAAATTTTCGAAATTTCTCACCGCTACACAAAGCCATGTCAGAGAGACCATCTTATAACTCGCCCGCGCTACTGCAACACCAGGTCTAGTCCGCAGTAGCCTGGTGGTTTGGTTCGTTTCGGTGCCAAGTCAGAATCCGGGTAGGTCAAGCGGAGGAGACAGCATGCTGCTACACAGTTTTATTTTCGTTCCAGGGAATAGAATAGGAATAATAATTATTTAATATTAGTTCCACGGAACGAAAACTGGAACGAAAAATAATTGTGGAACGAGAATAGAATAGGAATAAAAATTTCAATATTTTTCTAGAACGAGAACGGAATAGAATAAAAATTAATTTTTAAGACGAGAACGGAATAGAATAAAAATTAATTTTTAAGTAGCCTAAGCGATAATTCTAACGTTAACTAATAACCAAGGCCTATGCGGAATGACGACGGCTCTTAATTGACGTCACGGTGTGCCACTATGATGAAGCTTCTCCGTATATTCTATATTCTATAAATAATATACGCTCTTTGATTCAAACTTCTGGCAACAAGAGTGAGGCACTCGGACTCCCCATCAAATATGCTCCTGACAGAATTGCAGCAGAACTTTCTAAATACATTCAGGAAATTGAAGTCTCTTTGACTTCTGGCAGAGTAGATATTCAGTTTACCCACGACTCGCTGTTATAGCTGAGGATTTAGTTTCAGCTCCCGCATCAGAGGCGTTCGTAGCATCTTTTCTGTTGCAGGATGGATGTCTACAGGTCGCAGAAATCGATTGAGCAAATCCCTTGAGATGCGGGTGTTTTTGAAACTCAACAGTAAAATAATTGACTGGTAACTTTTTAGTGTGTCTGCCTATAAACTGTTTTATCAACAGTCGCATTCACATTGTCCGACAAACATTAACTGTTCATGTAAGAACTGTAAGTGGATTTGGAAGTGGAACTTCTTCTTTGGTTCTCTGCCCTTAGGCAGGTTCGTATGTCCAACGGCGCCATTCCTCTCGATGTTGAGCTTCCGCTTTCATCTGTCTGTAGCCGTCCCTCTTTATTGTCCAGTCTAGGAACATCGTTCTTGGTCTTCCTCTTGTCTTTTTCCCTTCCATTCTACCCTCGATGATATCTCGTAGCAGGGAATTTCCTCTCATTATGTGGCCAATCCATCTTCTTTGACGCTCTCTGATTGTCCTCATCATGGATCTCTCCTCTCCCACCATTTGCAGTACTTCGTCATTTGTCTTGTGCTCTGTCCAGCTGATTCTCTCCATTCTACGCCATATCCACATTTCAAAGGCTTCTATCCTTTTGATGTCCTCCCCTCTTATTGTCCACGTTTCAGATCCGTATAGAACCACACTCCATACCAGCGTCTTAACCATTCGCTTCTTCAGATTCCTATTTAATTTTCCTCTCAAGAGCTCCTTTCTTTTATAGAATGCATCTTTACCCATGGCTGTTCTTCTTTTTCTCTCCACATGGCACTTCACATCCCTCGTGACCATACTTCCTAGGTTACAGAATCTCTCAACTTGTTCGATGACCACTTCATTTACGGTTATTCTAACTTCTTTTTCTTCTCTTTTGCTTATCCTCATGAACTTTGTCTTCTTGGTGTTTATTTTCATTTCGTATTCTGTTGAGATCATATTCAGGCGATCCATCATTCTCTGCAGTCCTTTTTGGCTTCTTGCTAACATTGCCTGATCATCCGCAAATCTCAGCGCTTTCACCAACCTACCCCCAACCTTTATTCCCTCGTTCACTTCTTCCATCGCCTCCCGTACAAGCTCTTCGATGTAGATGTTGAAGAGTATTGGAGAGAGCGGGCATCCTTGCCTCACTCCTCTGCCTATTCTTCCCGGCTCTGAGTATTCACCATCTATTCTTATTTTTACTTTCTGTCCCATGTACAGGTTTCCAATAAGTCTTCGCTCTTTCCAATCCACCCCTATTCTTCGTAATGCATGCATTAATTTCCTCCAATCCACCCTATCGAAAGCCTTCTCATAGTCGACGAAATACACATAGACGTCCTGGCCATGCTGGAGGCTTCTTTCCGCTAGTATCCTCACCGCTGCAATTGCATCTCTTGTTCCTCTTCCCTTTCTAAAACCAAATTGATCCTCCCCCAAGCAGTCATCTGTTTCTGCCTTGGCTTGCAGTCTCTTCGTGATAACTCTTAGTAGAATCTTGGATGCATGGGTGAGGAGGCTTATAGTTCGGTGGTCTTCACATGTTGTTGCATTTCGCTTTTTCTTGAGCGGGATCAATATGGTCTGTAGGAAATCTTCCGGCCAAACTCCTGTGTTATATATGTCTTGGCACAACCGCACTAGTTCTGTCATTGCCTTCTCTTCCAGGTTCCTCAGTATTTCAATTGGGATATTATCAATTCCTTCTGCTTTGTTGTTTTTCATATCACTGATTGCTGCCAGAACCTCCTCCCTTAGTACGTCCGGTCCTATGTTATCGGTACTTGGTGTTTGTTCTTCCCCGAGATCTCCTTGGCTACTTTTCCCATATATAAATCCTCAACATATTCCTTCCATCTTTTCCTGATATCGTCTGCGTCCTCTAGCAACTTGCCATCCTTGTCCTTAATCGCGCTTTCGCCACCCATATTCTTCTTATGTGTCAGTGTTTTGACCTTTCCATATACCAGGTCGTGTCTTCCTCGATTCTGTAGCATCAATAGCTCCTCACACTGCTCTTCCCACCAATCCTCTCTTGCCTTATCTGTTGTTCTTCTTAGTTGATTATTCAGCCTTTTGTATTCACTCCTTGCCTCTTCTGTGCTCTGGTGTTTCCATTTTCTTCTTTCTTCCATATCCCTGAGCATCTCCGTTGTAACCCACGGCTTGCGCGGTCCTGTACCCATCTGGAACCCCACAGTCTGTGTCGTTTCCTCAATCACGATCTCCTTCAGACTCCTCCACCTTTCATCTGTTGTTATCTCCGTACTCAACTCCACCACCCGTTCTTCTATATTTTCTGAGAGTTCGTCACTCTTTGTTTGCATTCTTTCTCTATTCCATTTCTGTTTAACTATCCTTTGCTTCTTTATGAACTTAAGTCGGAGATGTATTGTCATGGCAACCAGGTTATGGTCTGTGTCTGCATCGGCTCCTGGGAGAGTTCTTGAGTTCTTGACACTGTTTCTGTACCTTTGTCTGATCATGATGTCGTCCAGTTGGTATCTTGCTCCATCTCCCGGTGCCTTCCATGTGTATCTTCTCCGCTTTTCCTGTTGGAACCAAGTATTTGTTACCGTGAGTTTTTGTCTCATGCAGAATTCCACCAGCTTTTCTCCTCTCCCATTTCTGTTCCCCAGTCCATATTTTCCTGTAGCCTCTTCCTGTTCTTTTTCACCAACTGTTGCATTCCAATCTCCCATGACAATCACATAATCTTTGCCTTTGATGTATCTAAGCCTTTCCTCTATCATCTCGTATATGTCGTCCACCTCCTTCTCCTCGTGTGCTTATGTTAGCATATACACTTGTATTATTGTTATGTCGACTGGGTGTGCTTGCAATGTCACTATGAGCATTCTATCCTCACGTCTCTCCACCCTTGATACGCATTTGGCGACTCTCTCCGACAGCAAGATGGCCACACCATTTTGACTCTTCTCTCCTCCAGTGTATATCACCCTAATGCCGTCACTCATGAAGTCTCCTCCCTCTTTCCACCTGACCTCCGACAGGCCCAAAATGTCCAAACCTGCTCTCTTCATCTCTCTCACGACATTAGCCAACTTTCCCGGTCTCAGCATCGTTCTTACATTCCACGTTCCTATTTTTAGCTTTTCTTTTTCTTGTAAGGTTTTCGCTGGATGACGACCGAGGAAGCCTTGTCCCCCCTGCCGAACGCGACTCTTTCCAGTATCTGGATTGAATCGTTCACGTTTTTCACTGAATTCTTTTCTGGCGTCATTTAACATTTAACTCGGGATAGATAGGGAGGTGGTTTCCCGTTGCCTTCCTCCCGGTGTTTTTAAGGAGACACCATCTCTCAGCGTCGATGACATCCATCGTCCGTCGTTCGGTTTCTTCGCCCATGGGCACTCACTTATACCGGCGAGGACTCGGTCGCCCACCACGCACTCTGTTGAAACAGGAGGGACCTCGTGAAGGCGGCGTGGGTGGACATTTGGGCAGCAGAGGCTATCTGAGACGCTTGCATACCCCATTACCTAGTGGAACTATAAATAATTTTTTTGTGGAACTAGAACTGGACCTAAAATTATTTATAAAGAGCAAGTGGAACTAGAATAAGAATAAAAATTATTTCATACGAGGAACTATAGAACTAGAATAAGAATAAAAATTATTTCTTAAGAGGAACTAGAACTAGAACTAAAACTATAGCAGTGGAATAGAATAAGAACTGGAATAGAAATTAATGCTGGAACTAAAATAACACTGGCAGTGCTACAGTTCTGTTTTCAGACGCGTTTGGAAAGCAACAGAATAGAGTCCAAGCAGAGGAGATTCGATGTGAGATCTAATCTAATCTAAGATACTCTGGCTCTAATCGAATTTGTCTTCTCTCCTGTCACCCCTGTCAAGACACCTCTCCTTAACTCTGGATCCGGTCGCCGAGACAAAGTACGACTCGTAAAAGAATGTTTAATGTTTATGGGGCCCATACAGAGTAGGCATTCTCCGAACATAGGCTCCTTAAAATTGACCAGATTGGAGAATTCATGTACCGTTTTGAACATAAACTACTACCCCCTGTATACGATAGCTATTTCTGCCGTACATTAGATCGCCACCCCTATAAGACAAGAAACCGTTTGCCTATACTAACACTCGTTTATTCTCTATTAGATTCACCGGGCGAGCCGTTTGGAATCAGATACCCCTAAACATCCGACAATTGCCTAGTCCAGAGGTTTTCAAACTTTTTGGACCAGGGACCCCTATTTTTTCTAGGCATTGCTCGCGGACCCCCAGTATTTACAAAGGAAAATTTAGGCCCCTATTCTTAAATTAAAAAAAATAACAGGCAGATAGACTATTTCCACAATACACGCTTGCTTATTTCTGACGCTGAGGACTATTATAATATAAAAAGTAACACTAAATAAATTGTTATTAACTCCCTGCAATAACTATGGAACACAGTCATTTTTAAAAGAAATGAATAACATCGGTTTCGCCAAAAGCTAGTAATGTCAGCGAGAGGGATGTGCTTGCTTTGCTTTGCAAAAACTGTCCGTAATTGGTGCTAGTTTGGATAGGCCTAAGCACTGTTTTCTTACTTTTCAGAAAGTTATCCATACTACAAACAGCAAAATTATATAGTTAGCATATAACAGCGAAAGTGAACGAAATAGGGATATGCTTTGCATATCTCTGTATTATCGTTCATCTAAGGCTAAAACCAGGCGAATTCCACAAATTTCTAATTCTACAAGTCCAGAGTACACAAACCGGAAATAGACCAGCATATTGCAAATGAAGCCTTCACTGGAGGAACCACTAGTATCCATTTTTGACATTTTTTAAAGCTAACTATGTCTTGTAATACGTAATGCTATAGAAAACCCAAGTCAGTCCAGAGTTACAATTAGAAGAAAATATAGCGTTTATGTAAAAACAACTAGCCTAGCGTCCTAGCTAGAGCTTCGGTGTTTCTTCCATGGAAAAAACAATCAGGCTCATATTCAGTGTTGATTTTCTAAATGAAACACTTGTAGACTTTCAAAGTTTGTTTTGTGAATATCTTAAACTTTTTTAAATGGAATCTAGTTGTAGGCCTACTTCTGATGAAGGCTTCAAATACATCGCGCTTACATTGGGTGCAGAAATGATTGGCTGTCGATTAGCAGAAATTATAGGCCCTATATTAAATTTTATAAAAACACACGTGTTATTAGGCTAGAAATGTAACGTGACTATAAGCCTACATCTTATTTACGTCACTGTAGGCCCTAGTACGCAAAGAATAACTATCAGCAGCATCACAAAACTGCATGGTGTGATCGAATACCCAATTGGATCCTTGTGGATCATACAGTTACAGGCACACTATAAGTAGCGTATGAATTTGAAAACACAGGCTGTTAATGATAAAACCATACAGTGTTAAGCATCACATTCTTTTCAGAACGCTCTCGCGGACCCCCGCCAAATCCTTCGCGGACCCCCAGGGGTCCGCGGACCACAGTTTGAAAAACTCTGGCCTAGTCTATGGTCTTTTAAAAGTAAAATGTGTTCGTTCCTGCTTGAACAACGTATAGCTATCTATTTTACAACCTGCCAGTTATATGATAAAAGATTGGCGTTTATACGTTTTGTAATTCTACTCAGGTGACACTGTTTAAGCGGCCCTTTCTGTGTCACCTGTGTACCCAAACTACAGAAATTGATTTGCCTGTTTTTTGTTTGATTTGTTTACTTGTTCAGTTTGGATACCAAATAAAAGATTGATTGATTGATTGATTAAATAGGTTTAATGAAAAGATGAATTAACTCTAAAAACTATGACTAAGCTTGAGATTATGTTAAAGACGATTCCTGCTTCCGTAGTTGGACACCTTAGCATATGCCTTCGCGGCTGACTCCGGTCCTACACAATACGCCTCCACTGATCGCCCTATGAATGTCAGACGTGATCTGTATGGTCCAACCAGTTCGTCCATAGCCGACAACGATGGGCAAACGTTCCTCTCGCGATAGTCCCTCAGTACTTGCAGTTCAGATCGATTACGCCCTTCTCCAAGGTTTCAGGTCGTTTATGTAGATGCGCCGGCGGTGCGTTGATCGGCACCACCAATCGGCACCACCCTGACCGCCATTGACAGGTAACTTTCTCGCCTGATTGCTGGTCTTGACCCGTTTCATCGAGTAGCGACTGGCGCGAGAGGGCGCCCGAAGGATGTAGGCGCAACGTAGCCGAATGTACTTGGCGCCTCTAGGAGTGAGGCGTGACACTCCGGTCCTCAGAAAGCTAATCTCGACAAAGAAAACCTCTCCAATCTTTAGTTTTTTTTTATCTAAACTAACCGAACGCATTGTTCTTACCGGATGAATAACTACTTTGCTTTTAAATTACCCCTTTATCCCCACCAATCTGGTTTAACTAAACACCAATCCACAGAAACTCTGCTTGTCTCTCTGTATAATAAACTGGTCTGTGCTGTTAGTCATCAACAAAGCTCCTGTCTCTGTCTCCTCGATATCTCTGCCGCTTTCGACACCATATATCACGAACTATTTCTCCTGCTTTGGCGTCTCTGACACAGCTCTACTTTGGCTCCAGTCTTACTAGTCTTTCCGCTGCTTTTCTGGTCAAGTCTCCAGCCACTCCTCGCAACCCCTCCCGCTGCTTTGTGGTGTTCCTCAAGGCTTCATCCTAGGGCCACTTCTCTTGACCCTTCAAATTACACCTCTAAGCCATCTCATAAAATCCTCTTCTGTTGACCACCATCTTTATGCAGACGACATCAAACTCCATATTCTTCTCTCCAGCTCTTTATCCTCCATTGCTCATCTACTCGGTGTGGCCAACCTATTCTCTAAATGGATGTCCTCCAACCTACTCTGCCTCAACTCTGCCAAAATCGAATTTATTAACCTCGGCCTTCCAGATCAGATCAACAAAATCCCTCACCTTCGATACACCTATCCACCAACGCCATCTTTCACTTTCAAGTCCGACTCACCTATGCGTAACTTTCTTTTCCTCAACCTCAAATCCACCCAAATTAAGCGTCTAAAACTCATCCAAAATTCATTATCTCGCCCGAGCTCTCACCAGGACATTCAAGCATTAAAATATCATTCCCGTTCTTAAGTCACTCCACTGGCTGAAAATCCTTGAGCGAATCCAACTCAAAGTCTCTCTCTGTCCACAGTGCACCTCAACGTTGAAACAAATTTCCCTTTGAACTCCGCATAGTCCCAGTTTCTTCATCAGGATACCACCACTCACTCACCATCACCTGCCTCATATACCTCGTGATCGATCGAGTCGAACTGTTTCGATCGACTTTGCTCGGCCGACGATCGACTCGATCGACTTTGTCGACTAGTCGACCTCTCGTCGACTCGATCGACTTGGCAAATAAACGATCGACTTGGTCGACTCTGTCGACTTGGATTGTATATCTGGGCCATGGGCCCGGGTGCCATGGCGCCAAAGGTGCCAATTCTCATACAAGTTTTGTCTCTGTACAAAAGTCTGTAGCGCCGAGGCACAAGCATGCTCACACAACTTTTGGCTGGCGCTTTATGTTTGATGCTTGCTAAAGTAGTTATTGACTTATGGTGCTATAGACGCGTTTCATTTCATGAATATATAGGCCTAGTATAATAAACTTTTCCACTGACTGTAAAAAAATGACAAAATATTCTTAATGGTTATATCGGATATAATGTAGGCTATAATTCTATCCATCTTAGGTCTGTACTTTGCCTGAGGTTAGCTCACGCAACTATTAAACACTTTCCGAGCCACTGCTCTTGGCCAAAGTCGAAGCATTTAGTCCCGTCCTAACATACAGACATTCGAACGTTATGAGATCGTCGTTACTGACTACCATGATGTAAAAATAACAAGTATTTTTACATCATGCTGACTACAGAGCTGAAATTTCCTGAAACTAGCGCATTTTTATCGCATCTTTATCTTTCTATTTTCACCGTAAAACTGTGGAAAAAAGTATCTGCAGCTTCCACTATACGAAATCACCAAGAGGCTCATAGTTTGCACTGAACTTCAGATCAGGTTAATGCGGTAGTTGTGCGTTTACAAAGCATTACGTCATCGTAGCATGTGAGGCATTTTGTGAAGTAGCAGCAAAAAATAGTCAGAAAATATTTCGTAGTCGAGTCAAGTCGAGGAAACAACGATCGACTCGACTTGTCAAAACATATGATCGACTCGACTTGCAAGTCGATCGAGTCGAAGATTTTTCGACCGACTCGACTTGGCCGAGTTTCGATCGACTTGATCGACTGACTCGATCGATCACGGGGTATACTGCCTCAGGCTCCTCTACTCATCACCCAACAGGCTTTCCACTCTAAATTGAAGTACCATCTCTTGAAGAATTCCTATTCTAATCCATCCGATTATCTGGCTTCCAAGTTTTCTCGTTCTCAACGATACCCGCCGTAGCAGCTGTTCTGTCTTTCTCTCACATGGTCTCCCTGGCAACTCGGACCTCCACTAGTCTTCGTTCTCTGGACAACCCATCTGACACAATGCAGCGCTCGTGAATAAGCTGGTGCTTTGCGCTTAGCTATAGAGTGGCGCTCTATAAATATTTATTTTGAGTTTACAATGAAACACATAAGGTGGTCGGCGGATTAGAAATAAACTTCACGAATCCAGTCTGGATGCTGCTGTTATTGCTTATGTTTTCACATAGGCCTATAGATTGTAATTATATTCACAGGAGAAAGACATCAGGGATGCTCCGGATCTGAAAACACAAGATCGCGATCGAACTGAATGGTTTCAAGAGCTTGAGGAATAGAGGCAAAGGAAGATAAAAAAGACTTAATGGCATGCTATGTTCGTATTGTGTCATTCTTTTATTTCAGTTGCCTGTTCCAAAAGTACGACGCTGAATAGCCTACATTGTTTAATCTTAACGACAGCCTACAGTTTTAATCTTAACGACAACATTGTCCAGGACGCTGGAAAGCGGACTTTTGATCACAGGACCATTGATCTTGGGACCATTGATCATAGGACATTTGGTCACACGGACCATTGATCATTAAGACCATTGATCTTATGTATACATACATACATGTATGTATGTATGTATGCATGTATGTATGTATATGTAGCGAATATAGAGTTTATCGCGCTACAGTATAAGGTTATAGTCAAGATTGGGCTAGTCAAAATTGGGCGAAGTTTTGGTGCGACAGAAGGCGGTCGGCCGGACAGTTAAGGGTGGGCGTATTCGAGGAGTGGTCAGAACAGAAGAAGTTTCGAAGGCTGAGGTTGAATTTGTGGCCAGGTGGAAAGTAAGTTGTTATAAGTTGATTGTTAAATAAAGTAGACGTGTATTTGTGTAGAAGAGACTATTGAATAAAGTAAACGTGTATAAAGTAAACGTGTATTTGTGTAGAAGAGACTGTTGAATAAAGTAAACGTGTATTTGTGTAGAAGAGATTGTTATATAGTATTTCGAACGTTAAATAGGGCGTATTATAAAGGTAACAGACGAATAAAGGACTTTTAGGTTTGTGTATAATAGAATGTTATGAAACATTTCAAACGTGAACTGGAGTTTAAAGTATAGTATGGTTTCGCTGTTTAATATGTATTCTAGGAACCTGGCGGTCGGTGTTGGCCGGTGTTGGCCGAAAAGGAGAAAAGACGCTAACTGAGTCAAACTGTGTTAGCGTCATTTATTGAATTTGTTACATTTGGCGAGCCTGCTAGTCTACGAAAAGCGTGTCTACGAACGGCTAGTCTACGAACTGCCAGTCTACGAACCTGAAAAGGATGGCTAACGCAGGCGGCAGGGGCTGGAAGGACACCTTAGGGCGAATGAGGCCAAAAGGCCCACCGGCCTCCTTACCCTACCGGGAGAGAACTGGTCATCACCCGGCAAAGAGACCAAGAAACCTTTACATGAAAGGCCTCATCGTCAGATCACTGATGGAAGAGAAGAAAGAAGAGAGAGTCTACGAATACGTTACGAATACAACAAAGCCAGTCGGTGAAAAGCCAGTCGACAAAAAGCAAGTCTGTGGAAAAGCCAGCCTACGAAAAGCTGGGCTATGAAAAGTCAGTCTGCGGGTCACCGTTCTACCTGTCAACGTTTCTGCCTGCGAACTACGAGTTTGCTGGTCAGTCTGCGAGTCGCCGTTCTGCCTATCGACGTTTCTGCCTGCGAATTACGAGTTTGCTGGACAGTCTGAGAGTCCTCATTCTACCTGTCGGCGTTTCTACCTGCATGTCACGAATTGACCTGTCCAGAGTTCTACGAAGCTCACTCTGGTGTTGAGTTTCATGGGAAGGTTTTTTGCTTTGTCTTTTTGGTGTTTAGTGACGGTATTGTAGGTTTATACGTTGTAGGCCTAGATATCAGTTCTCTCTGAACACGTTGTAGGTTTAAATATTAGCTTTCATCTCGATACGTTTTAGGCCTAAGTACTAGCTTTAAATACATGGAGGTTTAAATGTTAGCTCTCGTCTAGATATTAACTCTCTATATACTTTGTAGGCTATAATTACTAGCAACTTTAAATACGTTGCAGGTTTAACTATATTAGGTTTAAAGTAGTTGCTCTCATTTAGATACGTTGTAGGCTTAAATACTAGTTCTCTTTAAGATCGGTGGGGGTTCGAATTTGGGCTCTCCTTTAAATTTGTTCCCTGGCGTGTAACGATGACTTCGTTGGCGCAATTAAAGGAGGTTGGTGAAGGTATGGGGCTTACTGGTGAGTCCCTCCTTGCTTTTGCACGCGAGCAACAAGCTTCGGAAAGGGAGGTGCGGGCTAGAGAGAGGGAGGCTAAGAGTGAGAGGGAGGAGAAGGATAGGGCCTTGGAGGCTGAACGTTTACGCAGATCTCGTAGGGAGTTGGAAGTAAGAGAAGCAGAAATGAAACTTAAGGAGTTGGAAAGGACAGCGGAATTGGAGAAATTTAAATTAGATAAGGAGGTTGAACGTTTTGAGTTTGAAAACAAGCGTCTGCAGATGGAGAGGCAATTGGCTGGGCGTATGGCGGCATCCTCGTTGGACACCTCGTTTGAACGGCAGTATCAGTTAAAGGGACCCAAGATGCCTCCTTTCGAGGAAGGGAAGGATAATATGGATTCGTACCTACAACGGTTTGAGAGATATGCCGCAGTACAACAATATGATCGAAGGGAATGGGCGATCTTCTTGTCCGTTTTGTTGAAAGGGAGTGCGTTGGATGTGTACTCTAGGTTGCCTGCAGAGAGAGCAACGGATTATGACTATTTGAAGGAGGCGTTGTTGAAAAGATTTCAATGGACTCGAAAGGGATTTAGGCTGAAATTTAGATCGGCGATGGATGGCGTTGGCGAAGGTGGATGCAACTTTTGAGGGCTTACGGGATTTAATTGTCAGGGAACAATATTTCAATACCTGTCCCAGTAATCTATCAGTGTTCCTGAAGGAACAAGCTCCGACCACTTTGGATGAATTGGCCCGTTTAGCTGAGAATTACCTGGAAGCTCATGCTAATGATGCAGCGTCAGGTACTGGTCGGACGGAGGAAGAAGGTAGAGTTGGGTCGCTGGAGAAAAGCGGGAAGACGTTCTTTCCGAAACAAAACACGGGTAGACGTTGTTTCATTTGTGGAAATGGGAATCATATTTCGACAAATTGTTTCTATAAGAATAGAGCGGGGGCAATGTCGATGAGCGGTTTTCGATCGGGATCATCGCAGATTGGGTCTCGGCGACGGGAGGGGCCGCAGGCCGACGTTTCTGTGTCGGGAGAGGTGACCTTTTCGGAAAGGCAACAAGAAAGAGATGGACAGTTACGGGAAACAGAGTCGGCTCGATGTGTGGAACATCGGTGTGGGGCAGTAATGGCTAACGAGGTTGAATTAGTTTGTGGTTGTAAACTCCCGGTGGTGGACTGTGCGTCGTATACCCGGAGAAATTTGATGCCAGTAGTGGAAGGAATGTTGGGTGAACGAAAGGTGAAATTGTGGAGAGACGCAGGTTGTTCCACAGTAGTGGTAAATACTGAGTTGGTGAGAAAGGAACAGTTCACAGGGAACAAACGTGTGTATTGATCGATGGGACGGTTCGCCGGGCACCCGTTGCAGTGGTCGATTTGATTACGCCGTACTTTAGTGGGTCTGTTAGGGCTTTGTGCATGAAGCAGCCCCTATATGACGTTGTCATTGGGAATATTCCGGAGGCAAAAGATTCGAGTCGTGTACCGGTACTCAATGATGGGATGACAGTAAATAATGACAGACAGGAGTTGGTAGAAGAAAGTCGGACAGTGGAAACTAGCCAACAGAGGACTAGTAAATTGACGGCTGTCCCATTGAGGATACCTGACCAGGTAAGTAGCAATGTATTGAGGGAAGAGCTGTTGAACAAGATAGATGAATCGAAGGAAAATGAGATAGATGAATGGAAGACATACGAGATGGAGGAATCGAAGAAACTCAAGATAGATGCATCGGAGAAACACAAAAAAGATGAGTTAGAGAAAGACGCGATAGGTGAATCAAAGCAAGACGCGATAGATGAATTAAAGGAAGACGCGATAGGTGAATCAAAGCAAGACGCGATAGGTGAATCAAAGCAAGACGCGATAGATGAATTAAAGGAAGACGCGCTAGATGAATTAAAGGAAGACGCGATAGGTGAATCAAAGCAAGACGCGATAGGTGAATCAAAGCAAGACGCGCTAGATGAATTAAAGGAAGACGCGATAGGTGAATTAAAGGAAGATGCAATAGATGCTTCTATTGGGAGTGTTTTGCTTCAGAAGAATGATGATGAATTTACACATCCCGTGGTTTGCACAAGTAGAAAATGGTTTCCGAGGGAGGCGAGATATGCGACAATTGAAGAGACGTTTATTATTCTATTATTATTATTAGCTGTCGTTTGGGGTATCACGAAATTCCAAGAGTTTCTGTATGGTCAACATTTGTTTTGGAGACGGATCATCAACCTCTTCAGTATCTGGGGAAGTCCCAGTACCAAAATGGTAGATTGATCAGATGGGCGCTCGCTCTCTCCAACCATGTCGTTTCGTTATTAGAGCAGTTCGGGGAAAAGACAATATCGGAGCAGATTATTTGAGCAGAAGTGGTTGTACATAGTGATTTTATTAGCGCCTCGAGATGTGGTTTTATCACTTGTTGTGTTTTTTTGAGTATTGTGTTCTTTTGAGTATAGAAAAGAGTAAAGAATGTTTAAAAAAAGAACTAAAAGAATTTTAAAAAAGCCAAAAACGAATGTTAAAAAGAGACTGTTGTTCGGTTAATTGTCTATTTGTTCGGATAAAACAGTTGATGAATGTAAGAGTTGGAAAGATTGTACAATGTATATTGCAATGATAGGTTACTTAGAGATGGTGGTTCTCCAGGAAGTACCAGATATTTTTGTGAATAGTAGTTGTTTTCGTCACTTGTTTAGTTAAGTTCAAAGTATGATGCTTAAGGTATTTGTGTCTCCTCTGGGAAGGAGGGAGGAGTGTAGCGAATATAGATTTTATCGCGCTACAGTATAAGGTTATAGTCAAGATTGGGCGAAGTTTTGGTGCGACAGAAGGCGGTCGGCCGGACAGTTCAGGGTAGGCGTATTCGAGAAGGAGTGGTCAGAACAGAAGAAGTTTCGAAGGCTGAGGTTGAATTTGTGGCCAGGTGCAAAGTAAGTTGTTATAAGTTGATTGTTAAATAAAGTAGACGTGTAGAAGAGACTATTGAATAAAGTAAACGTGTATAAAGTACACGTGTATTTGTGTAGAAGAGACTGTTGAATAAAGTAAACGTGTATTTGTGTAGAACTTACAGTAGAAGAGATTGTTATATAGTATTTCGAACGTTAAATAGGGCGTATTATAAAGGTAACAGACGAATAAAGGACTTTTAGGTTTGTGTATTGTGGAAAATTTCCACAGAGTTATTAAGTTCACACACTTAAGCCGTTAATGCACTGATGACGTAATTCGATTGTTAGCTGTACTTGGTGAACTCGTGGTTGCTAGGCGGTTGCTAGGACGTAACCCCCCGGACATGGTCCTAGGACAGTGTCCTACGGACATGTTCCCCCCGGACAGTGTCCTACGGACATGGTCCTCCCGGACACTTGAAGTGTATAAAAGGCTCGCGCAAACACACGCGGGGCTGATAATTCTGACGGGGTTCTGCTGATAATTCTGACGGGGTTCTTATGAAAATCATTGGTTATAGAGAGCCGATAGTTTTGAAGGAGAAGAGTTAGCTTGCATCGGTGATTGCTCTGAAGAGCAGAGGACTTTAATCGAACGATTGGAATTGATCGATCGTCTTACGTTCTTCTCTGTCAAGGACAGAAGTTTCGTTGTTTCATACAAGTTTCGTTGTTTCATACGTGAGTGAAATTACATTATGATTATGGAATATCATTTGAAACTACGATTTGACTTTGCCTTTTTTTCAACGGCATTAAGTTCAGATTTCTCAGTCGTACAAGAAGCCGAATAGATAAGTCCTCTGATAGACCACGGAGGCCGAACCCCTAGAAGAAAGAAAGAGATCCTTTGTAGCCCCCCTTACTTTGGCCTACTACTCGCATCCTGGTACTTTTGTGAAGAGGTCAGCTGGATAGACAATGGGTGGTTCGCTACAATTTTTGGTACCAGAAGAGTGGGGTCAAGAAAAAATTTTTGGCACGAGAAGAGTGGTTAAGAAACAATTTGAAGTTTTGAATCGACTGTGAAGAAAGTGTGAATTTCTTGTCCGATGGAAGACGAAAGAGAAACAGTGCATTACACGCTATTGGACGTCGCCAGTCAGCCAAGGAGCGCATCGACGCCTGCGGTGAAGAAGCGATCGATGGAGGTGCCGCCAGACCTGAGCCGCTTCCTTGAAAGTATCGACTTCGACGATCCGAAGCCGGTAAGATCGAGTGACCGAGAAAAACAGGACGAATCGTTGTCGATGTCGAAGTTGTTGGAAAGTGTCGGGAGCCTGCTGAAGTCAAAACCGATGCAGATGAAGCCTGGAAAGTTTGACGGGACTGGGTCCCTGGATTCCTTCTTGGCGCAGTTTGAAGTGTGTGCGAGGCATAACCAATGGACGGCCTCGGACAAAACCGACTTTCTACGATGCGCGCTGGAGAAAGCCGCTACACAGTTACTTTGGGACTTCGGTGCGCGCCAAGATGTGACTTATGAAGAGTTAGTCGATCGCCTGCGGCAAAGATATGGGACGGAGGGTCAGGCCGAAACCTTCCGTGCTCAGCTTTACTACCGCCGACAGCGTCCTAGTGAGAGCCTGAGCGACTTACTCCACGACATCCGCCGACTTGTGGTTCTCGCGTATCCGGTTCCATCCAATGAAACAACGCAGATCATCGCCCGAGACTCCTTCCTAGAAGCCATGCGTGATCGGGAGCTTTCGCTGAAAGTTCGCGAAAGCCAAAACCAAAGACCTTGAACGAAGCCTATCGGACTGCGCTTCGCCTCGAGGCCTATCAACAATCATCGGATGCGGATGACCGGAGGAGACAACCGAACCGAGTGAGAGGGACACAGGAAGCAGACGTCGGCGACCAGATCAAGTCACAGCTTGATCGGTTTCTCGCATCGCAACGCGAGGAACAGCGGAAATGGCAAAAAGAAATGGAAGAACGAATCGACAGACAGTTCCGGCAACTGCGGAGCCAAGCGGTGACCGTCGATGCTGCCGGGCGAGATGATCGCCCATCGGAGAGCAACCAGGGAACTTCACGTCGGGCGGTGACCTGCTACAACTGTGGCCAGGCCGGTCACTTTGCCCGTACCTGCCGTCGTCCTCGCCGAGCTTCCAATCGGCCGCCAGTAGCTGCGACGGCCGGAGCAGCGACGACTACGCCAGAGGAAGAGGTTGTCGCCAATCACACGACTCGCCCGAGATTTCCGAACAGAGCGAGCAACAATGCCATCTTCATCCGCGGAACAATCAACGGACGACCGCAGACATGCTTGATCGACACTGGATCAGAAGTAAGCTTGGTGCCTTCTTCCATTGTCGAGGGGTTAGACTTGAGTCCCTGTACCCGGTTCTTGATGGCTGCAAATGGTTCTGGTATACGGGTCCTGGGAGAAATAAAATTACCGATTCAGATAAGAGAGGAATTTGAAATTTTTACTGCTTTTCTGGTCTCTGATCAAATTTCTGAACCCATGTTAGGGATGGATTGGTTGAGGGAACACCGATGTCGGTTAGGTTTTGGTGCCGGTGCTTTGTTCGTCGGTCGTCGGCGTATTTCCCTTGTGCGGGGCAACGGGTCCATGTGGTGTCGGCGCGTGATCGTCGCTGAGGAGGTTGTGGTGTCCCCTAAGTGTCAGAGTGATGTATTGGTGAAAACTCAGTATGGGGATTTGACCACTAAAGCGCCTGCATGGATGACGGAGGCCGCAGAGATCCAACCAGGGGTTCATTTGGCCCGAGTGGTAGTTGGTGATAGTGCAGATACGGTCCAAGTGAGAATAGTAAATTTGAACGAGAGCCCAGTAAAGTTAGCCAGAGATCAAGTCCTGGGAGGTTTGCATCCCGTAGAGGTTGAGCATAGTGGAACTGGTGAGAAGAAACGTAGCTCAGCTGATGATGCTTTTCCGGTAGATTCGTTACTGGAAGATCTTCCGGAAGAGGTAAGGTCGGAAGATCGAGTGCAGCTAAAAGAATTGTTGTTAGAATATCGGGGTATCTTCTCGGTAACCGATAAGGATCTTGGTAGAACAACGATTATCACTCATAGGATTGATACGGGAGATGCGCAGCCAGTGCGGCAACCTTTAAGGAGACAGCTATTGCCCCATAGGACCGCAGTAGATGAACACTTAGATAGTATGTTGGCGGCTGGGACGATCGAACCTGCTGTTAGTGAGTGGGCAGCTAACGTAGTACTGGCCCGTAAGAAGGACGGAACCTTACGGTTCTGTATCGATTATAGGCAGCTGAACGATAGGACGAAGAAGGATTCGTACCCGCTCCCACGGATTGATGAATGCCTGGACTCCCTATCGGGTGGGTGTTGGTTTAGCACCCTTGACTTGCGTAGCGGCTATCATCAGGTGACCTTGGATCCAAAGGATGCGGACAAGACGGCGTTCGTCACGCGCCGTGGCATTTTTAGATGGAAAGTTATGCCGTTCGGTCTCTGTAATGCGCCGGCCAGCTTTCAGAGGCTAATGGATATCGTCCTTTCCGGTCTTAATTTTGAGATTTGTCTAGTTTACCTGGACGATGTAATCATTTTTGGAAATTGCGTGCAGCAGCATTTAGATCGGTTAAAGCAAGTGTTTCAGCGATTGCGGGGAGCCAATCTCAAACTCAAGCCTAGCAAATGTCGGTTGCTGCGTCGGGAAGTTAGCTTCCTAGGACATATCGTTACTTCTGATGGAGTGGCCATGGACCCGTCTAAGATTAGAGATGTTGTAGAGTGGCCTGTTCCCCAGAGACTGAAGGACGTACGAGCCTTTGTAGGATTGTGCTCGTATTACCGACGTTTTATTCGGGAGTTTTCGATGGCAGCAGCTCGGCTGTTTGCCCTGACCAAAAAGGGGAGAACGTTCGATTGGGATTTGAATTGCCAGGAAGCTTTTGATCGGTTGAAGACTGTTTTGACGACCGCACCTGTATTAGCTTTGCCTAAGGATGAAGGAGAGTATGTCTTAGACTGTGATGCTTGCGACTTAGGCATTGGAGCGGTATTGTCCCAGCGCACGGAAGGTGAGGAAAAGGTAATTGCTTACGGTAGCCGCCTCTTATCCACAGCCGAGCGTAACTACTGTGTAACTCGGAAAGAATTATTGGCCATTGTATATTTTACGAAGTTGTACCGCCAGTATCTGTTGGGCCATCCCTTCGTGTTGAGAACGGATCATGCTGCACTCCAGTGGTTGCAACGAACCCCCGAACCCATTGGGCAGCAAGGACGGTGGCTAGAACGGCTAGCCGAAATCGAATTTCAAGTGATACATCGGCCGGGTCGAAAGCACGGAAATGCAGACGCGCTTTCCCGAAGACCGTGTCGCCAATGCGGTGTCGAAGATTGGCCTGAGGTAGCAGCGGTAACGGAAGTAATGGAACGGGTTGTTGAGACTGAGGGAACTGACCCACCTGAGTCGCTAGAGAAGTTACAAAGCGAAGACCCGGATCTCGCGTTGGTGAGATAGTGGCTGGAAGAAGGTGGGCAAGTTCCTGATTTGGTTAACATCTTATATGAGAACGCGGCCGTGAAAACGTATTGGCATCAGCGGGAACAATTAGGTGTACGCGAAGGGGTATTGTACCGACGATCGGCCGATAACGTAGAGCAGCTAGTGCTTCCTAAGTCACAGCGGGAGGAATTTCTTAAGTTAGCCCATACTGGAATCACAGGGGGTCACTTGGGTGTCCGACGTACGAGGTGGCAGGTGAGACGCCGAGGGTATTGGGTTGGTTGGTCCAAAGAGGTTAAACGTTTTTGTCAACGCTGTCCACAGTGTGCGCAGAACCACAGGGGACAACCTCCTCGGCAGGGCCCGCTACAGCCGTTGCCCTGCGGAGAACCCTGGGAGCGGTTAAGCCTAGATATTACTGGACCACACCCGAGGAGCCGACGTGGACACATATATATTCTAACGGTGATGGACAACTTTACGAAGTTTGTCGAAGCGATCCCGTTGGCGAACCAAGAAGCTACTTCGGTAGCTAAGGCTTTGGTTGAAAACGTGATTGTACGGTACGGGGCCCGTTGCAAATATTGACCGACCAGGGGACCAATTTTGACGGAAATTTGTTCCGGGAGCTTTGTAGATTACTTGGTATCGATAAGGTCCGAACATCTAGCTATCACCCTAGCGCGAATGGGATGATAGAGCGCTTTCATAGAACAATGAACCAAATGATAGGGAAAATAACATGTAGCCATCAACGGGATTGGGATGAAGTACTGCCCCATGTCCTCGCCGCCTACCGGGCGTCGCTGCATGAGACAACTGGGTTCAGCCCGAACTTCCTTCAGTTCGGTCGTGAAGTGCGCGCACCTATCGATCTCGTCTACGGTCGACCTCCGGATGCCGATCGTATTGCCGACACCTATGTGGACTACGTTCGAGATCTTGCGGAGCGCATGGAGTCCGCGTATCGACTTACGCGTGAGCAATTGAAGGTCGCGGCGGAACGACGCCGACGAACTTACGACTTACGAGTACGGCCTGCTGAGTTCAAGATCAACGATAAAGTTTATTACTTTTATCCACGTCGCTATCAAGGACGGAGCCCGAAGTGGTCACGTATGTATACCGGTCCGTTCACTGTTGTAGAACGACGCGGGATCGTGAACTATGTGATCCGAAAGTCAGCGAACTCCAAACCGTTCGTGGTTCATGTAGACAAGTTAAAGCCATGCTGGAGTCTCGAGACGCCAAATGAGACGGAAGAAACGACGGAACAGACTTCGAACAATAACGAAGCCGACGTTCGTCCGCGACGGAATATCCGTCGACCTGCTCGTTTCACGCAATAAACTAGCGTGAAGGGATCCGGAGCTGAGACTCCGAGGTCCTCTGGTGGAGGATGTTGCATGACGCTTAGTGAGACACTTGTTTTGTTGTTGCAGAACAAGTAAAGGACGAAACGAGAAGCAGAGAACGAAACATCGTGATGTATGCCATTCGCGGGAGAAGTTTTGCTTTACCGGACGGTCAGAAGTTGGTCGTCGCACCGAAAAGAGGAATCGGTGGCCAAACTGGTGAACAGTTAGACTCTGCCATCGTTTGTAGTTCTCTTGCTGGGAACGCCGGATTTCGTGTTGACTGGGGCGCTTATCGTTGGACACCTTGGTTGTTTTCTGGGCAACCCAGTGTTCGACTTCGGTAAGCGACGGCGTTGTCCTCTTCGAACTCACTTTTCCCTCCTGGTGATGTTTCGGTGGATGGAACGGATGAACTAGCTGACATTGGGAAAATGATCCGAAAGTACAAGAAGAAACCTCCAGCGTCTTACCTCTGTCACCTGTGCTTCTGTCCCTGGCACTTCAAACAAGACTGTGTCCTTGCCCGTGCACATGAAGAAGGGTTGACACCTTACCAGGGCACCAAAAGATGCTTTGGTGAATTCCGATGTCCGAAATGCAAAAGAAGCTGGATGTCTGGCAACAGTTGGGCAAACATGGGGCAATCGTGCCTAAAGTGCATGGTGAACGTTTACCCTCGTCGTCAGCGCCCTCTGGAGAAACGCATGTACAGTAATGAAGCTAGAGAAAAGATCCACCCGCGGCATTTGTGTGAAAAATGTTTAAAAACTGGCTCCTCCTGTTGACATGTTGATTGAAATGTGGTTGAGTGATTGAGTGACAGGCTATATTAATCTCTTGGTCATGATTTTTGCAGTGTGATTTAATTGAAGATGTGATCTAATGTAGGCCTGTAGAAATAATTGCAGTTTAAAAGATGGAAAAGTTTGAATGGAGAATTAATGTTTTAGAAGTACATGTTTTCGAAATGCAGAATATATTAACTGATCCTTTCTGCGATTGAGTTATGTCCAAACTGGACGGTTGCTTTTAAGTTTATTGATGATTGTAGTTGCATTGTCATTGAACTGCTGCATTTACTATAGAATAGAATAAGTCATTTTGTGCTGATTTAGGAATGGGGACATTCCACTTGAACTTTGGGAAAGTGTGGAAAATTTCAACAGAGTTATTAAGTTCACACACTTAAGCCGTTAATGCACTGATGACGTAATTCGATTGTTAGCTGTACTTGGTGAACTCGTGGTTGCTAGGCGGTTGCTAGGACGTAGCCCCCCGGACATGGTCCTAGGACAGTGTCCTACGGACATGTTCCCCCCGGACAGTGTCCTACGGACATGGTCCTCCCGGACACTTGAAGTGTATAAAAGGCTCGCGCAAACACACGCGGGGCTGATAATTCTGACGGGGTTCTGCTGATAATTCTGACGGGGTTCTGCTGATAATTCTGACGGGGTTCTTATGAAAATCATTGGTTATAGAGAGCCGATAGTTTTGAAGGAGAAGAGTTAGCTTGCATCGGTGATTGCTCTGAAGAGCAGAGGACTTTAATCGAACGATTGGAATTGATCGATCGTCTTACGTTCTTCTCTGTCAAGGACAGAAGTTTCGTTGTTTCATACAAGTTTCGTTGTTTCATACGTGAGTGAAATTACATTATGATTATGGAATATCATTTGAAACTACGATTTGACTTTGCCTTTTTTCAACGGCATTAAGTTCAGATTTCTCAGTCGTACAAGAAGCCGAATAGATAAGTCCTCTGATAGACCACGGAGGCCGAACCCCTAGAAGAAAGAAAGAGATCCTTTGTAGCCCCCCTTACTTTGGCCTACTACTCGCATCCTGGTACTTTTGTGAAGAGGTCAGCTGGATAGACAAGGGGTGGTTCGCTACAGTATAATAGAATGTTATGAAACATTTCAAACGGTTACTTAGAGATAGTAACCACCACCACCACCACCACCACCACCACCACCACAACCACAACCACCACCACCGCCACCGCCACCACCACCACAACCACAACCACAACCACAACCACAACCACCAATCATATTACCCGACTGTGCTTAGTAGCGACAATTCATTGATGCAGTAAGCATTACTGCAATGGCGCGATAGCTTTCAGATTGCATCAGATTACACAGACTGAGAATTATGGTTTCAAGTACAAGAGAAAATCTCTGCACCTAATTAAACCAGTAGGCCTGCAAAACACAGGCCTATTTTATCTTTGCAATTATTGGTTGAACTATGTACTTCTTAGCCATTTTTAAGTTATTGTTACGTCAATATGACCCTAAATCATCCCTAATGGACTTCATATTTACATCACTTTATGTCTCATGTTCTGATGTTTTCTCCCACCTTATTGCATATTTGGCCAACCTGTCTTTTACTGGAGGTTGTTTTCCGTCCAGCTTCAAATGTGCTTTAGTCACGCCTTTACTTAAAAACCTGACCTGGACACCAGCAACCTTTCTAATTTCAGATCTATCTCCAACCTGAATAACATTTCCAAGATCCTCGAACGTCTCTTTCTTTTGCGTATGACACACATCACTTCCTCTCCCAACTTCAGTCCTTATCAGTCAGCTTACCGCGAAGGCTATTCCACTGAAACTGCTCTGGCCTCTACACTAGATAACATATTCTCGTCTATTGACAATGGACAAGCCTGCCTTTCACTATGCCTTGATCTCAGTGCAGCCTTCGACACAGTAGACCATCAGCTACTTCTTTCAAGACTCACCAAAAGCTTCGGTGTCTCTGGTACTGCCTTAAACTGGTTAGCTTCTTACCTGTGTATCGGAATCAGCAGGTTGGCATCGGTATCGTTCGGCCTGAGCCCACTGTGTGCCAGACTTCTTCTCCTCGAGACCAAGGTCTTCGGTGTGACCCTGCGCGCGTTACAAATGTAATTAATTAATTAATTAATTAATTAATTAATTAATTAAATTATTATTATTATTATTATTATTATTATTATTATTAATAATGACGATGATGATGATAATGATGATGATGATGATGATGATGATGATGATGGTGATGATGATGATGATGGTGATGATGATGATGATGATGATGATGATTATGATGATGATGATGATGATGATGATGATGATGATGATGATGATGATGATGATGATGATGATGATGATGATGATGATGATGATGATGATGATGATGATGATGATGATGATGATGATGATGAAGATGATGATGATGATGATGATGATGATGATGATGATGATGATGATGATGATGATGATGATGATGATGATGATGATGATAATATGCCAGGGTCCGCAAACCATCTCCCAGAGAGCATGGGACAGACCTCGAGATCGAAAAACTAGAGTTGTGGAACCCGAAAAGCGACCCACTGCACAAAGCCAGACTGGGAGCAGGGAGAGCACCACATGCAGGAGACTGGATCTTGGCGATGCCGGTAGCGGCATGCGGCATGTGCCTGGACCAGTGGTTTTCAACCGGGGTTCCGAGGAACCCAAGGGTTCCGCGGGCGTCGGCTAGGGGTTCCGCGGCAGTTCAAAATAAACATTTGAAACATCAACTGAATGATTCACAAAAAGATTAGCAATGAGCAGAATTCTTTTTAGCCTTCTGTCATTCCTGCTTGACACAATTCTATGTTAAAATAATTAACTTTATTAAGTGAATGTTGCATTTTATATGTCGTTATATTACATACATAGGCCTACCCATATATACAAGAGTCTACTCATATCTTATAATTTGAAAGAGGCATATATGCATCAAATGTCATTCAGACAAAGTAGGCTACCGGGAGATTTTACCGTTTACTTTGCACCATTTGGACGCTGTGTCCAACAGTATCAATAACTATTCTCCATCAGTAGCCTATCTGTTGAGCAGTAGGCCTACGACTGGGTTATAGAAACCCATTTATAGGAATTAATTCTTCTTTGGATCAGTTCACTTTGAAAGAGAAGAACTCGCTGAAATCGCGACTGATGGTGCTCAACACGCAGAGCTAGACTTGGACTCGTTGTGGATATTAGTCGAAAAGGAATATTTTTCTATTGCATGCTAAGAAAGATTTGTGAAATTCTAATGCACTTTTCGACTAGTTACCTATACGAGTTCGGATTTTCTGCCATGACTACCACAAAAACAAACAGCGAGAACGACTCTTGTCTGTTAAGGACAAATTATTATTAAGGGTGTGTCTGTGATTCGTCCGAGAATTAAACTGTTACGCTGAAGCCATCAGGACAAATTTTACACTAAACTTGACGAAAGTTCCTTGCAGCACAGCGTTTCTATAACACGGTTGCAGAATATTTTAATATTCTATCCAGTATATATAGTTGCTGGCGAAATACAATAAAAATGCTGTTGTTCAGTAGCATATTATTTTGTGCACTACAGTTGAGTGCTAAAGTATTATACTTGTAATGTGATATTATAACCTGCACCAGCAGCAATGGTGCAAATAAGTTAGAGGCCTATTAAAACTTCAAAATTCTAAAATCGAAATATTATTCCAACATTATAAGTTACAATTACATTTATTTCCAGCAATATTGGATGGGTGAAACGCGCGGGGTTCCGTGAGCCAATGGGCGCTTGTGTAGGGTTCCGTCACTACAAAAAGGTTGAAAACCACTGGCCTGGACAATGAACCAATTCGCATCGCAATAGGACTAAGGCTGGGTCTTCAACTGTGTCAGCCTCATAAGTGTCACTGCGGGGACACTGGCGATCAAGGCGGCCTTCACGGCATGGCATGTAGAAAATCGGAAGGGAGAGCCAGTCGACACTTCCATATCAATGACATAATCTGGAGGGCGCTCAAGAGAGCTGATATACCTAGCTCAAAGGAACCTCAAGGGTTGGTAAGATCTCACGGCAAAAGGCCGGACTCTCGTCCCTTGGGCGGGCGGCAAATACATGGCTTGGGACGCCACGTGCATACACACCTGCGCCCCATCATACCTCCAGGTCGCATCGACGACTCCGGGAGGCGTAGGTGAATTAGCAGCAGCCAGGAAAACAACCAAGTACGCCGGAAGTAGTGGTTAATGGGCCGCTTTTTGGACAGTCCCCATATTCATAGGGCCGCTTTGTGGACAGTCCCCATCTTCATAGGGCGCTTTGTGGACAGTCGCCATATCCGTAGGGCCGCTTTGTGGACAGTCACCATATCCGTAGGGCCGCTTTGTGGACAGTCCCCATATTCATAGGGCCGCTTTGTGGACAGTCGCCATATCCATAGGGCCGCTTTGTGGACAGGCCGCAGAACCCTAGCAATACTGACTTTGCAAACGTCTAAATCAGTGACAAGTGCACTCATTCCAAAGAGAGTATGATTATGAATTATGAATTATGAACATACATGTATACAGCGGAAGACTTGAACCCTCTACTTCATTATCATGTAAGCACACACACACACACACACACACACACACACACACACACACACACACACACACACACACACACACACACACACACACACACACACACACACACACACACACACACACACACACACACACACACACACACAAACACACACACACACACACACAAACACACACACACTCACTCGTTTTTGAACTCTGCTTTGCACTTTACACACATCTTGCATTCTGCAGAAGGACTGTAAGGCGCGCACCATGGAACTGTACTATATCTGCCAGACCATTCGTCATTGAACTCTGCACTATGTATAAAGCTCCCACACAATGCACTTTCAACACAGGCATTGTAAGACCACACATCGCATTACCACCAACCACAATGGAAAAAGAATTTAACCACCAATAAACACTTAGACTGCGCTATCAGACTAGTATTGGACATACAATGCCTCACATGGTGTTCTCAGAATTTTAATTGTCTTCATCGCCAGAACTTCAAAATCTGCTTATTCTATATCCAAGATTGGACATACCCTTTATACCCACACCGTTAATCCTTGGAATGAAAATATGTACAAGCCCTATCAGCTCATCTCAAAGGCTGCATCGTCAACTTAACCATTGTTTCGATAACACATACAGAGTCTAAGTCCAGTTCTGTTTCTACAAGATGCCTATAATTTCAGGTCAAATATCTACAATAAGGACTATGTTTAACATTGTCCGAAGCCTTATAAAAACCAGGCATTTATCCCAACCATAAGACAGTCTCAGCCAAGCCTTCCAACGCTTGTCAAGGTTCTTCATCAAACGCCGCGTATGTATAGTCATGGTTTAATTTAGCTTCATATAATAAAGTTATTAATAAAGCTCGTTATAACATGCATATCATTGTTGCACAACATTAATGTTTTAAAGTTTAATTACAATGTGCAGTAGAACTCGAATCTTTTCACAACACATGATTATTTAGATCTACGTGTATGTATGGATATTGTTTTTATGAAGTAGCGATATGTTAACACAATCTGAGCACTACAATTACAATAATTGGTATATTCAGTAGGCCCTATGTAGATTGTAAATATTTTAATTACAATGGCATATGAGGAGTTTATTCTTAATCAGAATATATACAAATATATCAATCAAAACTTTGTTATCTTTTAGTATCGGAATTGTGGAATGACAATCCATGGGGAGACATTAGCGATGGAGAATTATTCGCTCACGTGGAGAAATGGGAAGCAGAGCAAGCGTCCAAAGCAAACAGACAATCCGACCCAAATATTCAGAATCTCGACAGACCTTTGGGACAACATGGAAGATTCTGATCTACTGGCGCTTGTGGAAGAAATGGAAAAGCGAGAACGTCGCTTAGAGTCAGGAAAAAAATCAAGTTAGTATACAAATTTTTATTTATGTTGATGAAAAATGATGATGTATGTTTTCAACTCTGAATTGTTTATCATTGTGAGGAATTCGTCTTACACAGTTATATGTGTTTTTGTATAGTGAAGCGAAGACTTGATGAAACTGTTCCATCGTCATCGACTTCTACAGAAAATCTACCGAAAAAGCAAAGTATGTATAACTTATGATTGATTTAAATTGCGCTAACATATTATGTAGCCTGAAACGATTACATTTGCAGGCTTCTTCGGGGGTGTGCGAGAGTGTAGTGGTTAGCGCGCTGCACTCTCAAGCGAGAGGTCGGTGGTTCAAATCCCCACCAGGGCAGAAATTTCTACTCCAACTGCATCCCCTAGACAACTCAGCTATAATGAGTACACTGTCGGTGGCAAGATGAGGCGTCGAGTGA
Source organism: Allolobophora icterica (assembly GCA_963556255.1). Taxonomy (NCBI): domain Eukaryota; kingdom Metazoa; phylum Annelida; class Clitellata; order Crassiclitellata; family Lumbricidae; genus Allolobophora; species Allolobophora icterica. The sequence continues at coordinate 3,729,919 of OY744604.1, read as the reverse complement.
GAGGACTGGACACTCGCCCTCATACGCCGAGGCTAAGAAAATGAAGTCGCTAACACTTCATGACCATAGATGCTTCAGTGCTAGCGTAAGGGACCGCTCTTCTTTTTTCTTTTATACAATTGACTCACACCTAGTATCATTTTTCTTTCTCAGACGTTAGAGGTGTTAACTACTGCCGATCTTGTGGATCATACAAGCGTGTGCCAACCGTAAGTGTTCAAAATGTTCTGCTCATCGATCGAATCGTTTCTTCCGTGATAGCATAGATTCTTGTACCATCTGCGATAGTTTCAGTTCGTCGTCAAAAGTTCACGTTTCAGTACAGAATACGTTTGTGGAGGAACTTCTACAATCTGAGTCTAACGCAACAGATGTTGAGATACAAATTCGAGGTCATGAAGATGCCATCGCGCAGAGACTGAGGCTTGGATTAGGAGATCATGGGTATGTTGATGTTATTTGCTATATTAAGTCATAAATTCTGAAACAAAGATCTTATAGTAACTATAGTAACTACATAACAAGTCAGATAGTCGCAACAAAGTAAACTATATTTTTAAGCGATCAAGTAAT
>OY744604.1:3119346-3124346 GCA_963556255.1 Allolobophora icterica | reverse complement strand
ATACAGCGCTTATTCGAGCTGAACGAAAAAAGACTGGAAGCTCTACCTCTGGTGTGTGAGGCAAATGATTCCACTATTCCATTCTGCAAGACATCTTCAGCACGTCAAATCTGCCAGGTTATACTCGCAACAGATGGAAGCCTTAGAGCAAACCATACTTTTGAAACATTATGATCTAATGACGGCCATTTTGGACGCTATCGTGGATTTCGGAAACAGCTCCAGGAGGATTGTCAGGGACTTTTAATACGTTATTTTACTCATGCTCCTAGACCTATCCTAAAGAATTCAGTTTGTTATGAGCTATTTTCAGCTTTTGGCACATTATGATCTAATGACGGCCATTTGGAACGCCATCTTGGATTTCGGAAACAGCTCAAGGGGGATTGTCGGGGACTTTTACTATGTTATTCTACTCATATTCCTAGACCTATCCTGAAAAATTCAGCTTGTTATGAGAAATTTCCACCTTATAACTAATGCTCTTGGCCTATGGAGAAGACTAATTGGTTCATACAAACATCATTATGCACTATCTTTACAGGCCACGAGAAATCGGAGCACATGGAGAAGGTTGACCATGACAGTCGCTAGGATTCAAATAATCGACAGCACAAGGTGACAAGGTTACAGGCATATCCTGTTCTACACGAAATTTTCGTTTATTTCTAATCATTACTAATGATTTTCAAAATATTCCTAGACCTATCCTGAAAAATTCAGAAATTTCCACCTTTTGTCACATTTTGATCTAATGCTAAGGTTGTGAAGCAACAGATAAAGTGGTTTCCATGATGGGGGTAGAAATGTGCAGAATATGCTTCTGAATCGTTGCATCGATTTCTCTTCGACTGTCAACTAATAACGGCACTTAAAGTTATTTCTATTAATGTTATTATTATTATAATTATCTCAACCAAGAAAATGAACAGACGTTCAGGTCATGGGCTGACTCAGGAGGAGAGACTACTTAAAACCGACCATGTCGCTGTTAAACTGTGTTCGCTCTAACACCGAACTGTTCGGCTTTATAACTATCACGGAGCAGTTCAAACATTGAGCAGTCATATCCTTGAGTAGGTCATGTTTGCACAGCATGTGACACAGCATGTATATAACAACAAGACTAATGTACATGTACGTGTATGAGGCTACATAGGGCCTATATGCCTATGCTGAAAACGGCTCAGACATTTTCTTAAATGTAATAGTTCAAACTCATGACATACCTGTAAACAAATTCTTAAACGACTGCTTACCTGTCCTGGCCCTGATTCAGTCTGTCTAACAAATGCCACATTCGCTCATTGGTGGATCGGTTGACCTGATACGCGAGTATACGAATACGTGGTTCTAATCTAAAGTAAAGACGGATCTGACACCTACACCCACCCACCACCCACCACCCACATCTACCATATTTAGTCATCGCAGGGGCCTTGAATCAGCATTCTCGTCGTTCTCCCGTCAGTGTCACTAAACCCGAAAATCTAAGGATCCAACCGGCGGATGAAAAACTGCTGTTTTGAACATAAGAATTATTAATTTAATTTATGCTTCGTTCAACATGTAAGACAGATTCAGGTGTGCTCTTGTCCAAAGGTATTAGAGCGATAATTGTAAACGGTGTAGGCTTATTGATACTTGAATGGGTGAAAGGTTCGTCTCCCAAACCACATTCGATGGTTTTGAGTCCACTGTTTTATGTGAAGATTTCAACCATATATCAGATATATATGAGAAGGTACGACCAAGAGTACTCTTGGTCGTACCTTCTCATATATATCTGATATATGGCAATGGACTATAGGCCTAAGAACCGATTGAAAAGGCTTAGCCAAAGTAAATACAGCATTTGCTTGGAATGGTAAATTAAACACATTGCCTTCTGTCATTGTCTAGTAGGCCTACTCAAGTCCACCTCAAACACTCTATATATCCTGATTCCTCCTATACTCCTTACCTCTCACCCCGCTTCAGTTCTGAACACCATCCACCGTTGCCGTCTGACTGTCTGACATCTTGATCTTGACATGGAACCGAATCAGACCTTGCCTGCCTAGCGATTTTGTTTTTGAATTTCGCGCCTGTGGATAAGCTGGTTCCAGCGACTTGGCTTTTTTCGCGCTGTAGAAACTCGAGATGCTCAGTGCCATCTCTCTCTCTCTTTCTCTCTCCCCTTCTCTTTTTCTGTCTGTCTGTCTCTGTCTCTGTCTCTGTCTCTGTCTGTCTGTCTGTCTGTCTGTCTGTCTGTCTGTCTGTCTGTCTCTCTCTCTCTCTCTCTCTCTTTCTCTCCCCTTCTCTTTTTCTGTCTGTCTGTCTGCCTCTCTGTCTCTGTCTCTGTCTCTCTGTCTCTCTCTGTCTCTCTCTCTCTTCGATAATGCGCAGTCAATTTACTTACTGTAGCCTAGAGTTCACTGGGTGGCGCTTTGAAGTTTGAATAGGTCCAACTGAAGAGAAGGAATAAGTTGAATAAGCAGAACATTAAATCGAGGACGAAGAAGTGATGCTGGATTATATAATCTCTGTATCACAGAATCGCAAGTAACTGAGGTCGGAGGAAATCTATTCCCTTATCACATAAATTTCCAAGTCCTGCAACAAAGTAATGCAACTATTGAAATAAGCCTATTATAGGCCCTATGTTATACAGGCCTTAGCCTAAGCCTCTAAGCAGATGATTATCACAGATATTCGACAAGTATCTCTGTAAACGGAAACGACTAATTCGTTTGCTTGATACTCTTTAACAGTAGGATCTTCTGAAATGTAGATTGAGTTCCAGGGTTCAGGAGTTCATTTCGAAAGACCTATGCTTGGCTATTAATAGCCATGTATGCCTTGAACAGGATACGAAAACCAATTATAGACTGTAGACACATTATGACATGATTGCGTTCTGAAATCTTCTCTCTTCTCCAACCCTTGAGTTAGGCCTATAATATATAAGCAAGCAAGAGCTAGGGTTCTGAATTAAAAGGCATACATATTTTAACTCCACTTAATCATTATTTCCTAATTCATTAGACTAATTTACACTCATGTATTCACTTTTCCTTTGTTCCATCCAATGACTTGCACTTGCTGTTGCTGTGTTTATGATGCCATTAAATTTTACCAGAATGAAAGAGAATTTTTCCGAATAAACTTGCAACATGATATTCGCCAGGTGAGATATAGCCAACAAAATATTCGCCAGATGGCAAATAAGTCTGACTTTATCCACGAAGAGACAGCTGTCAACTTCTAGTTCATCGCCTTCGTTTTCTCTACTTCTTCAGAAATCATTTGCTGCTTACGGTAATTATGAAGTTTATCAGACGCATTTCAAAGAGAGATCAATATCTACACAAATGGCGCATGATCTTTAACATATAAATTTAAACGACATAGCAAATATTTCGGATAAAGATTAGATACCATGAACATTGACAAGACTAATTTCATTATCTTTCGCCCAAAGCGGAAGATAATCAATGTTTCTGATTTAAAAGTTACTTTAGATGGTGTAAATATTAACCTTGTGAATTCATGTAAATTCCTCGGAGTCTACTTGGATCAGTATTTAACATGGAAGGATCATATAAATCATATAGCTAAGAAGATAGCCAAAAGTATTGGTATTATATCCCGTGTACGACATTGCTTATCAAGCACTACATTACTTAGTTTATATTACACTCTTATTTTCCCATATTTATCCTATTGTAATATCTCATGGGGCTATATAATTATCCATCGTACTTAAAACCTATAGAAATTCTCCAGAAACGAGCTGTTAGGGTTATCTTTCGGCTTCATTGGTTATCTAGCACCAAGCATATTTTCAATAAATATAGGATTATGCATCTAGGTAGTATAAATAAACTTCAAATAAGCTTGTTTATGTTTAGGTTCCACAGACATTTATTACCCTCAAATTTTAAAAATTTCTTCCTTATGGATAAGGATATACATGATCACAATACTAGAACCTCGGTTTGTTATAGAGGTGATTATGCGAGAACTAGATTAAGACAATTTTCTATTAAATGCTCAGGTCCGCGAACATGGAACTCGCTCCCAGAAAACTTAAAAATTGTTGTAACTCTAAATCAATTCAAATCTAGATTGAAGATGTTTTTATTACTGACACAGTGAAAAGTACTTTGGCAGCTGCTGCCTCATGCTTATTGTTTTGCCTTATGTTTCTATTCCATGTGATGAGATAATTAAACTGCTTGTGTGACTGCATTGAGTTAACACAAATAGACTGGTAAATGAGCCAGCCGAGTTGTTAGCGGGTCTATTGATCCTTTTCGGCTGACTCATTGTCTCGTACTGTAAGCTCAGGTTATAAATGCACTTTGCTACAAAGAGTTTGTACTATTTTGTTTAACCTAATGTGTTTTGTTTATGTAACGATTGATGAGTCAATAAACTGATTGATTGAACATATTAAAACAATTGTTACAAACTTCGTCAGAACTTGATCGTACTGAAATAATTTCCTAATTGATCATAATAATAGCAGCAAGTTCTGTGGTTCCGCTGCCTATTGGAGCGATGGCGCTGCAAAACGAATACTGCATTCATGTTTGTATCGTTGTTGTCAGTCAGTTAAGAATGGGGACACGAATCTAATCAACATCTTAAACACAAAGACAAAGACTGAGACAAAGGAACAGAGAGACAGACCGTAATCCAACATCAGCAACAGAGGTGGCTGTGTATGTAGCTGTGTCTGTCGGTGGAGATGGAAGATGAAAAGACGATTTTAATGAATCTGAGGGCAAATGATCCGATAAAGAACCGTCATGAACACAACTCATTGGCATCAATGCAGGTGGAAGACGACAAAAAGACGCAGATAAGAAGAAGAAGAAGAAGAAGAAGAAGAAGAAGAAGAAGAAGAAGAAGAAGAAGAAGAAGAAGAAGAAGAAGAAGAAGAAGAAGAAGAAGAAGAAGAAGAAGAAGAAGAAGAAGAAGAAGAAGAAGAAGAAGAAGAAGAAGAAGAAGAA